>BMAU01004017.1:0-59105 GCA_019973935.1 Trichonephila clavipes | reverse complement strand
TTTACTGAAAAGCTCTCCCATCCCTTTTTAGTTATATGACACCGACATCCTGTTGCTTCAAACTGTGAAAAGAATTTTCAAAGAAATAAAATATGTTAAGTTTACTTAAAGATACACGCACATATTTTTTTTATTCACGTAACATGTGAAATAAACACATAATTTTTCTAATATACCCTAAGACTGCTAAGAGTACCATTATTTTGTAAGATTGAATTTGAAAAGCACAAATTCTTTTTTCTTTTTGCATTTATTGCTATTTTAAGACTGATTTACACGATACCTTCTTGATTAAGATCTTTTGCCCAGAGAATTTGAAAGAATATTTAATGCAATCTATAATAATTAGTTATGTGTATAATTAATTATAAAAATACATTAAAATCATATAATTTCTCTAAGATATTGTATAGCATTATGTATGCTTCTAATAATGTCAATCAAAATTCAACTTTAACAATCTATAGCAATATTTAAAATCCTTAAAAAAAGTAACAATAAGAATGTTAGAACTATTGCAGAAGTTTCTTATAAAAGGCACTTAATGAAAGGTTTATTTTTACAGAACAATAATTAATGTGGAAAAATATAGGTAATATATATTTTTTAGTTGCTCCTAGTAGTATAAAACTATTTAATCAAAGCTATAGTAAAATTCATTACAGAACTAAAAATATGATAAACACAATTTATAAAGTAGATAAGTGATTTCAAACAAAACAGAAATGTGAAAAATCATTTAATAAGAATAAGGTTGTACAATCTTGAGTATTTTTAATGTAATTAAGATACAAATTTAGTTAAAAAATTTTAGATTTCTTTTGTGATATTGTGGCCTTTGTTAAAAAGTTTTGAGTTATCTTAGACATTTCAAATTATTCTAGAAATGTTTTATTTTTCTGTTTAGTCTCAAAGTATTAAGATATTTAAATAAACACAAACAAACAAGTATAATAATAATATTACTGTTTTATTAACTTATATTTAGAAACTTTAAAAGGAAACTTTACAAATTCAGAGTATTGTGATTGTGTGTTGCTAGTTTTTTTTAAAAAAAAACCTTAGAATTTTTGAAAACTTACTTTTGGTGGATATATTTCAATAATTTTGAAAGTATTCTGGAAGCTAAGCTACGTTTTGTTCTAGAAATGAAACTATGATTTCTATAAAGAATTAAACAAAATATGTTTGTATTTAATCAGAAATTTTATAATTCAGTCAGAAAAATTGAAAAAAGAAGAAATGTAATTTTTGAGAGTTTGGAAAAAAATTAAAAAGTTTAAGATTATATGTATTATTTTAATGTTGTAAATATTTCATGGAACAAATTTACAGTTCGCAATAATAAATAGAAAACTTTAAAAAGTTTGAAAATTTAGATTCGATTAAAAAAGAATTTAGTTATTTTTAATTCAAAATTTATAACTTTATTTTCAAGCAATCATAGAAATTCCTTCCACACTGCTGCAGAGAAATAATTTATATGACTCGGAATCGGAAATTGTCCTTCGGGCAGACCCGAGGCTTTGTGCAAGCATTGAAGTTGCGAAATATATATGTGTGTGTGGTCTTGACTTTCCCTAATGTAGAAATACTTTTAAAAATATTTTTAACTATATACCTATGTAGAATGCATCAGGTCAGAGATCATTCTCAGTTTTAACCTGGCACTTCCTGCCATACCCACCGTCTACCTTTTTTCAACGCTTCTTCTAAACCTTTTTTTGAAAAAGGGTAGTCTCTCGTGTAGCTGAATTCAAGGTCATATCCTTTGATGGGGGCTTAGCTTGTAGGCGAATTCTAAATATTTATTTTTGGATACCACCTCTTCGGGTATGTCCTTCCCAGCGCGTGAATCGCCGTTACATTTCTGAATGCATGAGCACGTTTTAAATGTTCCTTATGCTATAGCGTATTATTGTAGTTATGATGAAGAAATGTGATATTTAAGTAATTTAATTGTTACAGTATTTAACAGATATAGTACAACAGTATTTTTGGATGAAGAAATTCTCTTCCCGGTTATGATGAGGAAGAATCAAATGACGAAGAGAATAACAGCAAGTATGATTCCTCCACTGAAATCGATCCAGATTAGAAGAGGGGGACACTGTTGAAAATAAATGTCTTATGTGTATAGACACAAAATCATTTGGGAAGAACGTCCTTTTAAAGAAGAAAACTGGTACACATCTTATCCACTTTCTGATGAACTTTTGAAAAAAAAACTATTGCTGCAATAATAAGAGGAAACAAAAAAGAAATTCCAAAATAAGATATAGACGATATACAGCTCTTCAATGAAATAACTTCATTCAAAGATATTTTCCCTGTTTAAAAAACAGCCAACTAAGATATTAGAAATTATAGAGAAAAATGATCTTATTACCTGTTTTCCCAATTTCGCTCTGGCATTAATAATTTTTGTAACCTTACCTGTTTCTGCAGCTTCCGGTGAAAGAAAATTCAGTAAATTAAAAACTACTTGAGAAATAATATGACACAAGAAAGGCTTTCAGATTTGGCCATAATCTTAATTGAATCTGAAACCTCAGAAAAAATTGATTTAATTCAAACTATTAACAAATTTGCTTCTCAGAAAGCCAGAAAAGTTATTTTATAGTTAAGAGTAAAATCCGGCGGATAACGTGCCTCTACTTATATTCGCTATATAACACGCACACCCTTTTTAACGAAAAAACCTGAAATGCATGTGTACAATAATCTTATGTTTTGAAGTCCTTTATTCGAGTATTATTCCAAGCTTTAGAAAAAAATAGTGTATTTTCAGAATTACAACCCTTTAAGTTCATAAGGACTGTTATTTCTTACACAGAAACAGTATTTCGATATATGCAAAAGTCTGATCTTTTTTTATGCTCATCTTTTTTATTTTTATAGCTCTCATTTTTATACCCGAGTTACAACGCGTACCCGTAAATTTCGATTTTATTTTTTGAGTTTAAAGTGCGCGTTTTACGCCGGATTTTACGGTGTAGTTTATTTCTTAGTCTTAGTAGAAGAACTGATTTATATACATTCCATTTCACGAAATTTGTGCCTTAGTATTTATTTTTATTAGATTGTATTTTTTGAGTAAATTTTGTCGTTTTGCATTTATAATTATAAAATGTTTCTTTCTATTTTAAAGTTTATATTTTTGTTAGTTTATTATTTTGTTAAAGTATTTGGTCGCTATTATAACTCATTACCTGGCCAAAAAATGAAGTTTTGCACTTCAAATTTTATTTGAATTATTATTAATGTGTTTTACTTAAGTAGATGAGTTTCTAACGTCTACGTTAAGTATTAGTCAAAATATGAAAAGTTCTGTAGGGGGGGTGGCACATTAGTTGTTTGCTCCAGGACGGCCGATACCCTAGGATTGTCCCTGGTGCCCGGTTGCGTCTTGGGGTAGGAAACAAGAATCTGAAATCAAATTTCAAAAACTCCCATAAATTTAAAGGATATTGCCGGAATTATGTGGAATGGTTTCGCGTTTGAATCCCACTTACGAAATGTCATTTTCTCTCGCTGCTGAATTTACCCTCTTTGGGGCATCGAAAATCGGTCCTGTGAGCATTTCAGAGCGGGGAATGAGAATCTGAAATCGGATTTTAGGAGTTTCGGTAACTTTTCCGAATAATACCGGACGACCGCATTATGCGTGGACAGCGGTGTCGATCTAATTTGCAAGCGTAGGGACGCAAAAAGGGGATCTCTATCGTATTTTGAGTCGTATTTTTTCCGAATATTCCATCCAATTAGCGAAATTCCCCTTACAATGTCAAATAATGCTAGACGAACATATTTTAAGCAAACCATGGCAGGGGCTTACCTTAAAATTCTTGCAGTGTGCAACGTACGCTCCTGGTGTTTTTCCGAATGGGGGTCAAGAATCTGAAATCGTACTTTAGAAACTCCTGTAACTTCGCCGGATAATGCCAGACGATAGTTCAGGGATGGAACTTGCAGGAGCAGGGATACCAAAAGTGGGCACCAAGTGCGTCTCAGGATGGGGAACGAGAACCTGGATTCGCATTCAGTTTTGCTGGATATTATTGGAATGAGGTCAAATGGCTTTGCCTTCGAGTTCCGCGTTCGTATTTTTATTGCCTATAGCTAAAAAACTTGCAGGCGTACCCTTGCAAAAAGACGATGAACAGAAAATTGCATTGGCAATTGCATCCTCAGGCATTGCAGCCACTTTGTTAAATGGTGGGTAAACTGCACATTCAGCATTTCTGATGCCATTAGACATTCGATGAAAAACCAGACTCAATGTGAAACATTAAAAAAAAAAAGAAGAGAAATGGCTACATTATTGCAAAAGAGTTCAATCATATTCTGCAATGAGTGTACTATGGCCCATAAATACTCACTAGAAGTTTTACATAGAACTTTGTAAGATTTAAACGGCAACGAGAAAATATTCGGTGGTGCGGTCCTGTTATTGTCTGGTGATTTCCGACGGACATTACAAGTCGTTCCTCGCTCTACTTCTGCTCAAGAGATTAACGCGAGTTTAAAGCAATCGTTTTTATAGCTAAACGTTGAAACACTCGATGGATAATTTAATTTCATTAATCGGTGCAAATATTTTCTAACCAACTGCTAGATATTAGAAACAGTGAAGTAGATCAAAATACACAATGTATCAAATTGCCAGATAATTTCTGTACTGTTGTTCAGGCAAAATAAAAATGAACTGATTGAGAGTGTCTCTTTTCGAATATACTGTATAATTATCAATGTAATGACTGACTGTAATCCTGTTACTTTAGGCAGAAAAAAAATGTTGATGATGACGAAATAAACTTCCAGATACAGAGGTGTTGCTTTGTGATCTAATGCTTTTTAAATCAATAGACATGGTTGATGAAAAAGAATATGTACAGATTTTGGATTCATTAGATATATTAGGAATGCCACCTCACACTCTTCGATTGAAGATTGGTTCACTGGTTATTCTTCTGCGTAACTTAAATCCACCTAGATTATGTAACGGTACACGTTTTGTCATCAAAAGAATTACAGGGAATCTTCTTGAAGCAACCATTTTGATTCTAAAGTTTAAAGGTTTGTCCTGTTGCAACGTATTCCATCGATAACGTCAAAATCTCCAATACCATTCAAAAAGCTTCGATTCCCAATTCGTTTGGCTTTCTCGATGACCATAAATATATATCTCAAAGCCAAACAATGTACATTTGTGGCTGGGACGTAGAAAGTCCACGTTTATCGCATGGGTAACTACATATATGTTGCATGCTTAAGTGTGAGAAAACCACCGATTCTATTTGCGTAAGCAAATGACAAGTTACAAAAAAATATTTTGCACCGATTAGCGTTTGATTGTATTAAAATTATTTATTGTTATAATATAGAATGATAAAAACTGCATTAAAAAAATCAACGTTATTCACCTCATTTACAAAATTACACCTTCATATGTTGTTACTTAACAACTTCGTAAATAATTCATGCATTATAAAGGGTGTTTTTTTTAGAGGTATAGAACTTTAAATTGCAATAAAACAACGATGTATTATTCGATTGACATGAATTTTTTTTATTCGAAAGATAATCTTGTGGCATTACATTTTAAATATGATTTCTGGCATATGACTGCCACGGCTGTAGACCAATCTGGGGACGTCCAATTTTCGATGACTTTTTCCAACATTTGTAGCCGTATATCGGCAATAACACGGCGAATGATGTCTTCCAAATGGTCAAGCGTTTGTGGCTTATCCGCATAGACCAATGACTTTACATAGCCCCACAAAAAATAGTCTAGCGGTGTTAAATCACAAGATCTTGGAGGCCAATTCACAGGTCCAAAACGTGAAATTAGGCGGTCACCAAACGTGTCTTTCAATAAATCGATTGTGGCACGAGCTGTGTGACATGTTGCGCCGTCTTGTTGGAACCACAGCTCCTGGACATCATGATTGTTCAATTCAGGAATGAAAAAGTTAGTAATCATGGCTCTATACCGATCACCATTGACTGTAACATTGTGGCCTTCATCGTTTTTGAAGAAGGATTCCACCAGCCCATAAAGCGCACCAAACAGTCAATTTTTCTGGATGTAACGGTGTTTCGACATACACTTGTGGATTAGCTTCACTCCAAATGCGACAGTTTTGTTTGTTGACGTAGCCATTCAACCAGAAGTGCGCTTCAACTCTAAACAAAATTCGCTTATGAAAATCGACCATTATTTTCGAAATAAAATTGCATAATTTGAAAGCGTTGTTCAGGCGTGAGTCTATTCATGATGAATTGCCAAACCAAACTGAGAATAAATCACTTGACAGCTGTTAAATCGGTCGTCATCTTGGAAAGTAATGCCAACTTAAACTTCTATACCTGGAAAAAAACACTCTGTATTTGTCATTTGGTGTTATACTGTGCGAAGACGACGGTTACTTGCAGTATTTGATTATATATTTATTAATAGTTCTAGGTTATTTTTTAGTATACTTATATTTAGTCCTTAGTTATTTTTTAGTTTTTATGTTTATTTACGCGCAAGAAAGATTTACAGTATGTAATTGAGACCATTGAATTCGGAAAAACTTCTCATATACGTGTCCAATTATATATTGGTAGATAGTGTAGCACTCCATATAAATTCATAAAATAGTTTAATTTCTAAGAAATATATGTAATGATAGAGTCCCATTTTGAAATTTTATTGTTTACGCTTTTCATTGTCTGATTCCCTTAGCAATTATCAGCTACAACTGTTTAATTTTTTTAGAAATACTTTATCTATAATTTCTCATATAGAAGAGCATGCAACATTCAGAAACATGAAATGCTTGTAAACATAATCTTGGATATACATTTATAATAAGATTTGTCAGTAACATAAATATTTTTGTTTATTTAAAAATTTCCATATATGTTTCCAATGTTTAACAATAGTTTGATACTTTTTGAGAGCAGAGTGTATAAAATAATAGTTGGTTAAAATATGAAAGTTTTTTTATTAAGAATTAAGAATTCTTCTGTGATAGAAAAAAAATTGCTTTTAACATCATTGGTCAACAGGATTTTGGGTATCTGAAATGATCTAATAATAAACAAACATTTGATATGTTATATATATATATATATATATATATATATATATATATATATATAGTCTGATTTTTTTATGGTAATTACCCTTCAAAAGGTTTGATTTTTTTTAGAAATTCCTGTCTCTAACATTCAGAAAGAAATGAATTGGACATTTTTTTTAAAAAAATAAAAAAAACACACACACACACAACACTTATGTTTAAAGAAACAGGCTTTTTTTTTTAACAAAATTATTTTATAGTAAAACAATTTAAATTGTTTTTATGAAAATTTCTCAAATACAGAAGCAAATAATTCTTATTGGACAGTTTTATTTTAGAATCATATTCATTTTAATATACATCATTTATTGACACTTAATTTTAACATTACATGAATACACTATAAGTAAACAAAGCATTTAATGATCTGATGTATAAATCAAGACTCTGTAAATGTAACACTGTACTATAAGGACAAATAGAGAACAAATAGGGGATCTAACTGCCTATCTGGGCCGACCCTAGGGTGTCGGCCACCCGCGTGCAAAGACCTAATATTCCGCCCCTCTAGAGAATTTTTCATATTTTGACTAATACTTAACGTTGACGCTATAAACTCATCTACCTGTATTAAAGTACAACATTAATAAAATGTAAACACAATTTTTAGTGCAGAACCTTTTTTTTTTTTTTTTTTTTTTTGGCCAGCTAATAGGTTATAATAGCGATAAAATGTACTTTAATTTAAATAATAAACAAAAAAAATACTACTTTTGAAATAAGAATAGACATTTTATAATTAAAAATACAAAATAAATGTGTCTATTCAGATAATATAATTTAATAAAAAAAAGTACTGAATCATAAATCTCGGGAAAAAAAAGTAAATAAATCAGTCCAACAATTAGATATGACCTAATAATTAACTATAAAACAATTTTTCTGGCTTTCTGAGAAGACTGAATGAATGTAAAGGGTGTTTTTTTCAGAGGTATAGAACTTTAAATTGCAATAAAACAACCATGTATTTCGATTGACATGAATTTTTTATTCGAAAGATAATCTTGTGGCATTACATTTTAAATATGATTTCTGGCATAGGACTGCCACGGCTGGCTCGGATGTAGTCCAATCTGGACGTCCAATTTTCGATGACTTTTTCCAACATTTGTGGCCGTACATCGGCAATAACAAGGCAAATGTTGTCTTCCAAATGGTCAAGCGTTTGTGGCTTATCCGCATAGACCAATGACTTTACATAGCCCCACAGAAAATAGTCTAGCGGTGTTAAATCACAAGATCTTGGAGACCAATTCACAGGTCCAAAACGTGAAATTAGGCGATCACCAAACGTGTCTTTCAATAAATCGATTGTGGCACGAGCTGTGTGACATGTTGCGCCGTCTTGTTGGAACCACAGCTCCTGGACATCATGATTGTTCAATTCAGGAATGAAAAAGTTAGTAATCATGGCTCTATACCGATCACCATTGACTGTAACATTGTGGCCTTCATCGTTTTTGAAGAAGGATTCCACCAGCCCATAAAGCGCACCAAACAGTCAGTTTTTCTGGATGTAACGGTGTTTCGACATACACTTGTGGATTAGCTTCACTCCAAATGCGGCAGTTTTGTTTGTTGACGTAGCCATTCAACCAGAAGTGCGCTTCAACGCTAAACAAAATTCGCTTATGAAAATCGACCATTATTTTCAAAATAAAATTGCATAATTTGAAAGCGTTGTTCAGGCGTGAGTCTATTCATGATGAATTGCCAAACCAAACTGAGAATAAATCACTTGACAGCTGTTAAATCGGTCGCCATCTTGGAAAGTAATGCCAACTTAAACTTCTATACCTGAAAAAAAACACTCTTTACTTGTAATTTTTGAGGTACAAACATGTGATTCATGCAGAACCTTTCTTATTAGTCTTAACTATCTCAGAATACGATACTACGTTATTCAGGTGAATATAAGAAGAGCGTTCAGTATAGCAATTCATAAAAGATACCTATTGTATAGAAAAGAAAAAAAAAATGTCTTTTTTTTAATGTAAGCATAATTACGATCATTGGAGAAAGAGAATTTATAATAATTCATCATTGTCAAAAATCGATTGAACTGAGTAAGCAAATCTGGTTCACTCGTACCCCTTTTCCCACAATCGCGATTAAAATTTAAAACAAACGCTACAAGAGTTCACACTTTAGGAAAAGAAAAATGGCATTATTGACAAACATTATTCAAGCAAAACCACTAATTTCTCAAATGGTTGAATCAATGGGATTGTTTTTTCTGCTTAATGTGAATGGATGTGCCGTCCGAAAGTGTAGGGGTGAATACATTCAAATTATTCCCGAGTAAAAGGCCTAACATGTACGACAAGTCACGTCATTCTTGCTTTGCTATCACTGGGTTTTTGAGACTGTTTTCATACTGAGAACTCTTTAAGCGTTGACCGTCACGATCCATTATCTATTTTAAGAGGAGTAAGAAACATCTACATTGACAATGTTAAATTGACTGTTTTAGATGCACCTTTTCTCAAACTGTTACACGTACATGCTTGAAATTTTCCACACAATTAAAGTACGCATTTCTCGCTATACTGAAGGGAGCTTTTAGCTAATTTTGTGTTTTTTAATAATTTATAAAATATTTTATCAAACATAGTGAAATTTGACCCATTTTTCACATAAAAATTTTTGTAAAAAATAAATTTTTGAGTTTTTTACAAAGAGCTCACTTTAGTATATAAAGAGGGTTTTTTTCCAGGTATAGAAGTTTAAATTGGCATTACTTTCCAAGATGGCGACCGATTTAACAGCTGTCAAGTGATTTATTCTCAGTTTGGTTTGGCAATTCATCAAAACGATCATCAAGCAAGGCGTAGATTCGTCGAATTGTCCCAAAACGAGATTACCGTTGTTCCCGATTTTCATAAGCGAATTTTGTTTAGCGATGAAGCGCTCTTCTGGTTGAATGGCTACGTCAACAAACAAAATTGTTGCATTTGGAGTGAAGCTAATCCACAAGTGTATGTCGAAACACCGTTAAATCCAGAAAAACTGACTGTTTGGTGCGCTTTATGGGCTGGTGGAATCATTGGTCTTTACTTCTTCAAAAATGATGAAGGCCACAACGTTACAGTCAATGGTGATCGGTATAGAGCCATGATTACTAACTTTTTCATTCCTGAATTGAACAATCATGATGTCCAGGAGCTGTGGTTCCAACAAGACGGCGCAACATGTCACACAGCTCGTGCCACAATCCAATTATTGAAAGACACGTTTGGTGACCGCCTAATTTCACGTTTTGGACCTGTGAATTGGTCTCCAAGATCTTGTGATTTAACACCCCTAGACTATTTTCTGTGGGGCTATGTAAAGTCATTGGTCTATGCGGATAAGCCACAAACGCTTGACCATTTGGAAGACAACATTCGCCTTGTTATTGCCGATATACGGCCACCAATTTTTAGAAAAAGTCATGGAAAATTGGACGTCCAGATTGGACTACATCCGGGCCAGCCGTGGCAGTCCAATGCCAGAAATCCTATTTAAAATGTAATGCCACAAGATTATCTTTCGAATAAAAAAAATTCATGTCAATCAAATAATACATCGTTGTTTTATTGCAATTTAAAGTTCTATACCTCTAAAAAAACACCCTTTATATCATTTATCTTCCTTTGTGAACATTTTGCTTTTTTTTTGTCTCGATTTTGAAGAAAAAAGATTAACACATTTCACATTAATGCAAGAACTATCAACCGGAGTTAATAATACTTCAGTTCATGATAGATTTAAAAATTAAAAAATCATTTTGTAGAATTCATTCAGTACTAGGTTTGATGATTTTCAAGATGATAAAAAAAGTTATTCTTTCATACATAATTTTTAATAATTTCTCTAGAAGACGTTAATTGTTACCCACATGAAATCCAAATCGGAATTGCTGACCTACAGCACTATATTATATTGATAAGCAAATATAAGGAATTTATTTCAACTTTAAGGGATCCAAATTATTTTAAATTTTGGGAAAAAATGTACCAACAAGCAATTTTTGAAATTTACATTATTTTTGGCACTTAGATATTATCATAGGTTTGGACCAAAATGTTTGTGTAAAATTTTTTCTACTATGAACATAATAAAATATCAAAATATCACTCAAAAATTAACTTATACAAACCTAAAACAACATAATTTCGTTAGTATCTTCGAGAACTAATCCGTATAAAGATGATTAGGCATAGACAACGAAAAATTCAAAAAACACATTAAGAAAGTACTTTTTATTAATTAGAATTCAAAATGTATCAAGTTACTAATTTTTATTTTATACCAAACTAAGAGATTGAAAATGAACAAATTTTTAACAATAAAACATAAATTTATACTTTTGACTTTTTTATAATATTATCTTTAAAATGCCACTACTTAGACTTGTATAAAAAAAGTGCTATTTTCTTAAAAATTCCGTAATAAAAGTATAAGCATTCACCTTTTCATATTTTTTGTTTGTTGGGAGAAGTTGGAAGGGGCACGAATAACTTTTTTTTAATCAGATACTGGCATTTTTCCTTAAAAGGCTGGCCACCCGTCTTAAAGTAAAATTTAAAGTAAATCAACATGCTATAGGGACTTAAAGCAAAGCCAATTAAAGAAAAACATTTCATTATTTATTAAATTGTTTTAACATAAATAGGGAGGGGTACAGGCTATCCGCCTGACAACAGTCCAACTCCCATTGTTGAAATTATTCAACTGTTCATACTCTTTAGACACAAATTGTTAAACTGAATTTACATGTATTATGCTAACATGTAATTCTAATTTGTTACCGTAATATTGAACAGGACTTATTGCCTTTTTATTATTGATCTCGTGTACGAGATAAATAAATAAATTTATATCATCGCGAAAACCTTTTTTTTTATACTCACGTCCATAAGTTAAGGATAATGAAGTTCAGGAAAAGAAAGAGACAGACTTATTTGTAAAGTCTATTTATTAAACAAAAGGTAAAGAGCTAAAAAGATGCTACATGTTTGACATAATTAATAAAAATTGCGATTTTTAATCCCTGGAGCAAATTTCAAAAAAGAACCTATTTACAAAAAACAGTATAACATGGTTAGTATGATGGTTAATACGGAGTATGTCTCCCGGACGATGTAATACAGGCCTTACAATGCCTAGGCATGCTGAGTATCAAATTATCAATCTGATCTTGGGGAATATTACACCACTCATCAAGCAATGCCTCCGAAGTTCCGGTAGACAGGTGGGAGGGGGTTGACGGGCTGCAATTCGTCGGCCAAGCATATCCCGTACATACTCTATAAGATTCAAGTCCGGTGAGTATGCTGGCCAATCCATACGGGTGGTATCCTCCGATTGAAGGCATTCGTCTACAATGGTGGCACGGTGCGGACGGGCGTTGTCATCCATAAACAGAAATTCAGCACCCATGGCGCCCCGAAACAAACGTACATGTTGTTCCAGAATGACATCCCGATAGATGTGGCCTGCCATCGTTACACTCTTACCATGCAGGTCAGTTCTAGAACCAAGAATAATTCCTCCCCAAACGAGCCATCCTGCGCCACCGTAACGGTGTTCTCTTAGTGATAACGGGTACCTGGCTCTCTTCATAATAAAGTCCGGCGAGAATCAGGCTGCAAACTAAACCTGGACTCGTCGGAAAACATCACACAAGACCACTGTTGTGGTGCCCACAATGCATGCTCTCTACTCCAGGTTAATCGCAGGCGACAGTGAGTTGCGGTAAGTGGAACACATCTGACAGGCCTACGAGCATGTAGACCAATGTGCCCTAAGCGTCTGTACACGGTCTGCCTTGAAACTGTCGTACCGGTAGCTGAAGAGAGCTGACGAGACAGGTCTGATGCTGTGCTCCGTCTGTTTCTTTTGGTAGTAACTTCCAAATACCGGTCCTCATTCAGCGTTGTAACTCGAGGGTGACCTGTGCTGTAACATCTACTCACATTACCATCATCTTGGAATCGTTGCTAAAGCCTGGAGATAACATTCTGGGCGATTCCAAGTTCCTCGGATACTTCCAGCTGGTTACGTCCACATTCCAGTCGTACAATAATTCTACCACGTAAGAAATCATCCAAATGCTTCCTTTGTGCCATAACTATGCGGTTATTGCACTGAAAGGCTTTTAAAGCGCTTGTGAATCATTTTACTTCTTTGCCACTATCTATATATATAAAGGAGAAAAGCGACTCACTCACTCACTGACTAATCACGATATCTCCGGAACTATTAAACCTATAGACTGGAAATTTGGTAGGTAGGTTCCCTTCATGGAGTAGACGTCAGCTAAGAACGGATTTTGCAAAGTTCGAACTCCAAGGGCATTATAGATAATTATTTCCATTACTAAACTATTAGATGTACAGTCGTGAAACTTGGTACACAGATTTCTTTCATAAAGTAGAGGCTCCCTACATAAAGATTTTTACGAAAATCAACTTCCAAGGGGGCGTTGAGGGCGCTTAAGGGGCGTTATACATAATTATTCTCATTTTTAACCTATTAGACGTACAGTCTTGAAAATTGGTAAGCGGATTCCATTCATAAAGTACAGATCCCCTACAGAATGGGTTTTGTGAAAATCGAATCCCAAGTGGCGTTGTAGAGAATTAAGTGGCGTTATAGGCAATTAACTCCTTTTTTAAATTATTAGACTAAAATCTCGAAATTTAGTAAGCTCATTACATTTATTGAGTAGAGATCCGATATAAGATGGGTTTTGTGAAAATCGTTTCCTAAGTGGCGTTGTGGGGGGCTTAAGGGGCGTTATAGATAATTATTTCCATTTTTAAACTATTAGACGTACAGTCTTGAAATTTGGTAAGCGGATTCCCTTCATTGAGTACACATCCGTAGCAAAATGTGTTTTGTGAAAATCGACCCCAAGTGGCGATGTGGAGAATTAAGAGGCGTTATAGGCTATTAACTCCTTTTTTAAACTATTAGACGTAAAATCTTGAAATTGAGTAAGCTGATTCCATTCATTGAGTAGAGATCTGTCATAAGATGGGTTTTGTGAAAATCGTTTCCTAAGTGGCGTTGCGGGGGCTTAAGGGGCATTATAGATATTTATTTCCATTTTTAAGCTATTAGACGTACAGTCTTAAAATTTGGTAAGCGAATTCTTTTCATGCTGTAGAGATCTGCAACAAAATAGTTTGGGGGAAAAATTGATCTCGAAGGGTCACTGAGGGGGATTAAGGGGCGTAATAGATAAATATTTTCTTTTTTCAACTAATAGAAACACCTGCTTGAAAATTAGAAGGTATGTTCCTTTCATGGAATAAAGTTCCTTTTACAAAGATTTTTGCGAAAACGGACCCCCAAAGGAGTGGGGTTGCGAGAGATTAAGTAGTGTTATTGACAAATTCCTGTATTTGAATTTAACTCATTTACTTGGAATTCGTTGAGCACTTTTCTTTAGTTGAATAGAGTTCCACTAATGGATTTTACGGGAATCAACTCCAGGGGGAAGCGGAAAGAGTCATTGGGGCGTATTGATAGACAAAATTCCCTTTTCCAAACTGCTAAGACTACAATAATAAAATTTGGTTTGCATGCTTCTTTTGTTGAATTGGAATCCGCTAAGAGTGCTCTCAACGAGGTATTGATGATAAAAATTCCGTTTTTGCTCTGTTAGATTTAGACTTGAAATTTAGCATGCATGTTTATTTTATGGAGTAGAGATCCACTGAAAGTTGCTTTGGTGGAAATCCACTTGATTATTAGGCTAAGTGAGCAAAAAAAATCTTTCTCCTTTTATTTTAGATATAAATAGAAATTAGATATTACAGTTTATGTTCTTTTTATATCAAGGGGCGAGAGTGTAACAGCTATAAATATATTTTTCAATACAATCGAATTCTTAATGCTAGATATCAATAATTAATATATATGTAAACAGTATACATATATACAAAATCGTGAAATACCCAGTGAAGCGGGTGGGTAACGACTAGTTCCTTATATACCCCTCTCTTACACTCTCGTCATTGTGACGTACTAGCCGCGCCATCTGGTGGTTTCCTGTAATTTATATATTCTTTTTCAAGATGTGTGTGATAATTCTACAGGTGAAATTTTTATTTTAGAGTTCAATTTCTGTGTGATTCTGAATTATCCTTAATTTATGGACATGAGTGTATATAGAGAGATATTAAAGTAATTTACTTATTAATAACACTAATTC
This sequence comes from Trichonephila clavipes, assembly GCA_019973935.1. Lineage (NCBI taxonomy): Eukaryota > Metazoa > Arthropoda > Arachnida > Araneae > Nephilidae > Trichonephila > Trichonephila clavipes. Next base: position 43,763 of record BMAU01004017.1, on the reverse strand, counting down.
GGTCTTCTAGAGTCATACACTCTTGCTTTTAGTGAAAGGGATATGTATTTGCAGGTTTGTACACGAACCGTTGATTGATTGATTGATTGATTGAATATTAACGTCACACTGTTCAGCTGCACGAGGGCTTTTGGCGACAGACCACGTAATTTTTAACCATGGTCAAGTGACGTGGACGACACCTGAACTGGCACCCCCTCTCCTAACTACCACACCACACCAACGGGAGGACGTTTCAGCTCTCGACAGATTTAACGTGCATCGCTGCCCTACACGGCGGGTCTTTAGTGGTACTGGGCTCGAACTCGTGATAAGGCAAGCCACGATCCGATACCTATACTACTCGTCTACCGCGGCCACACACGAACTGTTGAATACTTGGTCTATTGAAGCTGTCAGCAATGGCTTTTCGTAATCTACGTTAATTAGCTTTAATTTTTTATTTTTGCTGCCACATAGAGGTTGAGAGATATTTTTAAATCAAATTACATTGTTCAGAATAGCATTAAAATGTTTATAACTATGTGAGAAACTTCTGTGTGTATTCTGTATATTTTCAGCTTAAAATTTAGGAGCTGTTTCTGCTTAAATTTAGATTCCAGCATTGAATTTTTCGATACGTCGATAAGTTGTTTCTTTTCCTTCATTTATAAGCCTTCTGAATTATTCATTTTAATACTAGGTTGTGAAAGTCTCCTAGGACCTCACTTTGAGAACGAGAATAAATAGGAGTCATGTAAGAACCAGTAGCCATTTTTATAAACAACTTTCTTTATTTGGTTATCTTATCCAAATAGAATCAAAGACTTATTGACAAATTTATCTAACTAGTATTATGAGGTTTTAAAGGTAATATCCTTTAAATTAACTTAATTAATTAATGATCCAATTAATTAATTTATTAAATAACGATCACGCAGAGATTACCACGATAAGAGATCCCAGAATTATATTTAATAATGTTCTCATTGAACATTTAACTTTAATCTCACTCCTAAAACTTTAATGAGACTTTAATTATAAATCTATAATTACCAACGGAATCTCAACTCTTCTTGAGATTAAATTATATCTCCAACAAGAAATCTTCAATTCAAATTCACTATAACTTTATGCTTCAATATCTATCTTCTACTGCTCTAACTTTACTATTTCGTTTGACTTAAATACTTTATCTAATCTGCATAACAAGGAATCCTGTCCGCTTTTTGGAGTTGATTGGAAATAGGTAGGGAATTAAATTTCCCTAAAAAGGTCGACTCAGAAGGTTAGTGATAAAGTTCCGTATAGATTTGTCACAAGGTTTTCTCTTCTGATGAATATTATTTCACTCATAAAAGATCGTGTTTTTTTTTTTTTTTTTTTTGAAAATGTATTCTCATAAGAGATTTTTTTTCAAATGTGAGAAAAGATGCTTTATTGTAAAATCTTTAACACTGTCCTCTAAATGTAATTCATTTCCTTCTATGTCAAGTTGAGTACGGCAGACAGAGGAACGCAATGTAAAGATATAAATGTTTCGAAGATTATAATGTGCTTACAACTATTTTTGCCTCAGGGATACGTGATCCAAAAAGAACGGAGCCCACCAATTTAGAGAATTATCAAATTTAATAATTTATCATAAATGTGTGATCGCACGGATTTCTATCTAAAGGAAAACTGGTGAAAATTCTGATTTTACAGTTTTGATTTTCTATAGCTGTATAGGAAATCATTAAAAAAGTAAAGGAAATCATTATAAGGAATAGGAATATCATAGGAGCCTCATTATAGGAAATCATTTGAAAGTTTTTATTAAATTACCTAAAAATACATTTAAGAATGTATTGCAATCATATCTTGTTGCAAGATGTAAAACATTAATTGAAATAAAACGTTCAAAAAAATTCTACCGTTTGTGTGTGATTAAAATTTCTATACAATTTTGAAAATAGTTACAAGCGTGTATTATTTCCAAATGCATCTTTTTATTGCTGTGCATAACAGTAAAAGTGTAGAAATTTTAGGATTTATAAAAAAAATTAAAATCAAAAGAATCATAACATACCTACGAAACTGCTGATAATCATAGAGCTCTTTTGCGCTTATTTTAAGATGATAAGGGCTTTGTTTCCAAAACTCGTGAAGCAGACCTTCATAATCGAAATCGCTTTCAAATTGGAGAGAATGTATCCTGGGCGACATTTTTTGTTTTGAAATGACCCACAACAACTCATAAAAGTCGTTTCCCGTCATATACTCCCAAGCCTGACTTGCCATTTCCAAAAATTTAAATTGCAGTGGCCATTTCAAATAATCGTAAAGAGTTGTAGTCGGCTCTTGCCGGAAAAATCTTAATTTTAGGTCGTAATCCAAACATGAGAAATAATCGCGACCGTTGTTGTAATAATATTTGTACTTTATTGTTTGTCGTAACTCCTCAGGCGGTAATGCTCGTAGCAAATTAGGTTCGGGAATTGTAAGTAAAAACGTAAACAAAGATTCATCTATAAAATTATGCTGCGTACATGGATCACCTCCATCACGCAGCCAATCAAACCACTTTTTCAAACATTGGGTAGTTTCCAATCTTTCGAATTGTTCTTCAGTTCTTCGACGCCATTTACCAAGCATCCAATAAGACGAATCTTTTCGGTGAAGCAACTTCCTTTCTATGTGTATCTTTTCATCCACAGATGCTTTGTTCCACATTTTCAATACATCATCCGTCATCCAGCAATAACAGGCCACAGCAAAACGTTCTACGACGTTTTCATCATCAGAGCGAACGAATTTCTTATAAGCTTTGATTTTGTCGATTGTTCCAGCTGATGTCAAACAAATATCAAGCTGCTTACGAATGCCGAATTTTTCCTGTTCCACATTCCACCTATCAATATTCCACATTATGGGTGTTCTTATGCATAACAGCTTTTCGCGGATTCTGAAAGGGATTACAGAATTCGATATTGTTTCATGGAATAATTTCTTCAATTGGAAAATATCAAGACTACCGTCGGGATTTCTGAATTTCTCTTTTAGTTCTGAGAATTCTGAAGAATGGTATATAGAGATTGCCACTTTAATTAAAGCCAAATTTTCCAGGGATTGTAGAACGTTCATTTTAATCAAAATGTATATGATGATGCGAAAAAAACTCAATGAAGTTCTGGATGAAGTAATTGGTTCAAATGATTAAAATAGATGCCAGTTCGTCTTGCCTCACGTAAAATTTCTTCAAAACGATGTCTTGAAAATAAAATCCAGTATAAACAGTTCATCATACAATAAATTCTACTTGAACAACTTTGAAGTTTTTCTGAAAAGAAAGATATATATATATATGTATATTGTCAATAATAATAAAAAAAAATAATATGTACTAAATATAACAATTACTCTTAAATAAGCAAAGCAGAAATAGAAGCACAACCAGAAAGTATAAGTCAGATATAAGTTGGCCACAGTAATACAAAAGCAAATTTTTAGCCTCAGGAACTAAGTTGCAGGTTTAAAAATGGTTTTCATGACAGTCAAACTTCACCTGCCATTTGCCTGTACTACTGGGCTGTAGGGAATGGAAATAGAATATGAATAAGTCATTATTATTATTAGAGGATTAAAAGTAAATATACTACTCCAGTGTTGGATAAAATTGGCAAGAAGAAAAAAATAACTAAATCTATTTAGCTTATTTAGAAAATATGAAATTTATATTAATATATAGTGCTATTTAGACATTCATTATACCCACAACACATCGCCATTTTAACTTTCCGCCATCCGAATCTATCTCAGAGCAGCACCGCATGAAATTAAATATATAAAGAAACCTGAAAATATTTTACCACTTACGCACCACTTGTTTTTACAAAAGTAAATATTTCATGAACTTGTAGATTAATGCATATCTCTAAGATGAAGACCAACACTTCAATTAGCAAAGCTTAGTTTAATAGGATTATACATATTTTTAAGGACCAATTTTACCCTTTTATCTATATTACCAGGCATAAAAACACGAATTTCATCATAAAGTAAGAGAAAGCACAAAGGAACGGAAATCAATAAAATTACATACATATGAGTACAATTAAAAAGTTTATGTTGTTGAAGTATACAAAAATTTGATACACACTGCATAAAATTATCTTTTTACAATTCCCTTTCTGTAAATATGTGTACTATAAAACTAGATGATTGATATAAACGCTACTCAGAATTAGAATTAATAATTATAGAATTATATGTATAGTTCTTGATTTTCTATGAGTCTAAAGGTAATAAACAAGATCTTGTTTGTAATATAATACATTTAATGAACTAAAATATCACAATTACAAAGACTACGAAAAGATTCTCATGATTTTACAAGACAATTGCAAATAAATATTCAGAGCAATGGTCCCTACGGACCCCCAGGGATAACTAATATCATTCAGGGAGTCTTGGGAAAATTAAAATTGATTTTGGGGTCCCTGAACAGCGTCAGGGGGTCCGAGCAACATTTAACATAAATTTTTTTAAAAAAATTATCCATTTTTATTCTTACGGAAATTTAAATAATATCGAAATTCTCTTCGACATTCCCCACTGAGTTTTGAACCCTTTTGCACGTGGACTAACTCAGATCCCAAACACAGATGAATCCGTACCACATCTTGTTGAAATATCCCCAAATCAGGGACTTAAAGCAATGTTAGAACAAGAATACCACAAATTCTGGCTATTGTTATTAATTCTAATCAGAATTCCTAAATCAAATGCTCAAAGAGGAATAGAGTTTCGTGAAAGAAAAGCTAGCAGCAAGCCCAGTCGAAAAAGTCACAATATATATATATATATATATATATATATATATATATATATATATATATATATATATATATATATATATATATATACGTAAATAGTGCAAATTCCTCAAGTGCTACTGCCAAATCTCCATCATAGCGCATAAGAGAACATAGAGAACGGAAAAAAACTTTTCAAAATAAAGTCTTAATGCTGAGTTTAATGACCAATGATAGGAATGCTATTGACACTCCTCTAATGACAGCACAGATTAATAAGGACTTTGTGAACCACCCTGTGCCATCAACAAGTACAACGCCATGAACAAGTGTAGTGTGTGATGGATGCAACTTATGTATGTGAACCAATAATAAATTCTATCTTACGTTACAAAAACTATGATTCCCATAAAAATGCTCACAAAGATTTTCAAAAGACCGTTGATAATTCATTCAGTCACGGAAGTTCTATTTTTGACAGATTATGGTTTAAAGATGATTTGAGAGCGTCAGTAGCTAAGTACAAAAATATTTTACATACAATTTTACCGGGAATTAATTTAGACGAAATATTAAAGCATGTCACAATTCCCGACAAAGTTTAAGTAGGAAAAGTATACCAAATTTATCAAAATATAATGCTTTTGCATACCCAGAAAGTCTAGCACATCTTCCTATTTTGGATTTGGTATCAGAAAGACTCATTTCGCCATGAATACCTTTCATGCAAATTAGGCGATTGAGACATGTACACCGTCAGTTTGGAATATTAGGGCAAATAATCAATGTTCCAGTATCCGTCAATACGATGGTCAATCGATTGCCACGAAATGTTCATGACGACTACTGCATCAATGTTCACATCAAACGTGGGAAAATTTCCAGAACAAGTTATCTGACGGGTTTGGTTACTAAAAGAAACATCAAAGGCATGGTTGCAATATTTAGTAGCTACTCTATTGTACAGAATGTATGATGTTACAATCGATAATAACTTCTTCAATTTCAATCACAGTGCGTCTCAAGTTCCCCAAGATGAAATCAGTGAAAATAACTATTGTAGAGAGTCTTATACTGTTCAGCTACAAACGTTGTTATGGAATAAAGAGAAATATTTTCGTATCGATCCTGGAGAAGCAATTTACTTGGGTCATTTTAGAAAATTCAGGGAAGGAGTTATAGAGTTACGCCATTCATGATGGCCACAAGTGAATTAAGACGTGTTGATCATCGTGGAGTGACCTTACAGCATTTGTTTTATATGGCAAAGAAAATCCTGCGATTGAGAGTTTGGTATTCGTTTACAGTTGCCTTCAAACACGTCGGTAAAAACGCAATTATTACTCGTCAACAGATAGAATTAGAAGAGTACATTAACGACTGCATTGAAAATAATCTAGATTTTCTCACATTTTCTTGATCAATTACAATCGAGGATTTTCACATCCTACTACCCCAAACCTATTGTATTTTTTATTAGAAAATGATGATGCAGAAAATTGAATAAAAATATTATTTTCATACCATAGATGAAGTTTGAATTTCATTTGATCAAAATAAGTTCCCCCGAGCAGTTTAATATAATTAGATGTATCCCTGCATTTACGGCCAACGTCGCCAAAGAAGTTTCACTTCTATCACATGGCGTTCCACGCACCATTTTTTATTTTTTTTTTTAAATTTATTTTAAACAAAAGTTATAATTTCAATAAATAATTCTTCAGCAAATTGTTGTTTGTTTGTTTTTTTAATTTGTGATTTTTATACTCTGCAATTATGTAGCTTTTTCACTTAGGGCTCCAATGGAATGTTTTGACTTTAAAAAGGGGTCCGTGGGCAAGTGTTGACAGTAAAAAAGGGCCCAAGTGTTAAGAATGTTTGGGTGAGTGAATGAATATTAACACCGCACTGTTCAGCTACTCGGAGGCTTTCGGCGACGGACATCGTAATTTTGAACCATGGTCAAGTAACGTGGATGACACCTAAGCTGGCACCCCATTTCCTAACTACCACACCATACCAATGGGAGGACATTTTAAATCTCGAAAGATTTAACGTGCATCACTCCCCTACATGGCGGATCTTCAGTGGTACTAGGCTCGAATCAAGACACGTCGGTCATGAGTCCATCACCTTGACCACTAGGTTACCGCGGCCTAAAAATGTTTTGGAACCACTGATTTAGAGGAACAAAGTAAAGTAAATTTTAGTTTAAATAATGTCCAGTATTGGACGGTGAAGTTGGTGATCCTAACTCATTGGGATTCGGGCTCTTTCTGCCAGGTAAAAACAGCGGGTAACGAGTTCACGCTACTGTTACAAGTTTCTCCATATCGTGGTGACATCTACATTCCAGTCAGGGAAAAATAGCGTGCGTTACAGTTGTTGACTTTCTATGATTTTTTCCACCATATTTATTATAAAAATTCATTTTACAAACAACAAAATATTTACATAATCAGTTATTATTTACATTGAAATGAAAAAAATTAATAACCATGCCACTAAATACTGCAACTTAATTGTAAGAATTATTTTGGTGTGGTACTAAAATCATACTCATATAAGAGGTACAAATTTCTAAAATACAGAAGTTTAAGCAGAAACAAACTTTAAATTGAGAGAACATTTTTATTAAGAAATAAATTATAAGTTTATTATACACATAAAATGCCAAAAATACACACTTTAATGCATATGAAATTAATCATTAGAGAAAAATTTTGGTTTGGTTTGATATTAAAATTTTGTGGCTGGATTTATTATTACTAGATTACATTAGAAAAAGGTTTTTTTTAAATATATATATATATAATTTTCATTCTCATGACAGTTAAAATAATCAGGAAATTAAATGAACTCTGCTAAATATCTAAATTTTACCCCAATTAGCAAAATTAGTGTGTCTTGATCAAAATATTTAACTTTGATAGGCGTTAAAATAAGGTAATTATCATACGTATATATAGCAAATTTATAAACCATTTTTATTTAATACATCATACACTTATGAAAAATTTCATAAATTAAGAAAACGAACTGCAACAAGTATTTTAAACTGACAAGCAATACAATTTTTGGAGTTTACTCCTTAAGTATCGATTTTCATGTTAAGCCCCCGATATGGAAATATTATGGTGTGAACTTTGTATAAGCGTTAACAAAAGAAAAGAAAAAAAAGAGTTACGCTATGTTTTGCGCATGAGCCAAATTGCTGTGTGTTGCAAGGAAAAAGGACTAATTTTCCTTTTTAAAAAAAATTGCGATCATTCTTTTCTTACCGAAACCAGACAAAAAAAAGTCGAAAAGATCACTTATTTCGCCACCTACGGTATAATTTTTTTTACAAAATAACGAAATTTTGTATTTTTTATGATTTTTTCTAAAAGGAGTCATGTGGATGCGTTTTTATGAAAAGAGTTTTTCAATCGTTTTGTACGGATTTCTTGCCATTGTAATGTATCGAAATTCCGTACTAAAGTTCATACATTTTCCTTTTAGAATCAGTGACTTAAAATATAAAATGCTGAAAACCTTTTTTTTCTTGTGATTTTTCAAGAAATACTCAAAATTTTAACTAAACATTTAATAATATCGTTACTTATAAAAATAATAATATGGAATTTTTTTTCAAGTGCCAAATAATGTTATCCGTGCTTTGTTCAAAGATTGAAAAAAAAATTGCATAAAAATTACGGATTTAAAAAAAAAGTTTTCGGATTTTTCGTCTAATACCCTTTCTACAAAAAAATCATTTATGCAAATTTTTTCCTTACATTTCTTGTTTAAAAATTACCGATTTTTGTTATCTATGCGGGAAATTTGAAAAGTATATTTTAAAAACTAAACCCTCAAAAAAAATTAAACTTTTTAAAAAAATTCGCAAAGTACGTTTACTAGCGTTTTAGCGTAATTGGCGTTGAAAACCAGTTTTCGAGCCAAGCGGCACTTCATGCCTTAGCTCTTTTGGCAAAGTGAACTATAATAACTGAAAATCACCAAATTTCGCGGTATGTATTTAATACTGTTTTGGTGCGTTGAATAGCAAAATAACGAAACATGATTGTCAAAAATAAACTTTATTTCAGCAACACACACACAACCAATATACTCCATTAGAATATTCCCCTTGTAGCGGTATTTTCAAGTCAGTAACAGCCTCCGGACAGTAGACAAAAGTGATCCCCTCTGTCTGGAGGTTCTTACTGGCTTATGAAGATACCGCTACACCTTCGTCAGAGTTGAATTCTGGAAAGATAGAAGAAATGCTAAAATACATTTCTTTCGGTAGAGAAATGGTTCCTCTCAACCGAAATAGATCGATTCATGATAAAAGAAATCATTTCCCATTGAAACCAGACTGCTCCTTGACAATTCACAAATCGCAAGGAGGGACATTTGACGAAATTGTTTACAAATACAGCAAGGTACATTCACAACCTTTGGTCTACGTAGCCTTATTCAGGGTCACAGCTCAAGAAAGACTTCATATTGTACCTACTGATGGGCGTCAACGTTTTTACCACGGCATACGAAAGTCGATGCTTACATTACGAAATGAGTTTACCAGGCTTTCTACAGTTCATCTTGCTACAATTGATCAAATTATGAGCAATAAAATGAATGGAGGGGTTTGGATTCTCTTTTCTCTCAACTGCCAAAGTCTCCAGGCATATGCGCGTGATCTCCGTGGTAATATTGTGCAAAAAAAAAAAAAAAAACATAGTTTTGATATTATCAGAAACATAGCTTCACAACGAGGAATTAGTTGAAACTGAAAATTTTAAACGCATAACACAATGTAGATGATCAAGTATTAGTCATGGGGGTGGGGTCACCGTCTATCAAAACGTGATCGATTCATAATATAAGTTAATTGGCAATCATGATGATGATTTTGTGAGAAGAAATACCCAGTACGTTAATCAAACTAAACCTAATTTGGGAGATATATATGCCGTGGTATATACGGCCTAATGGTAGACCCATTGTTGTCGTTATATAGTTTAATTTTCTATCAATCAGAATGTTACTAACATTACAGATTATATATATCCACGAGACATTATTAGCATATACAGAATGTGGTTCTAAACTACTGTGGGGAATCAGTATCAAGTAATTCCACTCATACTTGGTTCAATTTTAATATCGATAAAGGGAACCAGTTTGATATTAAGAGGTATGGCGCGATAAAGGAATAACACCAAGCAGCGCTTGGAATGGAATCCAAGATGGCGACCTAGCGGTAATTTAATGATACACAATAATGTTTAAGAATTGTTTGGAAACACACTGAAATGTATTTCAAATGAAGGACATAGGAAGAGAATGAAAAAAAAAACAAGATAAATCAATAACTAATGAATATAATATTATATAATAAAAAGTAACATATACTCTAATAATAGTACTAGCTGCATGGCCCGGCGTTGTACGGGCTTTCTCTACTTTCACTAATTTTCACTTTCCTTCACAAAATCAGCACTTCTAATACTCTTATTCAAAATTGCTTCCACACACACACACCTCCTCCGCTTAGCTCAGCGTTGCTTGTGCTTTTACCGAGTGTATAACTTAAAATTCCCAGTATCGAAATTTTTTCGCTTATTTTTTTCAGACAGGTTTACTTCCCTCGGCGTTGCACGAACATTTTTAAATACATAACATATTGTCATGGAAATTCCCCTTCCCCTCTCCTATCAGGGCTCTCGAGTAATTGAGCAGTGGGACTTTAATATTCACTCAGTCACTTGCAGCTTTTTAGGCCCCGGAAACGAAAATGCACCTTTTTAAAAATAGTTGCATGTTGAAAAAAGTAGAAAGTTTTATATTTAAAAAATTTCAAAACTGTATTAAATGTTGAATTAAAATTGTGAGTATTTTTTTAAATGTTCGATACACCCGAAAAAGTTTCATACAATAGTTTTTATAAATGAAGAAGTTTTGACTTAAACTGTGAAATTGATAAAAAGTTATTAAACATTTAAGAGATTTGAGTATTTTTTAAATCACTAACTCTAAAAGATCAAAGTATGAGTGTTTTAAAAATCATTTTCACATAAGCGAAACGATATCAATTCATTTTAGAAAAAATTGTAACAATATGTAAAGAATCGTTGTTTTGTTAAAAAAAAAAAAGTATCTCGTGACGAAATAAATTATCTTTCCAATTACAAAATTGCTGGTGAAGTTATTAAATGTGAGAATAAAATTTAGAGTATATTCTAAAAAATTATGAAAATTAAGCGATGATGTTGTTTTGAACCCGGGTACAAACGCAAGCGCTCTAACCGAAAAATAAAGAGTGTTTTTTTTCCAGGTATAGAAGTTTAAGTTGGCATTACTTTCCAAGACGGCGACCGATTTAACAGCTGTCAAGTGATTTATTCTCAGTTTGGTTTGGCAATTCATCAAAACGATCATCAAGCAAGGCGTAGATTCGTCTAATGGGCCCAAAACGAGATTGCCATTGTTCCCGATTTTCATAAGCGAATTTTGTTTAGCGATGAAGCGCACTTCTGGTTGAATGGCTACGTCAACAAACAAAACTGCCGCATTGGGAGCGAAGCTAATCCACAAGTGTATGTCGAAACACCGTTACATCCAGAAAAACTGACTGTTTGGTGCGCTTTATGGGCTGGTGGAATCATTGGTCCGTACTTCTTCAAAAACGATGAAGGCCACAACGTTACAGTCAATGGTGATTGGTATAGAGCCATGATTACTAACTTTTTCATTCCTGAATTGAACAATCATGATGTCCAGGAGCTGTGGTTTCAACAAGATGGCGCAACATGTCACACAGTTCGTGCCACAATCGATTTATTGAAAGACACGTTTGATGACCGCCTAATTTAACGTTTTGGACCTGTGAATTGGCCTCCAAGATCTTGTGATTTAACACAGCTAGACTATTTTCTGTGGGGCTATGTAAAGTCATTGGTCTATGCGGATAAGCCACAAACGCTTGACCATTTGGAAGATAACATTCCCCGTGTTATTGCCGATATACGGCCACAAATGTTGGAAAAAGTCATCGAAAATTGGACGTCCAGATTGGACTACATCCGAGCCAGCCGTGGCAGTCATATGCCAGAAATCATATTTAAAATGTAATGCCACAAGATTATCTTTGGAATAAAAAAAATTTATGTCAATCGAATAATATTGCAATTTAAAGTTCTATACCTCTAAACAAACACCCTTTAGAACGCTCTTGCCGAACACACAACGAACTTAACAGTAACAGGAGTGAAAAGACGTTGAAAACCCAGGGTTGCAGAGGTTTTCTCTTTTCCTCATGACACCAGCATTTCTGTGTGTGTATTTGTACGCGCACAATGTGAGTGATTTCTAAAATCATGTCAAAAAAGTTCCCTTTTTCGAAATTTGTTCCATTCCACTTATTTTTTTTATTTAAGACAGGTTTTTTTCCCCTCTCTATAGCCTGGAATAACAAGGGGGTTTTTTAGAGTAAAATTATTGTTCTATCTTCCCTTCCCCTTCACAGATAAGATATAGCTTCAAATTTCGATGTATGACTTATAAAAAAAAGTATTGCGTTAGAGTTAAAAAAAAATTATTAGTGTGAAGCAATAAAAAGTAAGCGATTCTGATACTAAGAGTAAAACAAAAATCTTTCATCATTTTTTAATAATAGTTAGTTTCTAAGAATCTAAAATAATAAAATAGATTTGAGATTTTCATGGATCAATCAATCGTTACACATAGTTAAGCTTAAAAATGACTCTAAAATGTATTTTGATCCAAAATAATAGACAATGTACTTTTTAATAAACAAAGAATTAATTTAGTAATGAAATATATTAGAAATAATCCTTTTAAAAAAAAACATATATATTTAAATCAAATTTCTATAAGTAATAAATAAAAGAAAAATTTACAGATAGCTATTGAAACGATTGCTTTTTTTCTGAACGTTTGATTAAACATATGCATGACCCGGCGTTGCACGGGCTTTCTCTTTTATAAATTCTCTCTTTCCTTCACAAAATCAGTACTTCTAATACTCTTTTTCAAAATGACTTCAACCCCACCCCTACCCCTCCTCCGCTTAGCCCGGCGTTGCTCGTCCTTTTACCGAGTGTATAACTTAAAATTCCCTGTTTCGAAAATTTTTTGCTTCTTTTCTTTGTTAAACAGGTTTACTTCCCCCCGGCGTTGCACGAACATATTTAAATGCATAACATATTGTCATGGGAATTTCTCTTCCCCTTTCGCTATCAGAGCTCTCAAGTAAGTGACGAGTGAGACTCACTCACTCACTTTGCAACTTTTTAGACCCCGTAACGAAAATGTACCTTTATAAAAACCGTTTTATGTTGAAAAAAGTAGAAATTTATGCACCTAAATGTTAGTGTGTCATGAGAGGCAATCCGCATTTTCGATTCAGTCTGCTTGTAAATTAGGCTTGCAGCCAAAAATGGGGGTTTTTTTTAAAGAAGAAGAAAGTTAGAAGGTTATCAACTTATTATTTAGAGAAGATTTTCGAAATCAAATCCCGGCCGAGCCCCCAATTATTTCTGTGGGAGTCCGAATAAACCTTCGATTAAAAATCAGACTCTTCAGAAGGCGGGATTTTAGATTGGCGAGGTGGTTTGTCTAGGGGTAAGTATTTAAGGGTGAGTGATGAATTAAATGAATCTAAGTCATTTAAACACAAATACTTTTAAGTAAAAAAGAGAATTTATTTATAGTTAAAGGAAAAATATTTACAAAAAAAGATAATTACAAAGAGAAAGACATGCAGGAATTAGGTTAATTAAAAGTTGAGTTATACCTTTAGAAGACGGGGAAATAAACCTTTATCATTATTGGACGTTAGGACTGGCGCTGCGCTCAGGGCGCGAAAATGCGGTAAAGACGCGACTGTTGAACAAGCAGTGGTTAGTAGGCCTCTGCCGAAAAATTATTGAAGCCGGAGCTACGAAAGCTCACTAGATGGCGCTGCTTCGGAATGCAGTAATAAATAAAATTGAGATTTATGGTCCTCTGAAAAGGAAATGACTCAACCTTTTAACAAAATGTTTCAAAGGGAAATCCTACAAAATCACCCTCTCCTGACAGAGCCGGTCTCTCAGCTCTTACAAAATGTGGAGAGCTAAAGTACTTTAAATACAAACTATTTTTAGTTACAACTATAAATTTGATGATTATTGGAATGTGGATGCAATAAAGACAAATAATACGATTCTTAAAGATAATAAAATAAAATAATACAGATGAAAAGATGTATACCTAATATTCACAATTCCGAACCTAAAATAAAGCATATAAAAACAAAATATTCTATGTTGTGATCTACAATTAACTAAACCATAAAAAAAATCCTTCGCATCAATAGAAAGATAATGAATAATACGAAAATATAATAAATGTTACAAGTGAATATAAAATGATTAATGGAAACGAGTGTTACCATAGAACATCTATTAATTTCTCAAGAAAGATATGAGAAAAATTAAAAATAATAACAAATAAAAAAATTCAATTAAGCATAAAAATGTTTCATCAAATCAGCTGAGGTGGTGGTTGAGTTCGGTCCTTCGTGCTGACCAACCTTTTCCACTTCATACCTATCCTTGGAATTAACTTTTGTTACTTTGTAAGGGCCTAAGAACTTTGGTCTTAGTTTCAGTCCAGCTCCAAATTGGGTTCTTTGGATGGTAACTAAATCACCTTCTTTGTATAACGAAGCTTTCTTTCTTCTTCTGTTATATGTCTTTCTATTTTCAGACTGTAGGGTTTCGATTTTCCTTTTTGCGTCGTTTCTTAAAAATTCGCGTTGTTCTAGTAATTCTTTCGCCATTTCTTCTAGAAGTAAGTCTTTGATTATGATGTCTTCCTTGTTACGCATTTTGATTCCCACTAATAGTTCGAATGGGGGGTGTCCATTTTGTACAGCGACTTATATTACTATTTAGTATTCTCTGTAATCTGTCGACGTATTTGTACCATTTCGTTGAGTCGTCTAATGATAGTTTGGTGAGAACTGGAATCAAAGTTCGATGAATTCGTTCAACTTGTCCGTTTCCTCGAGGAACACCTGTTGCTATTTGTAGATGTTGAATGTTCTCTTCATCACAGTAGTCGTTGAATAATTTTGAAGTGAACGCTGAACCTCTATCAGAGATATTTTTGATGGGATTACCAAAGGTCTTCTGCTGTTGTTTTAGTTTTTCAAGGGCACTTTCAGCAGGCACAGTTTTGACGGGATATAGCCAAGTAAATTTGGTAAATGCGTCTACTACGGTGAAAATGTGTTTTTTAACTTTTGTTTGTGGAGGGTAAAGGACCAATGAAGTCAACATGGTACGTACTTAAAGGAATGCTTTCCTTAGAAATAGGATTCAAAAACCCTTCCTTTTTGCCAGTTTTCTTATTAGCTAAGATACATGGAACACAATTAACTATTACTTTTTTAACGACGTTGGATAAATTTGGGATAAAAAATTCCTGTTTCACAATTTCTTCTGTTTTTCCTACTGAGAAATGACCATTTTCGTGAATCAATTTAATTAGTTCAGCTTGCATTGCTTTAGGGGTTACAATTAATTCTCGGCCATTTAAGTACTTATAGAGTATACCATTTCGCTCAAAAATTTCTTCTGATTCTTGCTTCTCTAGAAGTGATTTCAATGTTTGGATGTTGTCATCTTCCTCTTGTGCCTTTTTAAGCTTTGAAGTTAATGTATCATTGCATACAATCATTACGGGATATCGGCTAAGAGCATCAACGTGCTTCATACGACTTCCAGCTATGTGCTCTATTTCATAATCGAATTCTTCTAATTGAAGCGCCCATCTGGCTATGCGAGTAATTAGCTCCTTTTTTTTTTTGCATAGTCTTCTGAAATGCTGAACAGTCAGTTACTATTTTAAAGTGTTGTCCTACAAGATAAACACGAAACTTCTTTAATGCGTTGATAATTGCTAGTACCTCTAGTTCATAGCTGTCATACTTTTCTTCTGCTGTATTTGTCTTTTTTGACATGTAGTAAACGGGATGTAACTTTCCATCTTCTGCTTCTTGTAACAAAATTGCGCCGTACCCTTGTTTACAGGCGTCTGTATGCAGTTCTGTTTTTCTTCCATACTTGTAAAGGTGCAAGATTGGGCCTTCGGACATGATTTTCTTCAATTTTTCAAATGCTTCTTTTTGTTGAGTCAAGAAAACAAAGAAGTTTTCTTTTCTTGTTAAATCGCTAAGTGGTTTAGATATCTTTGAATAATCTTTGATGTACTTGCGGAAATATCCAGTTAAACCAAGAAAACTTTGTACTTGTTTTATTGTTGTTGGTTTTGGAAATTTTCGGACAGCTAGTGTCTTCGTCGGAGATGGTTTAATAGTTCTGCTTTCTACAATGTGACCTAGAAATTCAATCTTCTTTTTTAAGAATTGGCACTTCTTGAACTTAATTTCTAATCCGTATTTCTTTGCGACTTCAAAAATAATTTTAAGTTTTTCTAGACCTTCCTGTTCGTTTTTCGCTGGAATGACGAGATAATCTAAATAGTTGATTACAATTCTTTTCCGAGTAAGATCTCTAAATATACTTGATACGTAGCGTTGGAAAACTCCAGGACTTGTGCTTAGTCCGAAAGGAACTTTGTTGAATTCAAATTGTCCGTCTGGGACGATAAAAGATGTATACTTTCTGCAATCTTCGTCAACATCGACGTGAAAGAAACCATTGCGTAAATCTAATGTAGAATATACCTTTGCTTCTTGCAAAGTGTCTAAAACATCTTCGATGATAGGTAACGGAAATTTATCTTTCACAAGCTTCTGATTCAATTTTCTGTAGTCAATGCACATTCTCGAAGATCCATCTTTCTTTTTTACCATTACGATTGGACTTGCATATTCTGAAGAACTTGGACGTATAATGCCTTCGTTGAGCCATTCTTCTATCTGTTTGTTTACTTCTTGTCTTTCTGTGAAAGCTAGTCGACGAGGGTGTTGACAGACTGGTTCTTCATCTTTTAAAATAATTCTCATTGTGACGTCAGTAGATGCTGTTTTTTCTGGCTTGTAGTCTTGAATTAACTTTTCAAGTTCCTTCTTGATTTGACGATTTTCAACATGACGTAGGTCTAGTTCTTCTTGAAGATTTTCAGCAGATATTTGCATAAGCTGTGCATGATTCTCATATTTGTTGAATTTAACTCCTTCTTTAGTAAAACTTATCGATGCTTGTTCCAAAAGATCTGATCCAATAACTGCTTCGAATTTTAATTTATCAGTCGGTACAACATGCCAAGTTAACGAGTAATTTTCATTATCTGTTTTGAACTTATGTTCAAAGGAACCGATAGTTGTCACTTGTACTTCACCAATACCTGTGAGAAGCATCTTGTTCTTCGATAATTTTGTTGGATCCATTATTCTTCTGCTTGTGTTTTCTCGAAGCAAACTTACGGTACTACCACTGTCTATGAGCGCCGTGATTTTCACCTTTCCAAAAAAATCTCTTTAGTACGTAAACCTTCTTTAACGATGAGTGTGCAAGTTTCTTTCGGAGGTTCTTTGAATTTCTGCGATTTTGAATAGTTCGTCTGAGCATGTTTGGAAGCATTGTGATTTGAGTGTTTCTCGTAATTTTTGTTGTAATACCCTTTCTTCGCGCTGTCTTGATATCTTTGAACAGATTCGTACTTGGTAACAGGGGCTTCGTAATGTTTGTTGTAAATCGTTGACGCTGGAAATTTCTTATCTTTCCTGTTATACTCGAATTTTCCTGGTGCTTCATACCTGCGATTCTTTTCTGTGAATTTGTATTCTTGTATCTTTACAAATGGACTGCTAGATTTTTGTTTCAGAGTCCTTTTAAAGTCTTCGAATTCTTCTAATTTTTCTGCTAATTGAACAGGGGGGAGTTCATATTTGCCCATTCATCAAGATAATATTCTTTAAATTCAAAAGGAGTTTTTCGTTTGAGTTGATCTGTTATGATTAGATCTGATAACTTTTTGAAAGTATCTATCTTCAATCCACCTATCCATCCGTTGAAGTAAGTGTTTAACTCATGGCAAAAATCAATCCATGTTCTTTCCGGTGCTTTTTGGTGAGTGACAAATAGTTGTCGAAACTTTTCTGGAGTTAGTTTAAAGCGTTTCAGCAGTAAATCTTTAACGTGTTCGTAATAGTTAGCTTTATCGTCAGGCTCTCTCGCTAGGATGTGAGATACTTCCGTCGGTAACAAGCCTAACAGATGAGAAACCCAGTTTTCTTGATCAATATTTAATCTCTACACTTGACGTTCAAATAATTTTAGATAAAGAGACTGATGTCTACTTTCAAATCAAAACGATGTATAAACTTTGAAACTTCTTTGACGAGAAATTTAGAGTATCACTTTCTTTGGATGTATCAGCGCCTAACTTGGATTGTGTTTGGATTCTTAACTTTTCCAACTCAAATTCATATTTGCGTTTTTGCTCATATAACCTCAATTGTTCGAAGCGTAATTTTCTTCTCGTTCTTCAATGCGTAATTTTTCTTTTTGCTCGTCAATGCGTAAATTTTCTTCTCTGACTTTGAGATCCTCAACAATCGTTGAATGTATGTTTTTGGTCAGTTCGTCATAATTTTCACTACCAATAATTAGATCTTTGAGTGTGGCGATGATCATAGATTTATCGAATTTTAAATTTAATTCCGTGGCTAAGACAAATAAATCTTCGCGTCGACCTTTGCCAAGATACGCCATTTTAAAATTTAAATTTAAGTTTAGATAGTAACCAAAGGAATAAACAAAATTGTTACGCGTTCAAACAAAAACAATGATGTTGCTATTGGCAATTCTCGTTTGCATTTACATAAATTCTCAAGTTAAAATGATATTGCATCAAAATACACTAAATATACATTGAAATATTCAAATTCTACTCATTTAGAAATATTTTAAACCAGTAACGTGTAAAGACAACAGTGCGAGCTAAAATACGTAATGCTTAATTTAAAGAAGTCAAATTATTAATTTTAACTAAAAACAAAACCTTTTTTTTAAACCATTTGATATATCAGTTCTCATTTCGTTATAATAAATGCAAAAAGAATTTGAAAGAAAAAATAAATTAATATGAATCTCTTTTAGGAACTGTGATTAAATTTATTGTGATATGAAAATTTAATCATTTAAAGTTCTTTGCTGAAAAAAGCAAACAATTAGAAGTTAGTCACTTATAGAAAAATCTCATATATATTTTTTATTACACCAATAAAAATAAAATCTTTTTAGGATCTCTTCAGAACATTCTAAGGATAAACACATGTTTCAATAGAAAGCATAATAATTCTGTCAAAAATGAGCTCAAAATACTTATATATTGAATGATAAAACACCATTAAAAATAAAATTATACATGATCATTCATCAATTCTAAAAAATATAGCATATTCTTTCAAAATATATTTCTAGAATACTCGTAAAAAATAATTAATTACTAAACAGCTGCGGGAGAAATGTTAAACTATATGAGTCATCGAAATTACGATTGCATTCAAACGGTAAATGTTTAGGAATGGGAAGACATTAATCTCTTAGTTCAAGGTCGATGACGTAACCCAAAAGAAAATGAAAGCTTTTCGCACATACATGAAAAATGAGATACAAATGAAAACTTGAATATTACGTACGACTTTCTTAATATTTTAAAAGATATACTTGTAGAAAATTTTAATTGATACGATTTCTATACACAAATAGAAAAACAGTACTTCAGAAAAACACACATATTTAAAAATATAAATTACTTCATAAAATCGACTACAACAATTTTTTTTATATATATATAAATGACGGTGGCTCACGTATTCTTTTAGATTTTTCTTTTTGAAGAACAATAAAACACAGTACCTGATACAGTTGACGACGTGTGATTAATTACTTGAAAACAAACTTCAAAGGCTCCTGGATGTGTTCACTGGACTTGTGAAACTCTTGTAGTTGTTGTACACTGCAGAAAATAACGTGGTTTCGGCGAGCGATCTTGTAAGATCTTGAGTTGTGACTTGGTGAGTTGTCTTATTCACCTAAATGTTAGTATGTTATGAGAGGTAATCCGCATTTTCGATTCAGTCCGTTTGTTATTTTAGGCGTGCAGCCAAAAATGGGGGGTTTTTTTTAAAGAAGAAGAGGGTTAGAAGGTTATCAACTTATTATTTAGAGAAGATTTTCGAAATCAAATCCCAGGTTATTCCCCAATTATTTCTGTGGGAGTCCGAATAAATCTTCGAATAAAAATCAGACTCTTCAGAAGGTGGGATTTTAGATTGGCGAGGTGGTTTGTCTAGAGGGAAGTATTTAAGGGTGAGTGATGAATTATTATTTGAATCTAAGTCATTTAAACACAAATACTTCAAGGTAAAAGAGAATTTATTTAAAATGTTAAAGGGAAATATTTACAAAAGGGGATATTTACAAAGAGAAAGACATGCAGGAATTAGGTTAATTAGAAGTTGAGTTATACCTTTAGAAGACGGGGAAGTGAAGTGAATGTGGGGTTTAGTGGCGCAAGGGCCAACTTTGGCCAAGCTGCGCCAAACACTTGTTAAAATAAAAGTCGTATAATTGTAAAAATATATATGTTTTAAAAGTAAATGCACACACATATATGCATGCATGCATGCATGCATACATGAAATATATTAAAAATACAATGAAACATACAAATCAAATTAAATGTAAAACTCCAATTTTGAAAAGGAAGACAAAAAGGTTTTGGTGGAGAGTATCCCCACCAATTCAGACAAGTCTGAAAAATAGACAAATGAAAAAAAGTGACTGCTCTAACATTGTTTAAAATTCAACGTTTCATGAAAAAATGTTAGTTATTACTGTTTCTGAATCGAGTGGGAGTTAATGCACGCATGTATGCGCTAGGATTGTTCACAAAACATTCCATCACAGCAAATTTATCCTCAGGATTTGGCTCTAGTTCCTCCGCCTGCACATCATACATAATCATATCCTCCTCATCAGTTGTTGACTCTGTAGGTGTTGATTTTCGAGGTCTATGTGGAGCCATTTGGATTTTAATTCCTGCTTTCTGTACTTTCGAGCGCTTTCTTCTATTTCTTGAATTTCGTTTTGCACACTGTGGGACTTCAGGTGCATTAAAATGTTCACCATTGGATGCAGTAGGGTCAGATTCTGGTAAGGGTTGAATTTCAGTTGAAAGCGCGCAGCAGATTTATTAGATCTTATAAGAGTGCGGGTTTCAGCTGATAAAGATGAGGCAGAGGTATTCAGGCTATTGTCAGGGGCAGCAGCAGAAGAAATTGGTTTAGGTAACCGAGATGCAATTTTTGTGGTTGGTTTTATTGAAGATGCGGAGGGCAAAAGGTTTGCCTGAGTGGTAGACGACGATGTGGAAACTGAAGTAATTGAAGGGTATTTATTTGGTTGAATAATAATAAAGTAATAAAGGTTGAAGTAATTGCAAAGGCGGGCATTTAATTCGTGTAATATTTTCGTCCGTTTGAGTTGTACTGGTAGCAGTTGAGGATTTGGCAACTTGGGCGTAAGTTTGGGATAACTGCGGTGTTATTAATGTACGGGCTTCTTGATAAGAAATATTGTTATTTGTTTTTATTTACTGTATCTGTTTTTCTATTTTCCACTTTGGGATAATTTTGAATCTGAGGAATGAGGTTGTGAACAATTGACGCATCTCTGCTCTAGAGTGCAATCTGAGGAGGCATGCCCAACAGATGCACATCTAGAGCACGTCAATTGTCCTCTGCAGGCAGTTTGAGAGTGTCCGAACCTCTGGCACTTAAAACAGCGCAGAGGGTTCGGTATGTAAGGAAGGATTTTACAATGCAGATATCCAGCTTTTATTGTGTTTGGGAGTTTTGGACTATTAAATGTTAAAATTAAATGTTTTGTGGGAACAATTGTAGAGACGTTTTTTATAGTAATTCTCCTGACCTGAGTGACACCCTGAGCAGAGAAACCTTCAAGTATCTCTGAATCAGAAGTGCCCAACAAGTCAGGTTCAGAGATAACACCACGACAAGAATTCAGGCTTTTATGCGGACTTACAGTTACAGGTCTATTAAGAAATGATTTCACAAGAAGAAAGGAAGTTTGTAAAGCTGACGCAGTTTCTATTAGCAGATCCCTGGAACGCAATCGTTTGACGGATTTCGGTTCACCACCAATTCCTATTAGATCCTTTTGAATAGCAAAAGGCGATTTAACTGACATATCATTATTTGGAAGTGAAACAATTAGAAACCGTGTATTTAAGGAAATCTGTTCAATGTTCACGGGCTGAGTTAAGTGAGTTGGAGAGGGTGGGTTGGGGGTTTTAAAAGATGCGTTTTGAATTTTTTTCTTATTTTGACTTATTTTGAATTTTTTTTTCAGAAAGGAGGAGGAGAATTCCTTTTGATTTTCAGAGGACCAGTTTGGCAGGGCTTGCCGTAGAGTCAGCAACCATTAGTGGCCTCGGGAGAGCCCCCCGCTCTGCAATGTAGGACCCCATCCAGGCACCACCTGGAACTACAAGACAGGCGGGATTATACACCAGCTGATAGAGCAGCCAGGACATGCTGGTTAGGCTGTGCCGGGCTCCTGTACCATCTGGTGGCCTGAGACGCAAAACTCAGCTTTTCTCCTGTACCCTCTACATGGCCGCTTCCTCCAAGACCCCACCTCACCAGAACAAAGGTCCTCAAAAGTTCAAAACCCCGCTCCAAGTGCCAGTTTTCCCAGGGATCAGTCCGCTGTGTCATGATACCAATAGTGAAAACCCATCAGACACAACTTCATTCCACTCAGTCCTGGTCTGCCACAGGACTTCGTGGCAGAAAAAAAAGACAATAAGTTGAACACCAAAAAAGAAATAATCGAACATAAAAGAAGCAACAAAATCAATAATCGAACATGAAAGAAGCAACAAAATCAAAATATTGAAAGAAATTTTAGAAAATCAAATAAAAAGAACGGAATATAAAATATAAACCGTAACACGGTAGTAAAAAATATCAAATTTTTTACCAGAAAAAAAATGAAGTTAGAACAAATTTCAGTGTCCAATGTGGGTCTGTTGTCTGGACGGGAAAAGAAGAAAAGGGAAATTGGAATGGCAAGAAAGAGGGCCGAAAATAGAGAAGGATCACTAGGGTTCCCCGGGTTCGTGAAGCCCGTGTTTACCAAAGACAGTAAACCCCTAGGGAGAAGGAAAAGATCACTAGGGTACCTCGGGAGCGTGAAACCCGCACTCACCTAAAGGAGATGAGCCCCCTGAGGGGTTAGAAGACGGAGAAATAAACCTTTATCATTATTGGACGTTAGGACTGGCGGTGCGCGAAAATGTGGTAAAGACGCGACGTGTTGAACAAGCAGTGGTTAGTAGGCCTCTGCCGAAAAATTATTCAAGCCGGAGCTACGAAAGCTCACTAGATGGCGCTGCTTCAGAATGCAGTAATAAATAAAATTGAGATTTATGGTCCTCTGAAAAGAATATGACTCAACCTTTTAACAAAATGTTTCAAAGGGAAATCCTACATATATACATATATACATATATATATATATATATATATATATATATATATATATATATATATATACATATATATATACATATATATATACATATATATATATACATATATATACATGTATATATACATATATAAAAATATACATTATATATATAAAATAAAAAAAAAATATTTGCTAAAACAAATTGAAATAAAATATATATATTGATATTTTATTTCAATTTTTTAGCGTTTTTCATTCCGCAGTGTTTAGTAAATTATTCAAACACAAATCTGACAACAAAAAAAGAATGTTATACAAAACTAACATATAATGAAGAAAACCATCAGTTGTCTTGTACTCTTTAAAACATTTATCTGTAATGTGTAATGAATTGAATACTGCTATTAACGTCAATTAACGTAAGTGATGACAGCAGCGAAATTTGCCTTTCAAAAACCACGAAAACAGTGACCTTCTCTATCGCTCATGCGCAAAACTTTCATCCGTATCCTCAGAGTTGAAGCGAATAACCTTGTGTGACGTATTGGTTACGAAATTCACAGCCAGGCTAGATATATAAATATTTACAATTTATTTAAATAACATTCTAAAAAACAATCTTACATCCAGAGCACGTTTATATCGTCTGACTCTCTGCGGGATTCTCAAAACTGGTCCTCCGCATGTCCTTTTCAGACGAGTCTATCCGGAACGTAGGGGAACGGGATTCTAGTAAACCCTTCTCGCCCACTTCCTCGGAACATTCGCCACAACTCCTCCTTCCTCTAGAGAGAACTTTTTCTGATGAAGGAAAAGTTCTGTTCTTTTAAGGACCACTAAAATCACATAGGAGATATCACTTAAAAGTTCTAGGTAACACTACCTTTTTAACAGTGTACGATTCCCTTCTGGCCAGAATGACATACTACAATACAATTAACATATAAAAATTCAAAATAAATGAGAAAATGACAACTTATTAGATAGATACAAATTACAGAATTATTTTAATTTAGAAAAAAAATTTAAATAAAGAATTTATGTTCATTATAGAGGTGGGAGTAATAATGCACTCTTGGGGAATATATATAAAAATTTAATCAATCCTACTTAAGGCATCTGCTTTGGCATGACTTCTCCCGGGTTTATGAATAACTTCAAAATTAAATGGTTGTAGTGCAAGTGACCAACGCATAAGGCGCGGATTTGTTCCTGCATTAGTTTTCAACTAAACTAATGGGTTATGGTCGGTCTGAATGATAAATTTCTGCTGTCCATCAAGGTAACAATTAAGTTTTTTTACTGAATAGACGATAGCTGCACACTCTTTTTCAGTTGTGCAGCAAACCTTCTCGGCGTCAGAAAATTTCTTGCTAAGGTACAGGATGGGATGCTCTTCCTCTCTATCATTTCTCTGAGCCAGGACTATTCCAATACCCGTGTCAGAGGCGTCGGTTTGAAGAATAAATTGCCTTTTTGAAATCCGGGGCATATAGAACAGGGTTAGTCGACAGTTTTTCCTTCAATTTTACAAAGGATTCTTGACATTCCGAAGTCCAGTTAATGTATCCTTTCTTCGATTTCCCTTTTAACAGTTCTGTTAGTGGTGCTGCTGAACTAGAGAACATTGGGATGTACTGTCGATAATATCCCGCAATTCCCAAAAAGGCTCTAACCTGGGATTTAGACCTTGGAACTGGAAAATCTAGTATTGTTTGAACTTTCAATTGAGCTGGAGATCTCTTTCCTAACCCTACGACATGACCAAAATATTTAACGCTATCTTGTGCGAATTTACATTTTGCTGGTTTGATTGTTAACCAAGCATCCCGTATCCGTTCTAGTATTTTATCTATGTGGCTTATATGATCGTCCCAGTTTTCTGAAAAAATAGCCACATCGTCTAGATATGGCAGGGCAAACTTCTCACACCCTTGAAGTAGTTCAGCCATCAATCTGCTGAAATAATAGGGCGCATTTTTTAACCCGAAGGGCATACGTAATGGACGATAAGTTCCAAAACTAGTGGTAAATGCTGCTAACCTCTGAGCCTTTGGAGTTAAGGGAATCTGCCAATAACCTTTTGTTAAGTCAAGTAAGGTTATATATTTGGCAGCTGCGACAGTTTCAATTCTATGCTCTATATTTGGTAAGGGATAAAACTGAGTTCTTATTACTTCATTCAGTTTTCTATAATCGATGCAAGGCCTAGGATCTTTTCCAGGGGTCTCAACTAAGAGCATGGGTGAAGCATAATCTGACTCTCCTATTTCTATTACTTGGTACTTCAACATTTTCCTTATTTCTTCTTGCAATAAATCAGTTTGCCGTGCCGACATTCTGTATGGTTTCGTCCTAATAGGTACATCATTTATCAGTTCAATGTCATGCTCTACCAAATGCGTTTTTCCTGGTTCATTGGAAAATATTTTAGAATAACGGCATAGGATTTCTTTAAGTTTCTCTATTTGTTGAACATTCAATCGGTTTCCTAACTGACTGTGTTTTGTAATTTCATCGAAGTCAAAAACATTCGGGTTAGAATCGATCCAGGGAAAGTTTTCTTCTAATTCGTTCGAATCTTCCTTTGCTCTACTGTTAATCATATTTATAAATTCGGCTCTTTTGTAGTACGGCTTCAACATATTTACATGAAAAACTTGATTTGACTCGGTGTTGTTGTTAAAGCTCACCACATAATTAGTCTCTGAAATTTTTTTCTCTATTTTTCCCGGTCCTTTCCACTGCACAGATAGTTTATTAGGTCGATTCATCTTTAACACTAACACTAAATCTCCTTCTGAAAATTCACGCTTAATAGCATTTTTGTCATACCATGCCTTTCTTTTAATCTTCGTTTCTTCCATTTTTTCAATGGCTAATTCCTGACAACTTTTAAGTCGCTTTATGAGTTGGAAAACGTATTCCACAACGGGGGTCACCTCTTCTGTAGTCCCTATCCAATTCTCATACAAAAGAGTTATAGGTGTTTTCAAATTTTTCCCATGGACCAATTCAGCGGGAGTAAACCCTGTGCTTTCATGAGTGATGGTTCTTAAAGCGAAAAGTGCAGCTGGCAACTGTTTTTCCCATTCGGGAGAGGATTCAATGCATATCACTCTTAAGATTCTTTTCAGAGTTCTGTGAAATCTTTCGACGGGATTACTCTGAGGATGATAAACCGAACTTCGAACAACGTTTATTCCAAAGTTTTCAAAAAATACTGGTGTTAAAATACTCGTGAATGAAGTTCCCTGGTCCGTTTGAATTTCTTTAGGAAAACCCATTCTACTGAAGATCTGGAACAAAGCCTCCACAACTGTGGTGGACGCTATATCAGGCATTGGCACTGCATCAGGGTACTTCGAGGACATGCACATGACAGTTAACAGATATTTATTCCCTATAGGTGTAGTGGGAAGGGGTCCTACTGCATCAACGTTTAATTTGGAAAAAACTTCACTTATTACAGGAACTATAATTGCATTGGTGCTTTTTTCTGATCATTTGCCTTACCTGCCCTCTGACAGGGATCACATGTTTTCACAAACTCCTCTATCTCTTTATAGCACTGAGGCCAGTAAAAATACCTTTCAATCCGACTCTTCGTCTTCGTGACACCTAAATGGCCTGATGTACCTTCATGCCCCATTTTCAGAATGGACGATCGGAATTTCTCAGGAATAACCAGTAGTTGTCTTATGTCTCCAATCTTATCTTTTCTGCTTTTGATCAGAAGTTTTCCTTTGGTTAGTGAATAATCGCTTGCTTCATTATTCATACCCTTTTCTATCTTTTGAATCAAAGGAGCTAATTCTTCACTTTTCTGTTAGGCTTCTATGAACTCATCAGTATTAATATTGATTAAACTCATTGTGTCCTTTTCTTCCGCAAATAAAGGCAACAGATTTTTAATATCTTCAGCTAAATTTTCTTTTAACTTCATTTCCTCCTGTTCAACCGCTTCACTTGTTCTGTTCTGTTCAGCTTCTTTTTTCCACTGACTGCGAGTTTGAATCGCATTTACTATTTCCCGTCTCGGTAAACTATTATGCTCTAAATCTGATTCAAGGAGCTCAATTGTTCGATTTCCTAAAATATATCTTCCCTGATCCAATTGCTTTCGCACCACAGCTGCCTTGGTGATGACATGTCCCCACTCACAATCAATTTCTACCTCTGCGAGAGGTAAACAGGTCATATGTTCATCAAGAATATGTTGGACCCACACATTCTGGCCTGTAAACATATTTGGTGTAATAAATTTCTCACAAATTATATCAATTGAGGCTCCTGTATCTCTAAGGATAGGCATCTAAAATCCGTTCACCTTACCTCTAATAGTATATGGGTCGAGTGAAGCATTTTCGGAATTACTTTTTAGTCTGTTTATGGTTTCAGAGCCATATTTCTTCAACTTAGGACATTGTGAACGAAAATGATCATAAGATCCGCATTCAAAACACTGAGGCGTCTTCTTTTTTCAAAATCTTGATGATTGTTACGGTTTTTATTTTCTATGGTATTCATAGGATTATTCATTGATTCATTTTCCCTCGGAATAATCGTTGAGTTATTCCACTTCTTTTTCATCGTGTCCTTGGAATATGACCATGTAACTTTTTTCTGAAATGTTTTCCTCACATCTTCATATTCCTCTATTTTACGAGCGAGATCAACAGGAGAAATAATCCCACTCCATTCGTCCAAATGATGTTCCTTAAATTCAATTGGAGCCTTTTTCTTTAATTGATCCGTCATCATTAAGTCTTTCAACTGTTTGAAAGTAGTAATACCTTATCCGGCAATCCACCCCTCAAAATAGGTCTGAAGTTCATAATAAAAATCGTCCCACGTGGTCTCCGGATTCTTCTGGTGTTTAACAAAAAGCTGACGAAATTTTTCGGGGCTTAATTTAAATCTTTTTAGAAGCAATGCTTTCACATGATCGTATTCTGATGCAAGTTCTTCGGACTCTCTCGCGATAATATTTACAATATCAGGGGGTAGAACACTAATTAGTTGCGCGCGGAACCCAATTTTCTTTAGAAATCCTATTCATTGTGGCCTGTCTTTCAAATAAAACCAAAAACAGGCTTATGTCATCTTCCTTTGCCTTAAATTTAGGAAGAAGTTTATGCAGTTCAAAAGTGTTTGAATGGTGTCTCTCGTTAAAATGTGATCATTCCCGCTTACGCGCGAGGTGTTACCTTCTAATCTTTCTTCAATTCTCACGTTTAGCATTTCTCGAACGAATTCTTCATCGTAATTTGTGCTATTTACAATTAGGTTTCTAAGGTCTATAATTTTTAGATCATCAGTTACTCTTTCCCCTAATTGTTCTGCAATATAACTTAGGTCTGATTTTCGACCTTTTCCTAAGTAAGCCATTTTTAAACAAAAAGTTCTTACAAATAAAAAAAAATATTTCGAACTCCACAATTAGAATGAAATATCACTTATACACTTTTTCTTAAGAAAATAATAATAAATAGTAAAATTCAAAATTGGTAATCATTAAAAATACCTTTAAGCAAATGTATGCCTATACTTAATTATTACTAGCAAAACTCCAATACGTATTTGATAACATAATAATATTTGTAACACACATATACACACTATTTATAGATATAAAAATACTTTTATCAAATTTTATACTAAGATTTTTTCAATGAAAAAAAACTAATTTTCATAAAAAAAACAATAAATTGCAAAGTATCAAAAGCCAAGTTTTTTTTAAAAAAAAACCCTGCTATTCTTCATACAAAATAGCTTAAAATAAATATTTAATATTCATTTATTTTTTTGAAAAAGAATTATTAAGATTTTTAGGAAACCTTTCTCCAAGTAACTTGCGTAATTTTAACTAAAACACACCGGAAAAGCAATAAATAAAAAAAAAATACACAGTATTACATAATCATGCTATTCGCAAAAATATATATATATATGTTTAAACAATTTCTCTGCTATCACAGGATGTGACTCATGCAATTTAAAATATATATATATTTACTCTACAGTAGACAATTAGTAGCTTCCCTAAATTATATGCTTATAAATAGAGAACCAATTAGAATAACATGAGAACAATTGAATCTCAATACATAGGATATGTAATACAGTTTAGTCACCTAAATTTAGTACTTCAAAACACAAACAAATTTAAAAAAAAAAAACAAGATGTGATTTAAATAATTTGGCCAGATAGAAAAAGCAGGGGGGGTCTTTGAGAAACTGGGTTATATGTTAACCCTCCGTCCCATGTCTAATGTATAGGTTCCTTAAAGTTGAAAATGGAAGTTACATGAGCATGAAAGTAAAAATAAAAATAGTGTTACAGAGATCTTCTGAGTTTGCACAAATAATTAAAGAGTAGTTCAGTTCATGATGTAAATAGTCTATTGGAGTCTGTTGTTATTGGATAGTCCGAAAATGTAAGTCCTTGTTGCACTGTAGTTGAGTCATAAATCAAGTAGTTGTCAGGAGCGAGTCCACTTGTGTGCAGCGGCTCCCAAGGAGCCGTGCTTCCTTTAGTTGTTGGTTTCCGTCGAAAAGATTTATGATGCAGGACGAGGAGGTGACGTCATCACAGTAGAGGAGGGCGAGTCGGAGATTGTTGTAATTCCAGTCGTCGAAGATAAATTTCTCTGTGCAAAGCAGGTACACGAGATGGAGCACTCTGGTTGGTTGATCCTGCAAGTGAGAGGACCTCTCTATTGGTTGTGCAGTAGTGTTCGCAATTGTATAAAATTAGGGGTTTTTAGAAAAAAGTTAAAAAATTTAATGCCTGGTGGGGAGCAGCGAGCGTAAATAAGATAATGAAAAAGAAGGATTAAATGAAAGTTTGACTAAATAAATTTACTAATGGGCTCATTCATCAATAGATGAATGAGGGGGCGCTACGCTATGGAGGATTATAAGAATCCAGTAGTATTCTCCTGGGTCTCCTATGGTGATCCATAGGAGTGTAATTTTCCATATTTAAAATATTTGAGTTGCTGATCGTAGGTAGATTGTCGTAAAATTTTATTGCCAGATCCTGAATATGCTTTTTGAGAGGGGGAATCTTAGTAGCTTTGTGTATATTAGCGTTTTTCATGTACATACATGCTTTAACTATACATCTGACAATGGAATTTTGGGCAGTTTCAAGTAGATTGATATTTGCGTTCGCTGCATAACCCCAGACAGGGCTTGCGTAGGTTAGAATGGGACGCAAAACGGCTGTGTAGAGAAGTAACTTGTGATATAAGTAAACATTAGAATTCCGGTTGATTAGGGGGTAGATTTGCTTAAGTGACTTCCGGAATTTATCACGCGCGTAAATAATATGGGGTTTCCAGGTAAGATTTTTATCGAGTACAACTCCTAGGTATTTAGTGGTTTGAGACCAACGTATCGGTGTGGAATATAGAGTGGGAGGTGTGACTGGTTTTCGTCGTTTTGTGAATAAAACCGCAATGGTTTTATCCACGTTAATTTTGATTTTCCATACGTTAAAGTAATTTTCGAGTAGGGCCAGGTGTTTGTTGAGTGCTCTAGTGACAAAGTTAGTATTCTTGTTAGTAGCCGAAATTGCCGTGTCGTCGGCGTAAAGGTTTATCATGGTGCTCGGGTGAGAAGGAATGTCGTTCACATAAATATTGAATAAAACGGGGCCCAACAATGAGCCCTGTGTTACTCCTATGTTGACGTGATGTATGTCTGAGAGAGTGTCGTTGACTCTGACGCGATAATTTCTGTTAGTGAGGTAGGAATATAGAAGATGAATAATTGCAGGAGGAAAATTATTAATTATGAGTTTGTAAATGAGTCCGTCTACCCATACACGGTCGAAAGCCTTCTGGATATCCAGGAAGACCGCACCAGTGGTGTAGCCATTCTGGAATCCCGAAGAGATCCTTTCCGTGAGTCTGAGTAGCGGATGATAGGTTGAAAGAGTTTTAGTGAAACCATATTGATTAGGATTGAGGAAGTTTGAGTTATAAATATAGTCGTGAATCCTATTTAAAATTACATACTCTGCAATTTTACTTAAAGTTGATAAAAGAGATATAGGTCTGTAGGAGTCTGGATAGTTTTTGTCCTTCCCCGCCTTGTGAATGGGAAAAACAATCGCTATTTTCCAGTTATTAGGAAAGTGATGCAGGAGCAGAATTTTATTAATGATATAAGTTAAAATTAGTAGAACCTTGATGGGGAAGTTTTTAATCATCTTGTTCGTGACGTTGTCGAAACCGGGGGCTTTATTATTTTTAGAGTTTTAACGTAGTCGGAGATTTCGACCGGGTTAGTAGGGGAGTAGGAGTGGTAGGAGGAGTGGCGAAAAAATTCCTGATTGTGTTAGTGACGTCAGAGTCGATGTTGGTAGTGAAGTTCCCTGGTCTTTTATTTTCGGTGTAGTTGTCGATGAATGTGTTTGCAATTAAATTTGCCTTCTGTTCATCGGTGCTAGCGATGCCAGAAGGACTAGTTAGATTTGGAATATTTGAGCGTTTTTTACGAAAGTGTTTCTGCATTTGCCAGAGACTGTTATCCTGCGGTTCGAGTGATGCTAGCTTGGTTGCCCAGGTGTTTTGCTTATGAATTTTAATTTCTCTTTTGAGAATTGCTTGCAATCTATTTGCCTCGGTTTTATGTGTCGGATTTAAAGTGCGTTGATAAAGTTTCCTGGCCCTGTTTTTAAGAGTTATTATCTGTTTGATGTGCTGTGGGGTGTAGCTGTGTCGCGTGGTTGTGATTGGCTCGGATGCATGACTGTGGGCGGAGCTGACCGCATCTGTGAACTTTGCAATTTTATTCTCTAAAATAGTCGGACTATTAATGTTAGCATAATCAGAAAGATGGAAGTGATTTTTAAGATGGATTTTAAAGGCAGACCAACAGGTGGTAATTGCTCTAGAGTTATTTTTATGGATAGAAGAATTTAAGTTGAAGCTGAGCATAACCGGGTTATGATCAGAGGAAAGTTCAGATATGGATTCTATTGTATAGGGGAAATTAAAGTTACTTATAAGTGCGAAATCGAGGGTATTAGCAGAGTTATATCCATATCTGGTATGAGAGGCAGGGAAAGCAATTTCCAGTTTAGTAGCATCCGTAAAAGTTTTTAATTGGGTGCCTCTGGTAGAGTTATGGGAGCAATTCCAGGCACTGTGTGTGGCGTTGAAATCGCCAAAAATCACACACACAGTTACTGTTGATCTGAAGAATAGTTTCTAAGTCGAGAGTAAAGAGCCTATTATCTGAACGAGGGGGAACGTAGATACTAGTTATAGAAACAGGGTTAGCATTCGGGGGAGTAATTGTTACGGTGGTAGCTTCAACGTGGTGAAAGGTGGGGGTTGGGGGGTTTACGTGAGGAATAGAATTCTTAATAAAAATGAGCGTACCACCGGTAGCGGGGCCGTCCGTGATGCGGTCGTTACGGTAGCAGGTATAATTTTTAATGTTTGTGTTGTGGGTGGGTCTCAAATGGGTTTCTTGTATTAGCAGAATGTCGGGGTCGTACTTCTCTACGAATAAATTAAATTCAAAGATTTTGTTAAGTAAACCGTTTGCGTTCCAGGAACACAAACTCAGACCGCTCATTTGGTGTCTACTCATTGAAGTGCTTGTCAAGTTGAGCCTCTACTAGGGCGTACATTTCTTTTTTCAGTTCTTCTCTTGACTTTTTAATGGTTGCTGGGTTTGGGGTATTTTGAGCTGTGGTCATTACACCAATTTGTTGAACTAGCAAAGAGAGGGCTTGTATAGTTTGATTTAATGTTTGCGTTATTAGGTTCAGGCATTCATTATTCTTATTTATCGGCTGAGGTTGGGGGTGAATTTGTCGCTGGGCGGTCTGAGCTTGCGTTAGGGTGGTAGCGGGAATCTGACCGTTTCGTGGTGCCATCTGTTGGGGGACGGTGGCTTGAGTAGTTATGCGAGATTGTTTTGCGGCTTGTGCGAAAGTCAGGTTAGGCCTGACGATACTCTCCACGATACTAGAGTAGTTAGGCTTTTCAAATTTTCCCTTTCGGGGTTTGGGGAATAGCGGACACTTGGAATAATTAGCCATGTGTCCGTACGTTTTACAATTGATACAATACATGTTTTCGACTTTCTGGATCTGGCACTGAGCCGTTTGGTGGGCCTCCCCACATTTCAAGCATCTGGGTTTGATGTGACAATTACTTGCCGTGTGATTAAACTTTTGGCACTTGTAGCATTGGGTGATCCCTTTGCTCTCGTACCCTTCTACAGTTACTGTGATATTAGCAATTTTATCTACTTTAAAAATTTTAGCATTGTCGATATTTCTAGGAAGAGTGATTAGGAAAACGGGTAGGGGTTCATTGGTTATACGACCGGTAAGTTGGGAGACCCTTTCAACGGTAAATCCCAGATCCAGAAGGTCCTGTTGTATATCTGTCGTTTTAGAGTTTTTCGGTAGTCCTTTTATGACTACTTTGATAGGTCGGAGGTGCTTTGGAGTTATGGAGTAAAATTCGAAATCGGTTTTATGTTCTAGAAAGTTATTTAGTGAGTCAAATTGATCATGAGTATCGCAGCATAGTTTGATATATTCCCCTGACATTTTATTACGTAGCTTGGGCATAAAGTTAGTCACCGTTTTCAGATGAACGCGGTAATCTTCCGTGATTTTAAGGAAAACTGGGGGAGGCAGTTTTCTCTCATTTTCGGGCACTACAGTTGTCGTATTTTTATTCATGTTCGTTGCCGAGGCGTTGCCGGTCGAGGTTCCCGCTACGGGAGTTGCTATTGGTTCCTGAGTTTCGAGTCCGTCAAATCTATTGGTCAGATCAATGCAAAAGTTTGTTGCTGGGTTTTCGTTAGTTTTAGTATTTTTGGATATTTTACGAGTGGGGGGACGAAACCAATATTTCCGTTTCCTTCCTTTTAGTAGACGTATTTTGACAAGAGGGGGAGTTCGGGAATGCTAATCTTAACGGGGGAAGTATGCGGAGTGTGATGTACTGCACAACCGGGAATTTCACAATTCCCTAGAGAGGAAAACTCACTTACCGTGAGGTCCAGTAGTCTCGTGTAATCCGATAGGCGTTGTTCATGCTCGTTGTAAATGTGGTCGAGATGGCAGTCGTTCTGGCAGTCCGTAGGCTTTTTCCCTTGCAGGTGACGTAGGCTGGCTTTTATGAATTCGATGGAGGAGGTGTAGAAGTCGATAAGTTCGACGCATTCCTTTTTTCGTTTGCATATGGATGGCTGTGGAGTTCCGGGTCGGGAGGGAGGTAGGGATTGGTCCATGGCGGTCCCAGCTGGGATCGGTTCAATCAGATTTTCCGTTCCAAGTTGTTTCAGCAATGTATTTGTTTCGCAGGTCAATTCGGTGGTCAGTTTTTCCAATTCCATAGTCGTCATCGTAGAGAGAGAGAGTGGCAGTAAAAAAGCTTAGTGAGTGAGTTAGTGAGTTAATATTAACGTCGCACTGTTCAGCTACACGAGGGCTTTTGGCGACGGACCACGTAATTTTGAACCATGGTCAAGTGACGTGGACGACACCTGAGCTGGCACCCCCCTCTCCTAACTACCACACCACACCAACGGGAGGACGTTTCAGCTCTCGACAGATTTAACGTGCATCGCTGCCCTACACGGCGGGTCTTAAGTGGTACTGGGATCGAACTCATGACATGCCTGCCATGGTTGGATACCTTAACCACTGGGCTACCGCAGCCCCTAGTAAAAAAGCTTAGGTAAAAACCTATGCAAAAGCTCAAGTGAGCTGGTAGCAGTACCGGAAAGGCGCAACCAGTACGCTGGCCTGGACACAGGAATTCGTATGCGGCGCGAGAAATATGCGACCGGACGCTAACGTGTCTCAGGCAGGAATCCTTTCTTTCCTGGCTGGGGGGTGGCCAGATAGAAGGGAAATCGTACCTGTGAAATATATTTTCGTTGATCCACACTACATACTACGGCGCTTCCAAGACCAGGGGTTGATCTTATCTCTTTTTCTTTCCTATTTTAGGAATTCTTTGTAGACGAGACGGTGTTTCTTTTTTCATTCCGCAGTGTTTAGTAAATTATTTAAACACAAATCTGACAAAAAAAAAAGAATGTTATACAAAACTAACATATAATGAAGAAAACCATCAGTTGTCTTGTACTCTTTAAAACATTTATCTGTAATGTGTAATGAATTGAATAGTTCTATTAACGTCAATTAACGTAAGTGATGACAGCAGCGAAATTTGCCTTTCAAAAACCACGAAAACAGTGGCCTTCTCTATCGCTCATGCGCAAAACTTTCATCCGTATCCTCAGAGTTGAAGCGAATAACCTTGGCACAAAACAGAGCTCTCTCTCTTTTCAAGAATTTTTAAAATAATTTTTTAAGAGCGTGATTTTTAAGTTAATGCTTTCAAACTTAACACCTCGATTGCAAACAACAGTAATTTTTTTTAAAAAAATGAAACAAAAATAATGCTAAAATATTTCTCGCAATAAGGGGAAAAAACGAAAATCACAACTTTTTTTTAAAAAAAACCCCTTATTTTTAAGCAATTTTTTCAATCCTTGTACAGATTACGGATAATATCGTTCTACACACGGGAAAAAAGTTTAGCGAGATTATTTTTTATAAATAAAGAAGTTATTAAGTATTTAAATAAAATGTTGAGTATTTTTTGAAAAATCGTAAAAAAAAAAACTGTTTTTGACATTTAATTTTTTAAATGACTGATTCTAAAAGAGAAAAGCATGAACCTTTTTACTGTAAAATATGTTTTTATTAACGCAAAAAAAATGCAAGCGGAACGATTGAGAAATCCTACTCATAAAAACGTATCGATTTTGACTCATTTTAAAAAAATCGTAAAAAAATAGAAAATATCATTATTTTGTAAAATAAATTATACCGTATCGTGGCGAAGTACATGATCTTTCCGATTCTGTTATTATTTTTTGTCTGAGTCTCACAAAAAAGATTAGATCGTGTTTTAAAAACGTCTGGGAAAAAAAATAGGTCGAAAATTTGGAACTTCGCCACCTTTCGGGAAAAAATGGCAGTAATTAGTCGTTTTAAGGTTTTTAATTAATATCTTTTTAACTAATGAGAATATTTGAATAGAAATGATCGAAACGGATTCCTCGGATCATTCCCGAAATTTTGGTACCTTCGGCGAGTTTCTGCGTCGTGTGGTTCGTGAGAAGATACACCTAGTTGTATACTGGCATAGTCGTGTAGTCGCATAGATACGTTTGTTTACCTTCGAATTTTAATACTGTATATTATATGCCGTATATAATATAATCTTATCATTTGAAAGTAATTGTATATAATATTCATATAGTATGATTTAATAATAATTATTATATATAACTAGCGGCCGGATAGACGTTGTCCTGTACACATGTCTTAAGTCCGAAAATTTCCCTCTTTTTTGCATAAGTTTTACCAATCTGGACTGTTTTGATGAAAGTTTTTATAAAAAAAAGTTATTACAATACCTGACGTCTTCATATGCAGTTACCACAATTCGAACCCTCTTAAACTTAAATGAAATCCTACAATATGAATTAGTGAAATTGAAAATAAGATTTTCTTAAAGATTCATTACATAAGTTTAGTTTTCTACATCTAAAAAGTTTAAAAACATCAGAAACATGTTAATTGACAGAAGGTCCACTTTGGAGAGGGAAAAGTAGCTTGCATAATATTTTTTTTGAACTGGTCATTTTCCTCTCCGGGAAATCTTTCTGTTAAACATGTGATTATTCACGTAAGGAACTTAATGAATGGTTTCATAAATGACTTATTTCCTCCTGTATAAAAGGAAATGAGTTTTTCTCTCAATATTAAGCCATGTAAGACTGTTAAATATCATCTTTAAAAAGGTATGTCGAAAAATAGCAATTGAAACTAGACTTATCAAGTTTTCAATTTCTGAGAATATTTATACTACATTGAGAGGAAATTAACTGTAATTCCCAAAAATATTAATATGATCCCCCAACTATTTCAGGTTTACGCCATATTTTTTTTATAAAAATGGTTGCCGATTAAGATTTACAGGTAATAAATTTTTTCATGAGTCACACAACTTAAAAGTTGTTTATAATTTAAAAAGCTTAGTTAGCATTAAAATTATTATCACTATTTTCTGAGAACTAGCTTGAAACTTGACATTTTCATTATAATTTTCACTAGTATGAGAAAAAAGGAAATTTCTTGGAATACTAGTGTCTTTCCTTTTTTGAAATATTTAGAGAGAGAGAGAGAGAGAGAAATCATACAAGAACCTATATTGTAATTTCAGAATTATAGTACATATAAAATCATTTGCTTCATTAATGCAACACTTCATGATCTCAGCGTCTCTCATAGTTCTTTTCATCTGACTATCAAAATGTTTTTCAATTATTTGAAACACTTTCATTCATTGTCACACAAGCATGTCACTGTTTCAAGTTATCTTCACAACTTAAAAAATTAACCCAAAAATCAAAGCATTTTTTTCAGGAAGATACATGCTCTAACATTATTATATAATTGTGATATTCAGTAGAGAATAGAACACTTCATTTTACAATTTATTCATATTAATCTGATTTGATCAAATTTTGGGGGTACAAAATTTGTTAAAAATTTCCTAACCTAAACCAAAAACTCGAATAAGTTCTCAACTAACATTTTAAAAGTAAAAAAAAAAAATATTAAATAAATACTTTTTGAATTTTAACAATGTACTATTATAAAAAGCTCCATGAATTACAATGTTGCAAATTTTTATGATACACAACTAGGAGTTTTTTTTTCTAACTAAAAATAAATTCCAGATTTTGAACCAGCTCATTTACATTTCAAGTAGTTAGTCTTAAAAGGTTATACTGACATAAAAGTCAGGATAATATTTTATTTACAAATATTTTAAAAGAGCAAAAAGTAATGGAAATCTGAGAAATAAATTAAAAATCAAAACACAAATTAAGTAAATATGAAACATTCAAAATAATTTTTATTAAATAAATTGATGATGTAATAAATACAACTTTTCAGAAACAGAATTCAACATATTCCATCTTTTTTCTGTTTCAAATAATATGAATCACTATTTGTTAAAAAATGTTGCAAGTTTGAAAGTAAAATTCAGTAAATATTTGTTATAAATGCAGAACAATTTTGCACACAACAAACACTCAATACTTTATGAAATAGAAACTGAGCATCTGTAACTAAGGTTTAAAAAAATAAATTCTAATTATATAAACAAAACATAATAAGAACCATACCTTTCTCAAATCTGTATGTTACAAAGCAAAGTTGATATAAACAACTCTTCAGTGTATTTACTTATGATGGTCAACAAAGCCTTATTAGCACTGTGTGATCAGTGAAACAATACTTGGAAGGTACATACATTAAACATAAATCTTAAGGAATTATCTCGATAACTTTTAAAATATATACATATATATAATGCATGAATAAATGAGCAAACGATCATTTTCACTTTTTAGAGTAATAGAATTTATTAAAAAACTTAATTTGAATTTACTAAAAAAACTTGTATTTTAATTTCAAAACAGAAATGTTTCATTAAGTATTTTTTCATTAAGTATTTTTTCATTAGAAGTGAATTTTTACATACAAGACACAATAAGTAAAACTTGAATTTATGGTTTTATTATAAATTCAAAACAAGTTGGCACTTTTTAATATCATTCATTGATTAAGAACATTCATCTTCTCAAAAGAAAGTGAACCCGTAAAAAAAAGTATTATGGGCATGTATTTTGCAATTTAAAACCAAACTTCTTACATAGTTAAATGTCAAAATATGTTTCAGTCTACATGTTTAACTATTTTTTTGAAATCTTGCAATATAGTACACTTACTGAATTTATTTCAAACATGCAAAAAATATGATTTTTATACTTCAAGTCTTTCAAAAAATCTCAGTATATATAAAACTGCAAGCATATATTAATTGCAACTGCAACAGGTATTAATATTTCAGGTACTTAAATGTATAATTACATGTATTATAAAATGTATATTATAACATTGCACATAATTATATGTGCAGTTCAAGAAATGAAGAAAAAATTTACTGAAATTTGAATGAAGGTAGTTAATTTATAACAATAAACACAAAATAAAATTTATTCTTTTATTAAAAAAAATTAAGAACATTCAAGGAATATTAAATTTTTGACACATTAAATAATACAGCTGATTTATATATAATTATACTTAAAATTTTTTAACTTACAATCTTTTACTACATAGTACAAATATAAAGGTAACTTGAAGCAAATTATAAAAACATTCTTTTTAAAGTAGCCATGTGTGCAGATGAGAGTTTATACATAAAAATTGCATCCCTTCTTCTCATTTCTGAGCAGCTCAAATAACCTTTATTTACAATAAATAAAATTATAGAAAATCAAAATTTTGCATTTTAAAATATAAAGTCAAGAAATATACATATTCTAAGGGAATTGCTATTTTTACAACCCCCATTTTAACTCCTACACAAAAATGGAATTTTAAAAAATATTTTAATGAATCAGCAAAACAAAGTATCATCAAATCGTTACGAGTGCCGTGTCATGAACATAAACTCTTTTTTTCTTGCGAGAATAAGCGAATAGAATTATATTTCGGCAATCTTTAATGTTATGTCACTTTCCATGAAGAATCTTGGATACCGATTTGGTGTCATTTTTTTTTTACAGAAGAAAAAAAAAAATGAAAGAAATATTGCATGTCAAAACAGGGGTGGAAAGCAACAACATTGTATGTTTTCTAAAACGAAACTAATATGGCCTAAGAAAATAATTTTATTTTGATTGCAGGAAGGAATTCTAAAGTTTTTCAGGGAAACTCTTAATTTTTAGAAATTATTTACAAAAAAGCTTCAACCGAGTACTTACTTTATAGTAATCGCCGAAACAAGAAGAAACAAGTTGGAGTAATATAAGCTGAATGCAGGCAGTATTTCTTCTAAAACACTGTTAGCATACAAGTGATGTTTACAGGCACCCCGATATCAGATCAGTTTAGTTCCGGTTTAGTGGGATACGGAGCAACTAAGGCTATATTATCCCCACAACCTAATATGATAAATATTATTGGGATTTGTTTGCAGCGTCGTGCTGCCATCTATTATAAAAAATTCAAAACTCTTGAATAAGGTGATTAGAGTGATGCAATTCAAATTGTTTCTCCCACAATAATTACCTTAATGATGCACGTAATTTATGGATAACTTAATATCTAACGATGAGAGAAAAATATTTTAATATTTTCCTCTCATACGGATGTACGATTCCATAAATATTAGTGTGTTCAAATCATTTTGCTTCCAAGTTAATCCTATTTGATATTTTCAGACATTGAACATTTTTTGAACAAACCTTAACTCCGTTTTCTCTTTAGAAAGAACATAACAGTTTATTAAATTCTTTTCTAAATTTAACTTTTAAATTGTTTATGTATAAAGGAATTTTATAGAACATTTTTTTTTTCATTCACAGATGTTCAAGAGAAGTTAAAAGTATGACAAAAACAAATTATTTCAAAAATTCAAATTTTGTTGTGGAATAAAAACGGTGTAGCTCCTAATGTAATTTATTGTAAAATAAGCAACAAAAATAATTTTAAAAACTCTATATCTAATTAAGGTTTAATTTACGCCATTAAAAATAGTAGTGGTTCAATTTAAAAAAAAAAAACGTTAAATATATTTTCCATTTACAATAACATAATAAAACATAAAAATTACTAATAAACTACTTAGGTTAATGCATGAAAATTGCATAAAGAGAAGAGTGCATGCTGTTGTCTCATGCGGGTCAGGCAGAGAAATCCGAGAGATCGTCTGAGAAGACAGTTTTTTTTGTATGCGTCCATATCAATTCACTTCTCTCTACTCGCAAGTGTAGTTTGTGAGGTTAACAGTCTCATTATTTTTTGTGCCACTAGATGGCTGCACCTGTAAAGTTGTTTCAGAATGAGTGAGATACGTTTGAGGTCTTTCCCCTTATTGTGTTTCCCTACAAGAAAAATATCTCCATACACAAGATTAAACAACATGTCAAGTTACACACACAATATTTTCATCTTGTAATTATTTCAAATAAAGACTTCTTAACAAATAAAAAATAAATTTAATTAATTGATCACATATTATAGACAAAATATACTAACATTTGTTCAAAATGTGTTCAATATCCATTCATGTGATAGTACTAAATTTGAAGCAAAATGGTTTACACCGAGTTTTGGTTACGGAATCTAAAGTATTCATGGGAAGAAAATATTTTAAATACATACACAATCCGTTTATATTATATGCGCAACCATGAGGTATTCATAGTGGGAAAAATTATATTAAAGGCAACACGATTTTCTTATTTAAAGCTACCAGGATATGCTCGAAAGGTTAAAATGCCAAAATTAAGACACTTTATTTATGGGACATATATCTTTAAAAATCTCTAATAGAGATTAGATTTTTTTGTGATCTTAATAACGATATTTTAATACTTCTATCCAGCTTTTATCCAGCATATTTTCCTTTTGAGATACCATTTTTTATAAAAATATTTGTTGAATGTACAAAAAGTTTTACATACATGTATAAAATAATGAACAAAATATACTCAAATATTTTTTATACAATTATTGTATAATTTCTCTGAAAAAACCATAAAGCTTACTAGTTTTAAAAATCTCGAATTTTTTCCTTTTTTCTAATGTAAAACTAGTTTTTCCAAAAAAATTAGACATTAAAAAGAGGAAAGTATTATTGTTCCTTTTTAGTAAATACAAATTAATGTCAGGCATACATTAAACACACAAGAGGAAATCTATCTTTTAAAATCTGTCAAGATACGTATCATCGCAATAATTGCCAACTCTATAACCCACTTGCCAAGGTTGAAACAGCGATTTCCTATGTGACGCACCACAGCTGAATTGGCAACCGTGTGCTTCGTTTCATATAATGTCGGCAATAGGTTCCGATAATACGCAAGTACCTGTGTCAAAGGAGGCATGGTCATTTGTTTATTTTTTATCAATACTTTTTTCATATTTTAAGGTTATTTTGTCAACATGTCATGCATATGTCAAACATTTTTAGATTAAAAAAATTATGCATTATTTTTTAATATTAGGCATATATAGAAAATTGAGTTGTTTTTATTGAAAGAAATGTCTGATATTAAAATCGGTGACAATTGTCTGTTAAAAAAAATTAGAAGACTGAGTGCATATTTAAATTCTGATAAATTGGAACAATTGGTAAATCAGTAGGCTGATATTGATAAAAGATGGGTGGATATACTTAACCATTTGAAAAATGAACACTTTCCAAATGATAATTTAGTTATTCTTGGGGAATTTATATTGTGCTGACCTGGCACTAATGCAGAAATTGAAAGTTTTTTCAGTTGGTGGATGTTTGGACAAGTGAGAAATCAAGAATGAATGCTGATACTTAAACTGTAGCACTGACTGTGAAGCTCAATATAAAGGATAGTTTTTGCTCCCAAAATTTCCAATGTATTAGAAACTGATATATTGACAAAAAAAAATTCAATGGGAAAATACTCATTTAAGTAAATAACTAAAATGAATGCAAGTGTAATTAGCTTATTTTTATTTGAACTAATATAATGTTTCATATATTTACATTGTAACTTTTTCTTAAATTTTTCGCTCGCGTCCTCCTTTTCATTGTAAAAAACTGGACACCTTAATAATATCAAACACTTTTTAGTAAATGATCACGAAAAATAAAATATTTGATTTTTTTTGCCGCATTTTTCATTATAAATTAAATATGATTATACATAAATACACATATATAATTATCACTGTATAATATTTTTCTGATCTTAATTTAGAAAAATATTAAAGTAAACAGTTACTTAAAAACTAGAGTTCATTCGAGGTGTTTTTCAACATACAAAAATTCTGATATAATTATATCATAAAAGTGCACACTTATGTATGTCATATCATATTTGTCTTATAAAAGTTTATTATAAAATCTAATCAAACTTCATTGTTTATTTAAATATATATAGTTATGAATAGATTTATATGAATCTAAATTTAGAACAAAAAGTAAGTAATTATGTACTTTAGAAATTGTCAAATTCTTAAAAAATTCACTGAGAGAGAACCTTACCTTTTATAGAAATAAACTATTTATTTTATATAATTATCATGTGAAAAAGTTACAAGCATGATTGGGTTATTAATATCTGTTAAAGTTTTGTTCTTTAGCCTTTCTATTTTTATCCATTTTGAAAAATAACATATGATAATTAAATACTTAACATTTTCATAAATGTCATAATACCAATTTCTATGTTTTCCAAAGATCTTTTGGGAATTTCATGAACTAAGAGAGGTTCTTTAATATTAGCCTTTTGAAATTTCTATGACACACCTCACACTCAGATACCATTTTCT
>BMAU01004016.1:0-18013 GCA_019973935.1 Trichonephila clavipes | reverse complement strand
TATATTGCCACACGCATAATTTGCTACAAGTCCCGATAGCCGAGTTGGCAGAGCGTTGGACTGAACTTCCTCAGGTCTCGGGTTCGAATCCCGGCCCCGGCAGATTTATCCAAAGACTGGAATTTTGTTTCCGTTTTTAATGTATTGTTTCTCTAGGTTCTAGATGAATCCAGATCATTCTTTAGAGTGCATACTGGTTATTTCTCGAATATTCCAGAAGTGTATAAAAGCAGAGTTCATCGCCAGTTGGGCATGTTCTCAGTCCAGTGTTGTATCGAGCTCCAAGCGTTAGAATAAATCTAATTGTTTGTTTAATTGAACTGTGTACTTCTTTTCGAACTCCGTGACAAGTTTGGTGGAGGCGCGGGGTACAATTACGTCAAACGTGGATAATAGTGACAACCTTCGCAGGAGCCTCCGGTTAAGAGGATTATCCCCCGAATTCCGGACTGTTAAAAGAAAATAGTAGGAAGAGGACAAAAATGCCGACCGAGCAAGAAGCCAAGCCCGCTGTAGTAACACCTTCGTTACAGCAATGGAGGAGCCCATCGACCTTCCGAGGAGCGCCTGGGGAAGACCCTCTCAAATGGCTTAAAGAGTACGATCGAGTAGCCAACTTTAACAAGTGGGATGACATGATGTGCCTGGCTAACGTTTATTTCTTTCTTGACGGAACTGCGAGACAGTGGTATGTCAACAACGAAGACGCCTTAGATTCCTGGGAAGCGTTTAAAAATGGACTAAGTGGACTTTTCGGTGACCGTCAAAAATATACCAGAAGGG
Organism: Trichonephila clavipes; assembly: GCA_019973935.1. Lineage (NCBI taxonomy): Eukaryota > Metazoa > Arthropoda > Arachnida > Araneae > Nephilidae > Trichonephila > Trichonephila clavipes. The sequence continues at coordinate 17,230 of BMAU01004016.1, read as the reverse complement.
CAGAAGAACAACTAAAATGCCGAGCCCAGCGTTCAGGCGAGAGTACACAGTCCTACATACAAAGTGTATTAGGACTTTGCCAAGAAGGTAAATCCTCTGATGAAAGAAGACGAAAAAGTGTCACACCTAATGAAAGGTGTTGCTGAGGATATTTATCAGGCCCTGTTGACGAGAGAAATCAACGACACAGCAAGTTTTATCAAATGGTGCAACTATATCGAAGATATGAAGCAGAAGAGAGTTGGTCGACCGAGATTTGAAAGGCTTCCAAACGTCGTACCGGTTTGCATCCTGACGGATGAGACTGATTTGGTCTCTCTTATTCGCACAATCGTACGAGGAAGAAGTCCATCGACTAGTTAACCAGACGCAAGAATCTTTGGACTCCGATCCCCAATCCTTAGAAGAGATCGTTCAAGACGAAGTTGAAAGGGTTTTGGCCCCAGTGTCAACAAAACCTACAGAAACTGAGACCACGACCAACATACGCCGCTGTAACCAGGAAATACAGAGCTCCTGTTCAGAAATTCCCACCTGAACCAAGAAAAACAGATGTGTGGAGAACGGCTGACAACAGACCTGTTTGTTTCCACTGCGGACGTCCTGGACATGTAATGCGCTACTGCCGAGAAAGGCTGTCGCTGACAACTCTCGAAACCGCCGACGGACACTTCGACGACGTTGGCACTGAAGAAGAAATACGCCGACCAAACTCTTCTCGCCGTTTTACGCCAAAGTCCCGAGAGGCCGATCCCCAATACGTCGTTACAGATCCCCGTCGCCATATCGCCGATCCAGTCAGTCGCCGATCCAGTCGCGTCAGAAGCATTTAACAGTCTTAAGAAAGCGCTTACTTCCGGATCCGGTATTGGGGATGTACGACGAAAGAGCTTCTACAGAAATCCACATACTGGTGGCAAGCGGGTGACGGTGTCGGAGCTGTCCTAAGTACAAATTCAGAACAATGTCTGAGAAAGTTTATGGCATACGCTTCTAGAGCTCTGACAAAAGCCGAAAGAAATTGTTCCACTACAGAAGGGAATAGTGCTTTACCATCGTATGGGCACACCAACAAATTTCGGCCGTACATGACTGCGGAAGAAGCACTTTACTGTTTGTAAACTGACCATCATTCACTTTGTGCTGGCTCCTGGGTTTAGGAGGATCGCTTCCAAAGGAAGGCTTGCGCAGATGGGCCCTCCGACTTCAAGAGCATGATTTTGGCGACAAAATATAAAACCGGTAAGAAGCACAGTAATGACGCCGGCGCAGCTAACAAGGAAATCCAGTGGAAGAGGAAGCTGAAACATCGGAGCAAATTTTTAGCAGTCCCGACAGTATGAACCTTGCGATCGGAACAGAAAAGGATCAAGACACTTGCGAAATTAAACACTGTAGACAACTCATCCAAAAACGAGAAGAATTCCCAGATTTATCGACGGTTATCCTTTGCGGGAAGAATTTTTGATCCAGATGGAAGGTTAGCGTGACACGCGAGTCGTCCACTAAACATCTACAGAGGCAGAACATACTGAGAGCGCTTTCCGCTGGCGCCCCGCACTGGGACACACCTGGTGGATTTCGCGAAAACTGCTCGACGCAGGATACGCAAGAGGTTTTACTGGCCGGAATGCTTGTCCGAAATGTCGTTCGGTATGTCATGCATTGTCGGGAGTGCCAAAGGAGAGAGAGTCCCGGATTCCTCAACGACCCGCACTGGACGTTTAGTTCCCATCCACCTCAAAGCTATGGCTCACTTTCCATCGCACATTGGAATTGAAGTCTCCTTGCAAGGAGATTTCCAAGGGAGAATACCGCTCGCTGAGGCCAAATGGATGACAATAAGTCTGCACTTTTGGATTACTCGGCACGTCTGTGCAATAACAGAAGCCTTGCCCGACAGCCGGGAAGTCCGACGACGAAACTAGCGAAGTTCTTACTTGAAGAAGAAATTGTGTCTCAGGCATGGAGCTCCCTCGAGTGAAGTTTATCACAGATCGTGGAGCCGTCTTTCGATCCAGAACTTAGTTTCCTCCTCGTCGATCGATCGTGCTGTAACATTGATCATCGTTTCCACAACGGCGTATCATCCCCAAACAAATGGACTGACGGAGCGCTTCAATAAGACCTTGGCCGGACATGTTGTCAATGTATGTGGATGTAGAGCAGGAAAAAATTCGGGATGAAATTCTACCATTTGTAACCTTCAAGCTTATAATACCGCTAAACAAGAGAGACTCACGGGTTTTACGCCGTTCTATTTACTCTTCATGGTCGTGAAGCGGAAACGACCACTTAGATACAATGCTACCATTCTGTCCTAACGATTTTATGATGACAATAACATCACCAAGATAGCAGCCAGAGCCGAAGAATCACGACAGCTAGCCCGAGTGCACACTCTGAGGAAGCTCAAGACAAAGATCGTCGACGTTACGATTAAGCCTGCGTGAAATGGTATCCTACGCTCCGGAGATCGTATGGATTGCTACTCAGTGAGGAAAGTCGGTCTCTCCACGAAAAACTCTAAGAAAGGTATTTCGGACCGTATCAGGGTGTTGCGCGCCGTTTATCAGCCGTGACTTACGCGTGAATTTTGATCCTGGTACGAAAAGAAAACTAAGAGAAGTTGTCCATGTACTGCGTATGAAACCGTACCATGATCCCGCCGAGCAAATCGAAACCGAGGATATTCCTCCCAAGAATCATACAAAGGACCCATCACTCGTTCCAGAATAAAGACCCTTGAACAAAATGACAAAGTGGGGCGCTGTCTTCTTTTTTCGAGGGGAAATGCCACACGCATAAGCTACAAGTCCGATAGCCGAGTTGGCACAGTTGGACTGGAAATTCCTCAGGTCTCGCTTCGAATCCCGCCCCGGCAGATTTATCCAAAGACTGGAATTTTGTTCTCGTTTTTTAATGTATTGTTTCTCAGGTTCTAGATGAATCCAGATCATTCTTTAGAGTGCATACTGGGTATTTCTCGAATATTCTGAAGTGTATAAAAAAGCAGAGTTCATCGCCAGTTGGGCATGTTCTCAGTCAGTGTTGTATCGAGCTCCCAGCGTTAGAATAAGATCTAATTGTTTGTTTAAATTCTCAGAACTGTGTACTTCTTTCGAACTCCGTGTTACAGTATAGTATATATGTGAGATATATATATATATAGTAAGAAATATGTATTATATATCAAAAACAAGAAGTACGAAATACAGAAGTATACAGTATATATATATATATATATATATATATATATATATATATATATATATATATATATATATATATATATATATATATATATATATACTGCTGTACTTCGTATTAGGCAGAATTCTTTCGTGACGTGCATGTTCGTAAGAACCTGTTCATTACCTGAACTGGTTTTTGGAAAACATTAAGTCTTCAAGGACAATTTTTCTTCCATATGAGGATCTCAATCTGGACAATGATTTTGTGCTTAAACTGAACGAACATGTTAAAGCGCTCTGTGGTATAGCGGATAATATTAGCCTCTCCCCCTGCAAAGTCAGGTTTTAGACCTTCAGGGTGATGTTAGTGTCAGTCAGGGATTGGGCCCCCAGAACCCTGGGCTCTTCCGCGATGTGAAGGTTGCGGGGTTGTACATTACGCCACTGAAAGCGCTTTTCCTAACATTACCTCGCTTCGTGGCAAAAAACCAATTTTGTATTTAAGGATTTTAATACTTGTGGTCATGAATTTCTTTCGGGTTAATGCTATCAATCCATCATTGCCCTCTCCCTACTCAGGACCATGTGCTGTTTTAAAACGAGGAGAAAGACACTTCCAACTTGCTTATAAATGGAAAGGAATGTGCCGTTTCGATCAACATAATTAAACCTGCTCTTCTACTAGTAGACTCAATAGTTCATATTGCAACGTTGGCTTTTACAAATTCTAAAACTCTAAGATGATTCATCCGTCCTTCAGTCAAACTTCCTGTGAATCGACAACTACAGGTCACAAGGCCTACAAGCCAAAGTCAACGTGTGTTAATTCAGATCCTATGGCCTCCTCATCTCGTACTCGTAATGGACGTACCGTTAATTTTCAAGATCATTATATAGACTATGAACTTTTTTAAAAAAAATTTTTTCTTATTCAGAAGGGTGTGGCAACCACCCATTTTATTGTAATTAACCTACAGTAGAATGGCAACACCAGTTATTTGTCTGTTTTCAGCTATGTAGAATGCTGTTCCGTAACCGCAATATTTGAAAGTTAACAAGATTTTACGGTAAACATCTTAGAGGACCCACTGCTGTTTTTGCACCAAAATTTTCTCCAAAAGCGCCAAATTGAAGGTTTTCAAAAAGGCGTCAATGACGAAAAACTCTTGGGAAGCGCATGCATCAGCGGGGGGAGAGAGGGGGGATGAAATGGGCGTTTCGCAAAGATGAAATCGAATAAATACATTAAATTAATCATTATATAAAGATTAAAAACGGAGAAAGCAATGAAATTCATTTTAAAAAGCATTCTAAAACCAGTGTGTACAGCATGATTTTACATTTTTAAAGAAGGACGAAAGGGGCGTTTCGCAAAGATAAAATCGAAGAAATACATGAAATAAATCTTTTTAAAAAATGTTAAAAAGCACTTACCTTACGCTTGCATTTCGTCATGATCTGTTGGTGGATACACCCTTGCGATGGATGCAAGGGAATTTATGAAAAATTCTCATTCACCAATTTGTGATCGTTAGATCGCCGCCACATGGTGCCTTATTAACTTTGTCATATTCTTATTAACTTTCAAGTCATTCACCACGAACGCATTCATGCTCTTGCCAAACCAATATCTCGTCAAACGCAAGATAGTAGTTATAGCAAGTTTGCTTTCGCTAAACCAAGTGCCCTTTCACACTCCGAACGACGTCGTGGCGATTATCTTTCGACTGGTTGCGGCAACGCCATTCGTAGCCGTCAACCGTTCCCTTCGCTTTTGCAAGCACGCATCTATTTTTTTACACCTCGACATTCATAACGAGAAGCAATTAAATTAGCTTTCATACACCATACTAACGTCTCTTTCTTCCCTATGTGCCCAGGGAGTACAAAGAAACCTATCGTAGCCTCACTTTCAAGTACATTCCTTTCACACGCCATTCTTAACACCATCCGGTGGAGAGCTAAACCTTCTCCAGCGAAGTCAAATGTCAAAATAACGTTTTTTCGAAAAAGGCGAAAAATGTTGCACTTTTTAGGGTTGCCATTTTTTCGGTGATTTGAAAATCTAAATTTTTCGATGAAATGGAAGGGTTACCATATTGTAACCTTTATCGCTCAAAATTTATGACAAAAATTTGGCGACCAAAAGTGGGTCCTCCTAGGATTCAACCGATTTTACATGTGTATTTTGAAACTTGGGAACTGTCAGTATGAAAATTCGTTCTTTTCTGGTAACTAATTGAAAGAGTAAAAATAAAGGCTGCTGCAGGGAAAATGTAGAGATGAATTGGTTATGCAAACCTTATGAGAATTAGCCTCTTTGCTTGCAAATAAATACTGTTTTTATTGTGGTCAAAGAGGAACCACGTATGCTAATGTAACTATTAGTGCTTTTGTATGTTCTGCTTTCGGAGGCATTCTGTAAGTGTACTGATTGAAAATAACTTAAGTTTCTTCTTTGACTATTATTCGCCTTTTTAAAGATTTTACCCACCAGTTTAAAATTTTTGTTTATTTTTTGAAGTTGTACTATCACATTTAAGAGCATTTACTTTCTGTAAAATGCTGGCGTAAAAAAATTGCAATAACGAAACCGATAGTTTTTAAATTTTAAAACTAATATCTTTTTCTATGCATTATAAACAATTCAATGTTTTGTCCATTCTAATTTTGAACTTTCAAATTCTGCAACTTAGTGTATTTTTCTTGTTCTGTTAGTTTAATGTATGTCAAAACATCATTGAAATAGTGTAAGACATAGTCAGTCTTTTTTTCATTCCAAGGCTAATTATTTTATTTAAAGCAAATAAAAATTATTTTCCCATTCTCAGTGATGTTAATGAATTTCTCTAAGGAATTTTTTCAAAAAAGAAGTAATGCCTTAAAACAAAAATAAATGCTTGAATTGCATAGATACAAAAAAATTATATATACTTAATAGGTTATCTTTTTATGTGTAAAGTTATATTTTTACTAAATCATAAAGAATTTAGAACTTAAGTATTAAAATAATAATGTGGATTTTCTTATAGAGTGCATATTAATTAATGTGGTTTATCTAAGAATTTGTCTGGGTAATATACGATGTATGTGCAATTTGTTTTTCTAATGTTATGTGGAAATAAAGTAACAATAAGATTATTTACTGCTCATAATTTACATGCAATAAAACTGTTATTACTGTGTGAGAATATTGTTGTTTATGTATAAACTGTATTCGTGTATGTTTGCAATATTTTAATGTTATTGCTGACACATTCTCTTTAAAATTCTCCGTAGTTGACGTTTCCAAATGATATTCGGAAAATTTTAATGAGTTCTAGTTCACATGGAGCACTTGAAGATTACTTTTCTAGATTCTTGTTTTTATAAAATTTAAATACTAAAATTTATTCTGTTTAAAGCAGTACTTCTCAAACTTTCAATACTGGCGCCCCCTTTTTCAATCACAATTTTTATCGCGCCCTTATACATTAATAATACACTAAAAGCAATAATAATGCACTTTGATGCTAAGCTACAGCTAAGCTTAATTATAAAACATACAAATTAATAACATAAATATTAAATTTTGAATACTACTTTTAAGCAAAAATAAATTATATAATTAAGTAATAGGATAATTATTATGTTATTTTTACTTTCTAATTTTTAAATTGAACATATTGCAAAAATGCGGTGACTGATTAGAAGACAAAATATGGATATCTGCTAAATATAGAAAATAACTCAGAGTGTAGATTTTTAATTGTTAGACATTTAAAAGTAAAACCATTCGAAATATTTTTCGGATCCAAATTTTTATGATCTCCTTGTGTTGTTTTTCCAATCCCGTTCCATGATCTCAATGAAAGTAAAACAAAACCGATTCGAAACCGATTTTTTTGGTAAGTTTCGTGATTTTTGGTTGGTTGGCAGCAACTGCAATGCAAATCGAGCGACTATTTAAACTCGGCTCGTGTTAGTTTTTCAGGAGGGAAGGAGAAAAAGAAATATAAGAAGTGTGTGAGTGTTTTTAACTCTTAGAAGGAAAAGTGGCTGGTTGGCAATGCAACTGTATGTTGCATCACCATTTTCAGATTATATATTCATTTTACAATATTAGACTGTAAGAAGACGGTTTGAATCGGATGTCTGGTAATGTTGATTTTTGAACTTGTTGTTTTTTTATCGCTCCAGTAACGAGCACATTGTTTTTATCATTGATTATTAAAAACCAATTTTAAGAAACTGCTTTCGTCTTCATGCCTCCTCGACACAAAAATTTCACCTGCTTGCTTTGCCAAAAATTTGGGTTAGTTTAGCAATAAGTGTAACAAATTTGGTTATGGCCCAGTCCATGTACTGTGTCGAGACAGGCTAAGCAGTTGAACCAGGCCATGAACTTTGTCTATTTAAATACTGTTCCAGTCTAGAACTATTTTTTATGAACTCTGTTGCTAGTACGCCAAATCGAGTAACACATATGGAGTTTAACAACCAGATATCAGTGTTGACTCAAAAATAACTGAACACGTGGAAGCATGATATGCAAGTACTCTAATGCATTATGGTTGCTGGCAGTTTATAATACAGACCAAGCCAGAGCAACCTGGATGAAGAGGCAACATACAAGGAAAAATTAGATCTACAACTTGGTAAGGATAGATGTTATACGTTGATCTATACTAACATCAGTTCAGATTTGAAAAATCTGATAACGGAAACAATTGAAGGAGTACCGGCATGGAAGATATTAAAAGATCACTTCGAACCAGTCACAAAAGCAAGAATAATCCAGCTTTTAGATCATTTTTGAACAAAATACCAACCAGGGGAAGCTGTTGGAATCTTCATATCTCGTGTAAAGACAGCGGCAACCAGACTACAAGAAGCGGGTCATAAATTGGACGACCTGCATATAGGATTTCAATTAATAAGGTGGCTTCCTCAGGAATTCCAGTCTACCGTGCAACAAATCTTACAGATGGAAAGAAGATGACTTCAGAGTTGTCAAAATTGAAGCAGAGCTGATATTAGAAGCCAATCGTCTTCAGTTGATGAAACAAGATTTGGAGAAAGCGGAGAATGCTTACTTGAGCAGTTTCACTTCGAAGAAGTCGAAGACGTTACCTAATGCTACGGCTGCAGCTCATGGAGATCTAAATGGCAAGAATGATTACCAAAAGAAAGGTGGTAAGGTATTTAACTGTAAAACTATTAAAAATGTTAAACAATCTATTAAGACTATAGGTCCGTGTTATGTATGTAATAAGTACGGGCATCTTAAAGTAACTGTAAAGAGAAAGTCTCTTACAAAAAAATCTCTTTCAACTGTAATGAAACTTTTAACACAAAGTTTAATATAAATTTAAGATTTTGTGAAGCTGTATGTAGTCTTTTTAACTAGATAAACAACTCGTAACTAGTTGTATCTATTTGAGGAAAACTCTGATAAAAGGTGTTTGGGTAATAGATACTGCTGCCACGAGTCATTTTTGTAATGACAATAGTTTATTTTTAGATCTTTAAACCGATAACTAACATGAAAATGTCGTTAGCAACGGAGGATAAAAGTTGTCCCGTAGAAGGAATCGGTACACTTAGATTTCGGGTAAAATATAAGGGGAGTTTTCATGAAATAATTTTGTCTGATGTATTATTTAATCCTAAGTTGAGGAGAAATTTGTTATCCGGTTCCACATTAGAAAGTAAAGGTGCGTATTTTGTGGGTACTAAAGGTAAAATTAATGTTTTTAATAAAGACTGGATAAAATTGTTCTCGGCAACACGCCGCGAAAATTTGTATTTTTTTAAGCCGGATCATTATATTATACCAAAGAGTAAGAAATTAGTTTTAGTGATGTAACCGCTAAAACAAAAACAGATCAATAGAAATATGGCATCAACGCTTTTTCCATGTTAATAACGATTACTTGGTAAAACTAGTAAAAATGATAGTGTAAAAGGTCTCCACGCTTAACTGATAATGGTAAGACTCATTGTATACCGTGTAAATAGCAAAGTCCAAGAGAGTGCTTCATTCAAAAAGACGGGGCCGTAAGATCAAAACGTCCATTGGAATTGCTGCATATGGACCACTGTGGTCCAATGCCAACTGAAAGCCAAGGCGGTAATAAATATTTGAGCATAATTGACGATTATTCAAGAAAGGTGACTGTATTTCCCATCCGAAATAAATCTGACGTATTTCATACGTTTATAAGATTTCAGAAACGAGCAGAACGTTTTCTAAGTAAAAGGTAATAGCAGTTAGAACTGATGGCGGACTAGAATTTTGTAATAAGGATATGGATACTTTGACAGAACTGGGTATAAAGCATGAGGTAACAAATTCATATACGCCAGAAATGAATGGGGTCGGAGAGATTCAATTTAACCGCTCTAGATGGCATCAAACATTGCTTAAGTCTAGTGAAGTTCCCCATAAGTTTTGGGAGAAGCATCACTTTGTTTCATTTATGCGTGGAATCGAATTTGTCACAAAGACAGTAACAAAACGCCTTTCGAAAATTATTCAGGTAGATAACCATCGGTATTGCATCTAAAACCTTTGGATGTTTGGCATATGCTGGTGTGTGCAAACAAATTAGAAAAAAATTCGATATGCGTGCGAAAAATGGGAATTATGATGGGATACGCACAACGTACTATGGGTTATAGAATATGGTTGATAGATGAAAATAAATTAGTCGAGACTATTAATGTAAGATATATATTCGATGAAAATAAGAGGGGAATTAATTTTAGACAAAAGTTAATAGTAACCTTTGGATATAATTTAAACCTTCCCTGATTATTATGATGATGAGGATGATTTTGATAGAGTAAAAGATTCATTAACGAGTCGTTTAGTTTCAAAGACAAGTACGGAAACTCCCCTCGACATCTGAAAAAACCAGATGTATCTTCCGATAATCATAGCTTGATCCCATGTACAGAGGTTAAGTGATTCGAAATATAGGTAGGAAAAGTAACTGGATCTAACGTATGTTATAGTACAGAAGGGGAAGCAACCCGATTGAAATCTTTTAACGAAATAGAGAGATTACTGTAAGAGGCATAATATTGAGTAAGATCCTAGTTTATTTAATTTTAGAAAAGATAATACCGAATCCCAGGGATTTTCAGATTTGTCAGAGCAACAAGAAGCTCTTATGGTTGAAGTAACTATTCCTAACTGTTACAAACAGGCGATAAGATCCAGAGACGCATCTAAATGGCATGATGCAATGGATAAAGAAATTAACGTAATGATGGAACGTAAAGTTTGGGATTTAGTTGATCATCCGGAAAATATAAAAATTTTAGAAAACCGTTGGGTTTTTACCATTAAATATGATGAAAATAATAAAATTGTTAGATACAAGGCCCGCTTAGTTGCGCGAGGTAACACACAATTACGAGGCGAGTCATTTGACGAGGTATTTAGTCCAGTTATTAACTTTACTATTGTAAGATTATTTTTCACTATCTGTGTATGTTTGTGGAAATGGACGCATATTCAAGTATAGATATCACTAATGCTTATTTATATGCTAATCTTAGATACTGTAATCTACATGAAGCAACCAACTGGATATGAAATTGATAATAACAAAGTGTGTAAGTTACGTAAAAGCAATATATGGACTCCACCCGAGTGGATGCCAGTGGTTTTTGGAATTAGAAAATAAATTGATTAAATTAAAATTTAAGAAGTTAGAGTGGGTTAATTGTGTATACATGTTTGAAGATAATGTAATTTTATTATTTTATGTAGATGACATGATTATATTTGGAAAATAAATGGAAAACGTAAATTTTGTATTACAATTATTGCAGAAAAATTTTGATTTAAAAATTATGGGTAAAACAAAGAAATTATTAGGAATAGAATTTGAAGAAATAGGTAATAGTCTGTTTATACATCAGAGATCTTACATTCGAAGGTTATGTGAAATTTACGAAAAATATAAATATCCCGTAAGTTCATTACCTATATCAAAAGGTCAAGTTCTTTCCAAATTAGATTCACCCAAAACTAGCAAAGAAATTTTAACAGTTCCTTATAGAAATTTAATAGCATCTTTGTCATTTATTGCTATACGCACAAGACCCGATATTATGTATGCAGTAAATGTATTATCTCAATTCCAAGCAAACCCGGGAATAAAACATGGATATGCTTATTGAGATTATTAGGTTATTTAAAAATACACTCAAGAATATAAATAGAACTTTAAAAGTTAAATCTTTAAGAAGGAAACTAGGGATGATGTTTATTCAGACTCAGATTTTTGCTACAAATGAGGGATGATCGAGTGTCGATGGGAGGGTTCATAACTTTTATAGGTGAACTTTCCAATTTCATGGCGAACTTTCAACAAAATCCGTTAGTCTGTCGACCATGGAAGCTGAGTATGTTAGTTTAACAGAAGCAGCCAAGGAATTCATTTGGCTAAAGAATGTAAATAATAATAAAAGTTTAAATTTGAAATTAAGGTGAAAAACAATGTTTTGTGATAATCAAGCTGCTGTAAGTTTTCCAAAAGTCACCGGTAGAAAATTATGGAACAAAAAACATATCGATGTTCGTTATCATTTTCTAAGACATTTGATATACGACAAGGTTTTCCAAATTAAATATATAGGTACCAAAAAGAATTTGGCGGACATTTTTGCAAACCCATGGTAAAAGAAAAATGTTGGAATTTTGTAGAAAATTATTTTTAGAGAATAAGAGAGAGAGAGAGAGAGAAAGACTTTGTTTTTAAGATTAAAATATTAGTTTGTTTATTACAATAAAGATTGTGAATAAATGTATTTTTTGTGTTAAATTGTGTAACACATGTGATTATAGATTAATATTAATTTACTGATTTGTAAGAAATAATGGTAAGAAATTGAAAGAGGGCCGAATGTTAGACATTTAAAAAGTAAAACCATTCGAAATATTTTTCAGATCCAAATTTTTATGATCTTTCTTGTGTTCTTTTTCCAATCCCGTTCCATGATCTCACAATGAAAGTAAACAAAACCGGATCTGAACCCGGGATCTTTGGGTAAGTTTCGTGATTTTTGGTTGGTTGGCAGCAACTGCAATGCAAATCGAGCGACTATTTAAACTCGGCTCGTGTTAGTTTTTTAGGAAGGAAGGAGAAAAAGAAATATAAGAATGTGTGGTTGGCAATGCAACTGTATGTTGCATCACCATTTTCAGATTATAAATTCATTTTACAATATTAGACTGTAAGAAAACGGTTCGAATCTCGGATGTCTGGTAATGTTGATTTTTGAACTTATTGTTTTTTTATCGCTCCAGTAACGAGCACATTGTTTTTATCATTGATTATTAAAAGCCAATTTTAAAAAACTGCTTTCGTCTTCATGCCTCCTCGACACAAAAATTTCACTGCTTGCTTTGCCAAAATTTGAGTTAGTTTACCAATAAGTGTAACACTAATCATAAGCATTCCTTATAAAAACTTTGCTTTGCAAGACAAGCTCCATGGAAGTCGTTAACACTTATTAAACTTGTTCTTAATTTAGTATTAATTTATCAGTTATAACATACTCTGTGCAGCACTGATACATTAAAAGTATATCGGCCGAAGTACTCGCTCTTTGCAGGAGTTCATTTATAAGAAAATAAAACATTCTTGATATAATAGATGTATTGTAAGGAGAGTAAAGACAAGTGCGCGACAATGTTTACAAAAGTGTAAAATGTTTTTTTAAATGATTGTTCAAATTATAATTAATTTTAAGCGAATTTTAATTTTAAGCCTCACAGAATTAGCATTTATAATTGATGTTAAATAATGAACAATAATATAAAATTCCGATGAAGAATAATTGTATTATTTTTAATATTTAAAGCAAAAAGAGGGAGCAAGTGCGCACTCGATACGGTCGAGCGGGATTATTAAGGCACCCCAATCCTCTTTTATAATTATTTTATTGTACAAGATACAAATCGTTATTCCAGTGAATAATTTAACTAAGAGAAAGTTTACTTACCTTCTTTAAAGGACTTTTCAATTTTTCTTTGGTAACAAATAAACAGTTTTGCCAGAATTAACAATTTCGTGATCTGTGTCCCGCGCGACCACTTCTGGGTAAAACGTGTATTCATTATGATAATATGTATGCTACCGCTAAAATTAATTGTTACGCTTTTTATAGTGTTTGAAAATACTCATCTTGGTTTTATGTCTTCGCAAAGTAATCATCAAAGTGTGTGCTCCGTGGTTTTCCAAATATCATAAAAAACTGTTTTTGCATGGAAAAAAGCAACAGAGAAATACATTACATCCAACTCCTTAAATGAGAAAAATAAACACTTAAGAGAGGGGTCATATAACTAACTGTACCAATAACTTAGAAGGTCAAACAAATTACAGCGCTATAATGTGCAGTATTTCAAAAATGACAGTGATGATTTTTTTATGTTCCTAAATTTTTTCGATTCTGGATCTGGGGTCAGTTTTTTTTCTCTGAAAGAGAAATGTTAGTTTTAAAAAAGAAACGTAATAAAAACTCTCTCATCATGGGATTACAGCAAATTAAATAAAATATTTTTTTTATTTGGTTATAGGGTCAAAGATAGCTAATTAAATATTGAAGTTTTTCTTTTTAGAAGTTGTTTTTTTAATGATTTAATATCGCCTATTACTTATATCAGAGTAAAAGTGCATTTTTTATTATGTCTGAAAGTATTTTTGTTTTAATTCATTCCAGTAAATGAATTATTTTTTAAATCTTTTATTTTCGATATGCTCGCGCCCTTAGCGCCCCCACAGTTTGAGACACCGGTTTAAAGGTAAGATAAATTTAAATTTATAAAAATTAAACTGTACATTTGTCTTCCTGAAAGATAAATAATTATACTTTTTGAGTGTGAACAATGTTTCTAGAAAACAATTATTCCAAGCAGCAATGATATAAAATTTAAATAAAAAATAGGTTATCTATGTATTAATAGATGTTTCTATGGTCTTAGAAATCAATTAAAAATCAACTAATCAGTTTAAAACCAAATAAACTTTTACAAACTTGCACTTCATGGTAGTGAATACTAGACCTCAACAAAGCAGAATGAACCCAAGCTGTTGATCTTCAAAAGGAAAGTCTCAAAGAAAATCTTGACCAGTAAAACATTACGATGTGTGATGGCTATTGTACATTTGTGAAATTTATAAAAAAATATGACAAACCTAACATTGTAAAAATAGCTAAAACATCCCCCATAAGATTGGTAAGTCACAAGAATTGGATTTTTGAGAAGTTTCTTCAAGAATTGATGTAAAAAATGCGACCAAGTAGGTGGCAAGATAATCTTTAAAATGACTTAATGGGGGATATGGATACAGGTAAACATATGGAGGGCTATTATAACACCCTCAAAAAAATGCCAGACTTTGAGATAGTCTTCTTGGTCTGCAACTAGCTATAGTGCTGAAGAAGTAAAAGTTTAAAGCATAGGTTCACTCCAAAAGTATTGTAAACCTACAAGTAAATTGACAATTAATGTATGCTGAAAAAAGTTAATAGATTTTGTTGGAAACATATTGCATTTTTGAAGTAAACTTAAACTTTAAATTGTTCCATTTCTTATACTACCTTTTATGCATGATGAATGTATTGTTTTTCAAATATCTTATTCATTTTTGTTCTTTTAAGTGATTTTCAATTTTTTATTGTTATTCTGAATACTTCATTTAATTACAGATGGGGATTAAAACCACCTCACAGGTTTAAATCTCTTACTGTGTGTTTGTTCATTTACGGAATTGGAAATGGATCGTATAAAGTAGGGGAAATGAGGTAAGGTGTGCAAAACAATAAAATGAATTTTCAGAGGATTAAACTTTGGTACTTATATATATATATATACTTTATATATATATATATGTATAAATATATATTTATGTTTTTTAACACCAAAATTTCATAAAAGCCCTATATAAAATTCCGTAGTATCACTACTGGATACAATACTTATATCACGAAGTCTGGGAAGATCTTGCAATCTCTTCTTCAAAAATCTAATTGATAATTTACAAAACACGGCAATTATTAAAAATAGCTTAGAGATTGCTGCTAGAGTTACTAAGGATATGTTGATTTTTTCTATGCATGGTTTTGATTCTCGAGGACCTTTTAATTCTATAGATATTGACGGTATGATTAAGCGTTCTTCAGTTAATTTTATGATAAATATGAATTATATACTTCAAATAAAAAAAGAAAATTTGGATATTTTTTGTTAACTCGTTTTTTAAAAGAAAATTTCATTACATTTGATCATAATCTTTATAAACAGATCAAAGATTACCCCGTGCGGTCCGTCCAGCTAGTACTGTTTAGCGAACCTATATTTACATTTTTTTAAATAGATCATGTTGTAATGATTCCTTACTTAATTTATCGTTATATGTATTTAGATATAATACTTTTTGGTAAAAAATAGTGAATACAAACCAAATATTACGTTCTACCCTGATTATCTCAAGCTCTTTAAAAACTAACTTCAACTCTGATATGGTGGAATTCTTGGATTTAGACTTGCATCTTATTAACAATAATGTAGTCAGTAACATTTTTGACAAAAGAGATTCGTTTAAGTTCCATATAATTAAAATTCCCGCATGGAACAGTAATTTTCATATATCAATTTACAGAAATATCATTTTGAATTTTTTATTTAGAAATGATAACTCTAACTACCCACAAAAATAGATAAATACAATAATATAAAAAAAATTTTCCAATGCTGTTTGGATCATGAATACCCTTTTAATTTCTTGAGATCTTATATTCATCACAAATACATTAACCGTCTTGCTTACTTCGAATCTTCAAATCCACCACACAACAATAGGTTTTCAAAGTCAGCGTGTTAGTAGTCTTGCTGTGAAGATTATATCATAACACTCATATCACAGTTTACATTTTTCCACACACATCTAAACTCTTACACATTGTTGACAACCAACCAAATTAAATCCTAGCAATTTTACATTTTTGACAATCAACCAATTCAAATTTTACCTATATTTGATTGTCGTCATTTTATACTTGTCTTTGCTTGGCTGGTTTAAAAGTCAGCTCAAAAGATGTGTTTATATTTTTTCGAATTTTTTAACTTGGTGAATAATTGACTTTCATTAATGGCAAGATGCTTGTTTCTCTTCGTAAAAGCTTTTGTGAGTAAAGAAATTTTGTTAAATTATTTTTTGAATGATACTTTTCTTATGTAATTGTTCTAGTATTTTTCTATTTTTCTTACTTAATTATTTTGTGATTTTGTGATTTTCTGCATTAAGAGTTTGAGAGTTTGATTTACATAATAGTAGTGATTGGTTTTATCATGCTCTCTGAGTTATACTTTCTCTGAAGTTTTGTTTATTTTATTTTATTTGGTTTCCTACCGAGTTGCAAAGGGGGAAGGTTGGCTGCCTTCAAACTAGTTTAACCCCACTTTATTCGGTCCTAAGTCCAAAATTGCTTTCTAACTCGCTAGGTTCTTCTTTTTTGTAGTTCTTTTATTTCTCTATAATTTTGTTCTTCATGTTCAGCTTTTATATTTTTATTACGCTATTTCTTGTTATGTTCTTTATCTATTATTTCTTGTTTTGTTAAATAATACATATTTCTTTTATATATATATATATAATATATATATATATATATATATATATATGCATATATACATATTATCACAATCGCCAACTCTATTAATAGCTAGTCAAGTTGGCAACCCTGATTTCCCTATGTGCTATGCACATGCTGAATTCGACAACCAGCTGCTTTTGTTTCATATGAATGTTGCCAATGGGCTGTGATAATATGTAAGTACCTAAATTTTTATGCTTTAAATAATCCCATTAAATTAATGTTTGAATAATTGGTTATTTGCAGCTGAAGTTAAAAGATATCTGCTTCATTGAATGCTTTTGTAATATAATTAACAATTATTGATTAATCATGTATTGACTGGTAAATATGTTTATATATCTGTTTTGGTTTAATAATCAATATAATTAAAGAAA
>BMAU01004015.1:0-27206 GCA_019973935.1 Trichonephila clavipes | reverse complement strand
GTGCGTGACGGCTTGAGAATTGCGTCATTTGTGTTAGACGCCTTTGAGAAGTAACGGCTTATTTGCGTCAATGTTTGACGGCTTGGTTGCTTTTGCGATGGATAGATGGCGCCAGGACTGCGGCGCGCGAAGGGTGCTGATTATATCACGTCCGGGTCACCACTGCCGCGTTGGATGGTTAGGCATTCTTCACTACAACACGGTTGAATTAAATAACAATAACATTTATTAACTTTAAAGATTAAATGAGCAATTAAGAGGTAAGCTTTCAAGAACTACAACACATGGAACCAGGCACGCTACAATAATAACAGATCAATTCAGTTCACACACACACAGTTTTGGAGTCGTTATGTTGAGCTGTAAGGTCGCTGCAATGTTAACACATCTATTTATATGGATATCCTGAATACTTTATGTTCATTATTAAATACATAATAGATAATTTTGTTAAAATACATACTTTCCAAAGAGAAAAAAAACACATTCTATAACACATTTAAGAGATGAGATGCCCACAAATTGTAATACTAATGAGAGAATTTCTGTCGACAATGTAAAAAAAAACAGTAGTAATGAATAATTATTTGTGACATAAAATTGAACTTTGTATAACATATATTAATTTGAATGCGAGAATATATATGGAAAATTTTACATCATGTTCTTTAATTTCTTATTATTTACAAAGCTTTTGTTTGTTTTAGATTTTCGCTGTTATGAAATTACACACAATTCTACTTTTGCTTACAACTTACTGATGAGGTTATATCAGGATAGTGGAAGAATAATTACTTAAATTTCACAATACTAGCATAAAAGTCATACATGTATATATAACCAATTAAGAGTCAATTTTCAATTCTAAAATCCAGGAATAAACATAAATTGTCATTTTATAAGAATATCTACAACATTTAAAGCAGTGTTTACTATAACTTTTCCACTATATGTACATGAATTGCATTACCAAGAGAAATATATTTAATCAATTAAGATACATTTTTATAAATGGTGATTTTCAAATTTACTAATTTTTAATAACTGTTTACTAGTAATAAGTGAAAGGAATTTCAAACTTTAACACTTACATGCATAATAGTTGCTATTTTGTTTATTCTCTAAATCTTACTGGTTTTTTTTATCTTTCTGCCACAGCTGGTAGTAGATTGTTCATCAGGCATTGGGGAAAGTTCTTTCCAATTTGAAATCTCATTTTTTTCCAACACTAGTTTGTTCATTTTGATTGTCCACTGCTAACAAATAGGCAGGTTTCAGTCTATCTACAGAGATATTAACTGCTTTATCTTTGATTAAGATTGTGAAAAAAATACTTATACTTTTTTTGTACAGTATATGGTCCTTCATATGGTGGTTCTAATGCTTTTTTAACTCTGTCGATATGAATAAACACATGGGAACATGATTTCAAATCTTTATGCACAAAGATATTTTGCTTCCTGTTGCTAGGAGACTTCAGTGGCTTTAGCTCTGCCATGTGTGGTGTAATTTGGCAACAAAATTCTGTGGATCCATGTTAATAGTAGGGGGATCAAAAAATTCACCAGGTAATTTAATGGAAGTACCATAGACCATCTGTGCAATTGTGTAACTAATGTCAGGTCTTATGGCAGCTCTTAAACCTAACAACACAGTGGGTAATGACTCTGTCCACCTAATATTGTTGTGAGCTTTTATAGCACCTTTCAAGGTCCTATGCAAACGTTCTACTTTCTCATTACATTGAGGGTGATAAGATGTTGCGTGGGCTACTTTAGCACCACATATTGCAGCTATGCTTCTAAATAGTTCTGCCTCAAACTGTCGACCTTGGTTTGTGACTAATTTGGCAGGTACTCCAAACCTGCAAATCCATTTATCATAAAATGCTCTCCCAACTATTTCAGCTGTTATTTCAGGTATAGGAATTGCTTCCATCCAACAAGAGAATCGGTCAATGCAGGTTAAGCAATACTGCATCCCTTCTGAAGGTGGTAGTTTTCCAATGAGATCTATGTGAACTACACTAAACCTTTCATCTGGTTGTTCGAATTATCCTAATTTAGATTTTGTATGCCTGCTGACTTTACATTTTTGGCATCTAATGCAAGCTTTTGCCCATTCTCTGACTTGCTTTTTAATATCTGACCAGACATATTTTTCAGTCATCAGTTTTACTGTAGATTTAATACCAGGGTGAGCTAAGCCATGAATTAGTTGGAATATTTGAAACCTAAATTTTTGTGGAATGTAAGGCCTAATTTTTTGTATTGAGATGTCACACCAAAGTTTTTTTCCAGACGGCAATGTCGAAGGTTTAAATTTTAGAGAATTGTTGTGCAATAATTGTGTTGCAACTCTTCGTCAGTAGTTTGCTCTTCTGCAATTTCCTCAAAGTTGATTTCAGAAATTGAATCAATTCTGGAGAAGGCATCTGCAACAACATTATCTTTACCCAATACATGTTGAATGTTACAACTAAATTCTGAAATGTATTGAAGTTTTCGTAGTTGTCTTGATGATGCTTTTTCATTTTTTTGCTTAAATGCAAAAGTCAGAGGCTTGTGGTCAGTATATATAACAAAATCATTCCCTTCCAGCAGGTGTTTGAAATGTTTCACTGAAAGGTATATTCCCAATAGTTCTCGGTCATAGGTACTATACCTTGTTTGTGTTTCATTTAGCTTCTTTGAGTAAAAAGCTATTGGTTTCCAACCCTCGTTTTCTAACTGCTGGAGTACTGCGCCCACAGCAAAATCTGATGCATCTGTGCAAAGTGATAGGGGTAGTCCAGATCTTGGAAATGATAAAAGAGCAGCTTCGGCAAGGTCAGTTTTGCATTTTTCGAAGCTTCTCCTGGTGTCATCAGTCCAATGCACTTTTCTGCGGTCTTTCTTCTTCGCTCCTTTTCACAGTTCATGTAGAGGTGCTTGAGTCTTAGCAGCATCCTTTTAGGTATCTTCGGTAAAAATTTATCATGCACAGAAACGTCCGCAGGTCATGAATAGTTTCTGGTAGTTTGTAATTCGAGATAGCTTGAACTTTTTTTGGCAATGGCCGAGAACCTTCTGCTGTGATCAGAAATCCCAAATATTCAACTTGGGCAGCTCCCATCACTGATTTGGAAACATTTATTCGAATTCCATATTGCTGGAATCTTTCAAATACCATTTTTAGGTGTTCACTGTGTTCCTCTTCCGTAGATGAGGCAACAAGTACATCATCAAGATACGGGAAAACAAAGTCGAGTCCATACAGTACTTCAGTAATAAAGCGTTGGAAGGTTGAAGGAGCATTCCTCAGTCCAAAACTCATAGTATTGAACTCGTACAAGCCAAATGGGGTGGTGATTGCAGTTTTTCTTTGTCTTCCTCAACAATAGGTATCTGATAATAAGCCTTTACAAGATCTATCTTGCAAAATATTTTTTTATCCTTCAGGATGTGATTAAAGTCCTCAATTCTAGGAATTGGATATCGATCTGGTATTGTCTGTGCGTTGAGTCGCCTGTAATCGCCACATGGTCTTAATGTGCCATCCTTTTTATTAACTAAGTGCAATGGACTTGTCCATTGAGATTTTGAGAGTCTAATAATGTCGTTGTCCAGCATAAACTGGAACTCCTGCTTCGCCAGCTTCAACTTATCAGGGGCTAGTTGTCTTGCCTTCGAATAAACCGGTTGGCCAGTTGTTAGGATGTGGTGCTTTACTCCATGTTTAACAACTCTGTTAACCAAGTTTGGTTTGGTTAAATCAGGATACAACTTAAGCAGTTTGAAATACTTGGAGGCTCTATTGACTGTGCTGAGATCATTATTTTCTTGGATGGTAGCAACTTCTCCTTTAATTGAAAGATTTGTTACTCCATCGATTAATTTCCTGTTGTGCAGATCTATCAGCAACTGGAATTTTTGAAGGAAATCAGCACCTATGATTCCTCGCTTAACTTTGGCAATAATAAACGGCCACTGAAATGGGCGTCTTAGGCCTAGATCCAGCGTGAGAATTTTTAGACCATATGTTGGAATTTCAGTGCCATTAGCAGCATACAGTTTATATTGAGAGGCTTGGCACTCACCTTTCGTTTTTGTCCAAGGGAGGATCGAGACGTCTGCTCCGCTATCCACAAGGAAATGACATCCGGTTTCTCTGTCCTTGACAAATAATCGGAATTTGCGGCCTAAAATGTCGGCAGCAGGACTCGCCGCGGCTTCTACTGCTGGGATTCGTTTCCCGGCTCATTGAAACTGCACGGCTGTACGCATTTACCAGGGAGGCACTTATTCCCGAATCGGAAATGGTAATAGCAATATTTTCCCTGAGGATTGTATTGTAGCGGCGCCTTGATTTGCTGCGACTTCTACTCCTCTGATGGTGATGAGGTCGAGAGCTCTAGACTTTTCGTTGTAGCTTCAAAGAGGCAAGTTGTTCTTCAAGACTTACTAATTTAGACAAGAGTTCATCCACTCTTAAGGAATTTTTCTGAACCACTGCAGCATCAATTGTTCTTAGCGCCATCTCCACGATCTTGTTAGCCAATGCGCTATTTTGTCATTTAAAAGTAAATAAAATCCAGGGTCACCAGTTATTAGGTGCTTGTTTCATAGCACTCTAATAAATACTCAAGTGTGTTGAGTTTTCATTAATTCATTCTTAATCAATATCTACTGAAATTTTTATTCTGCGTGTTCGTTCAACGGCGGCAAAGCTAGATCTACACGTTCTACAGAAATGCCACGTTTTCAGTATTTTATACAGTTATATTGCAGTTAAGCATAATATAATCGATATGACTACACAAGTAAAAATATAAAGCAGAAATATAAATTATGAAAATCATTTTAAAAATTAACAGAAATTAAATGCATTTATATAAAATAAGTTTAACAATTATTATTTAAGTTTAACATTTATTTGAATAGAATTAATTATTTATCTTGCCCATACCATGTTTAGCGGATTCGAAAAACAATTGACAGGTGTAGCCATCTAGCGAGAGAAAATCTCTACAAAAACTGTCCTTTACAAGTCTTAGAATAAGAAAAATTATGTATTTATTTCACATGTTACATTCAATAAAAAGAAAAAAAAGTGTCTATATAAGTAAAATTAACTTATATTTTTCTTTGAAAATTCTTTTAACAGTTTGAAGCAATATAAATTAAATATTTAGCAATTACAGACTAGTTTATTTATTATTAAACAAAATTATCACAATATATTACGATTACAAAACAAAATCATCATAATAAATATAACTAAGTTGTATTTCAATTTCGAGCTATTGCTGTTAGGATCCTTTATGTATGGTAAATAATTAATGAAAGTACTCAAAAGCTCATTAATGTTTTGCATTTTAAATGACCTATTATCGTCCTTTATAAGCGACTAAGGAAGTTATTTTTATACGAAGCAAAAAATATTTTTTTCATTTGAATAACAATGTCAATCGAAAATATTTTAAGAAGATTACGGTACATTCAAGCTACGAAAACACACATACTTAAAAATGTTAATCAACATGAAAATATTCTACGAAACTGATGACATATTAATATTTATGTATAAATAAATAAATAAAATAGAAAAAGCGCAAATGTAGCAAAATAATTTTTTCTTTACACTTTATGTTACGAGATGATGAAAATTCCTGGGCATTAAAAATCTAAAAAAGAGTTTGAAAATGAAAATATTGTTACCTTTTTTGTTGTCCTACTTTGTCTTGTCTGTTTAAGCACAAGAAACTAAAAGAATTAGTTCGGAAGTCAAATTGACACAAGATTCCCTCAGTCTTCTTCGAAAAAGGGTCTTTTCTCAGGGTCATCCTGCCCCTTTCTTTTCACTCATAAAACTTGACCGTGCTTTTCATCACTTTTGTTGAGACTAATCTCTGCCAAAATCTATCTCTTTCAATAGTACCCGAATTCACGTATACAAAACAGTAACAGTTATAGGAAATTAGTTGAAAGAGAAGGAACCGGATACCGAAATTCTTCTTTATCACCCCCTCTCCCTTCCCCCATGGGACCAGCGTTGGGAAACACGGCTTTAAATACTAATGAATACTCGTTAAAAAAAACTTTAGGACTCCACGCAAAAAACGTGAATATTTTGCATACACATTACATTTTTTTTCCTTCGAACTTTTATTCTGACTCGTTCATTTTCCTCATAAACTAGTTAATTTTACAGCCAGTTTGCCGCCTCCTAAGGTTGCCGCCCCGGGAAGGGGCCCGGCTTGTCCCCCCTAGCGCCGGCCCTGCATCGAGCCAGAGATGCTGGGACTGTAGATAAGGAATTGTAGTGTGATCACAATGAAAAGAAAATTGTCACTTGGTGAGAGGCCAGTCTTCAATTTTCCTATTTTGTGTTTTGAGAATAATTATTTTGTGGTTTATAAGTGGTTGAAATAACTTTAAATTGTGATTGAGATAGTTATTTTGTGACTTATATGTGTGTTTCAATTGTGGTTGAGTTAACTATATTTTGTGTTTTGAGAAAAATTATGTGTTTCATAAGTGGTTAAAATAACTTTAATTTGTGATTGAGATAATTAATTTGTGACTTATAAGTGTTTAATTTGAGGTTGAGTTAACTTTAAATTGTGTTTTGAGATAATTATTGTGATTTATATGTGTCTCATGAGTGGTTAAGGTAACTTTAATTTGAGGTTGAGTTAACTTTGATTTGTGGCTTAGATAATTAAATTATGATTTATTTGTTTTCATTGGTGATTGAGATAACTTTACTTAGTGAAAATGAGTATAGGTAAATTTAAAAAAGATGAATTGAGATATATTGCGGAAGAATTAAAATTAGTTGTCCCAGACAATGCTAAATTTCTAGATTTAAGAGAATTAATACAGGAGAGTGAGATTTATAAAAATGATAAGGAAACGTATCAGGCTATTGTTGATTGTGTATTGAAGGAGATAAATGATAGAAGAAATGAAAACGAAAATAGACTAGAAATTGAAAAAATTAAACTGTCACAGTTAGAGAAGGAGTTGGAAATAGCAAAATTATATAATCAATCGGGCAAAAGTTTACCTTTACAAAATGAAAATCAATTAATTACAACCGAGTGTAATATTGAAAGCTTGATTAAAAGTATCAAAACCTTAACAATCCCGATACCCCTAAGAGCAGAGTCATTTAAATAATTTTTTCAATCTATAGAAAAGGAATTTAAAACTAAAAATGTTCCTGAGAAATTTAAACCCGAAATTCTTTTGAATATATTAGGAGAAAAAGCAAATAACTTAATGATTTATCTTCCAGAAGAAGATTTAAGTGACTATAATAAATTGAAGGCAATTGTGTTAAAAGAAAAAATTTCAACCGACCCCCTATGAATGTTTAAATCAATTTGAAAGGCTCGAAAATTACCTAGCGAAAGTTATGTTCAATTCACGTCTAGATTAAGTGCGAATTTTAATTACTATTGCCAATTACGGGAGGTCAATGATTTCAAGTCAGTTTGTGAGTTAATAATATCAGATAAGATAATAGACATTAGACCGAGAATTAAATGCGCATATTGGCATTAAGCAGGGCGAAATGTGGTTTAAGCCGCAAGAGCTAGCTCGCGAGTGTAATATTTTTATATCAACCAAGGGAAAAATTAGAGAACAGAATTTATTTCCTAAGTTTAAAAGTAATGAGGTCTATAATCATCGTGTGCCAAAAAATATTTCAAGCGTAAATCTGTCTTCCATTAAAAATGTGAAATGTTTTTTGTTGCAAAAAAATCTCAAGAATTCCACCCGCTGTATTCATGCTCAAAATTTAAATCTCTCAGCGTCAGTGAAAGAGTGGATTTCGTAAAAGCTAATCATTTGTGTTTCAAGTGTTTTTCCCTTACTGTAATGCCAAAAGCTGCTGTGCGAAAAATTGTGTTTTTATGGGAAACCGCACAATCGCTTGATTCCCTTTCCGAAACCGGACAAGGAATCTGTCGCCCTCAACCAAACAGTTGGGTCCGTTCTCAACCCGCATGCAGATGTGTTCGGGGGACCGGAAGGATCGAATTGCGTCGTTCTTCTCCAAACTGGGACTGAAGAAAACAAGTCGTTCGTAGCAACGAGCTTTTTAAAGAATAAAAAGCGAACCGTTTTACTGAGTAGCATTCAATGCCTCATCAGAGATAAATTTGGTGCCTTGCACCAAGTAAGGGGGCTTTTGGACGTAGGGAGTCAATCAAATTTTATTACGAAGGACTGTGCAGATAGATTACAATTAAAAAATGAGAAAATTAATTTGTTAGTATCTTGTTTAAATGAATCAACAGTGACAATAAATGGAGGAGTTACGACCTCCATATTTAATGGTGATTTGAGTTTCAAAAGGAGCTAAATTTATTAGTTGTAAGATGGATAACCGATTTGACTCCGTCTCAAATATAATAAATGTTTTACTAGATATGCCAAACGAAATTAAACTAGCGGATTATAAATTTAATATTCCTAGTAAAATTGATGTGTTGTTAGGCGCGAAAATATTTTACGAATTACTGAGACCAGATCAAATTTATTGTGGAGATTCTCGACTACGTTTACAGAATACGGTTTTCGGATATGTCGTTAGCGGAAGTGTAGATGAGGCGAGGGATAACAATATTCATTGTGGGTTAATTAGAGATAGTGATTTAAATACAATATTAAGGTCTTTTGGGGAGTTAGAATCGATTGGTGTCAAAAACGAGAATTGTAATAGTGAGGACGTTAGCTTAGGAGTGTTTAAGCAGAGAGTACATTTTAAAAATGATAGATACGAGGTAGAACTCCCGTGGAAAAGAGATGTTGTGTTGAGTGATAATTTTAATTTAGAGAAAAGACAACTCGGAAGTCCTATGAGGAAAATGCAAAGTGATAAGGTGTTGTATTCTGAGTATTGTAAAGTTTTCAGAAACTATTTAGATGGAATAATTGAGAAGGTAACAAATCCTTTTATTTAACGAATGACTCAGTGTTTTATTTTCCTCACCAAGTGATAATAAAAAATGAATCTCTCACAATGAAACAGCATACAGCGTTTGACAATAGTGCATGTGAAAGAATTGTGTTGAAAGAAGAAATGGGATCGGAAAAGTCAGATGAAGACATGGTGTTACCTCAAGCAACCGAGAGATTTATTCTTGAAAGTGAACTAGCCAAAATGCTTAATATGGGTCCAGATGATGTAGCACAACCTGTCACTGTTCCGGAAGAAAAGTGTTTACCTACAGCACTGCTAATTTCTGCAGATGAGATGTGTGAAGAAAAAGAGGAAAGATCAGTAGATGTGATAAAGGAGACAGCTAAAGAAGATATTAATCCAGTAGTACTAAATAGTGAGCCATTGAATTTGAATAATGTATGAAAATTTCAAATTTTATTTTTTTTTTTTTCAATTCAATTTTGTGTTTCAGTACACTTTAAGCTTTGACAGATTAAATGTGCATCAGCCCTTCTAAACAGCGGGTCTTCAGTGGCACAAGGACTCAAACTTGTGGCCACTAGACTACTGCAAAGACAGTATTGGTTTTGCAGCCAGAACTCTAATTTTGAATTTTAATTTTTCGATCGTTGTGAGTTTCTCTTTTAAATTTAGTGATTATGCTGTATCTATATGGCTGAAGAATCTAAAAATTACCTTGTTATATTTTAATGTGGGGTTTCCTTTAAAATGTTCGCAACATCCTATTTTGTTTTGGAAAATTTGACTTCTTGAACGTCCAAAGGTACTATTTCCACTTAAGGTGAAATTATGGAAGATTTCTTCAGATGGCCCTCTTGCTGACTAAGTACTTGTGAATTCCCCTCCTAGTTATTTTCTCTGACATGTGCTATCCAATCAAAGGAAGAATATCAAATGCAGCTTATTAAGTATTCACAAATTAGCCCCCTCATATTCTCGGGAGCTTTTTAGTATAAAATATTATTGAAATATATTAGTTATTAAAATTTATAAATTTCTGACATAAGGAAATGTTAATGTTTTCAATAAGAAATCTCTTCATTTTACCCGTACCCAAATTAGTTTTCATATGAATGCTCCGCATTTCCTCTTTCATTCATATTGCTGTTATTTTGTTTGCCGATACCATCAATGGTTTGAAAATTGAGTGGTCCGAAAAGAATGAGAGAGTTCCATTTGTTGAAAGGGATAAATTTGTATAAAAACACAGTAGTCTCGTCGATGATGAGTGACCATTTGAGTGTTTAGAATTTGGAGATTTCGCTCCATTTTTGTAAAAATTTGCATCAATATACACTATTAGATCAAACATTTACTGACAAATGTATATTTTGCTTTTCCAGTAAATCAATCAAAAATTAGTTTGGTGTAGGGTCACCTTTTCTGCAATAACAATTGCCACTCTCTGTGGGGAAGGTTCTCTACAAACTTTTCTAATGTTAGTACTATACAGCAGGAAGTACTATAACGATCTCTAGACAATATTCTAGACTGCTAGATGGTAACGAGACTAATCCAAGGTACTGCACCTATGTGAGTGCCATACCAGAGTGAAGTTCAATGATTGTACCTCAAAGAGAGAGGTTTGTAAGTTCAAGCAGCGAACTAAGTGTGGAGATTTTGTATCTGCTAAAGGCAGATGTAATGGATGCCATCCTGGTAGATTTTTGCCTTCTCTAAACATGTTGATAACTCACGAGATTTAATTTTTTTAACATATGTACAGATTATAATTTAAAGTCTTGTGTTGTCTTATGTATTCGTGATTGAATAAAGTAAAGCATCCTTAATTTCATCTTTGTCCGAGAAACCCATTCACGGCATTACAGTTCACGCTGATCTTGCAGATGAACACTAGTTGGCTAAACCACCATTTGGATGGGTTGTGGTCAAGCTCACACTTGACATTCTAATTCATCCCATAGTTGTTCTATGGGATTCAGGTATGGGTTTTATGTAGGCCAGTCTGAATTCTAAATACTAATGTCAGAAAACCTCCACATATATCGTACTGAATGGACAGGAGCAAAATAATGTAGAAGTAGAAATGGACCCACTCAGAAATATTGCCAAAATGCAGGTAGCACAGAGAAGTCCAGACACACATGCTATAGTCTTGAGAGAATCTTGTACAAAAACCAAGAGACTCATGCTAAATTATGAAAAACAAACACTGAGCTTTATGGGTGCATCTACCAAATTTAACAAGTGGCATAGTACATTAAGGAAATATGCCACTTTAGTGAATTAAAAAACATTCATTATACATTCTCTACATCTAGACCACCATCAAACTGCCACAAAGTATACTTTGATTTGTGTCTCCATAACAAGTATCACTGTTAAGAGTACAGTGTTGTCCATGTTTCCCTCACTGCAAGTGATGTTTGGAAATGGTAGCAGTAATGCTTGGTTTTTAACATTTATACCATGAAAACCAAAGATTCAAAGTGCATAGCAAACTGTCAATGTAGAGGTGTAGGAGCACCCAACCATCTTGGAACTCACAACGAATTCTTAAGCCAAAGCCAAGGGATTGGCTATGATAATTCTTCAATACTTTACCCTCCTCATTCATCAGACAACATGGTCAAGTACAATGCTGGGAAAATTTCTCTTTTAGGAGTTGGCCAGAAGAGATGAAAAATATTTTGATGGACCAAGTATAGTATACAAGTACAGGGTGGGCAAAAAGTCTGTAAAAATTTAAAAAATTCATAAAATCCGGAGAAATGAACGAAAAAAAAACTGTCTGCAGGATGAGCATTAGTATGTCACGGGATTTTTTTAAGCTAGAAAAAAAATAATTTGAATATCATCCGGTAGGTGGCGCTGATGTACGCAAATCAAAGAAACAATGTATAAATAATGAAAAGAAAACTTTCACAACTTTATTACTTCAGAATATGTTCCACATGACCACCACCACAGGGGAGAAGACATTCCAGACGAGTGACAAACCCAGCAACGGCAGTGTGCAACATGTCCGGATCTATGGAGGATATTTCTCTGGGGATCGCATCTTTCAGTTCCGACAGACTTGATGGACCGGTTAGATACACGCGAGATTTCAAATATCCCCACAACCAGAAGTCTGCCGGTGTTAAATCTGGAAACCGAGGAGCCATGAGTACCTGCAGCAACTGCTAACGATTCTGTCTTCCCTGAACGTCTGTATCAGGAATGCCTTAACCGGGTTAGCAGTGTGACTGGTTGCTCCATCCTGCATGAACGTGACATTCGAAATCTGACCCCGCTGAATTAAACATGGCACGACAGTCTCCCGCAGAAGCGTTAGATAACGCTGAGCATTTACCGTTTCCGTTATCCATCCATTTACTGGGCACTGCGTTTCAAAGAAGGGTCCTATGATAAATGAACCCTTGAAACCACACCATGCTGTCACTTTTGGGGAATGCAATGGCTTCTGTGTGTACTCACGTGAATTAGAGGTCGCCCAAATGTGACAGTTATGGTTGTTAACGTCACCATGAAGCGAGAAATGAGCTTCATCTGTCCACAAGATGTTAAAAACCCAGGTGGGATCCTGTTCCATTTTAGAGAAGGCCCACTTCGCAAATGCTTGTCTCTGTGCGGTATCTGGTGGCAAAAGTTCATGGCACGATTGCAATTTGTACGGGTACAGCTGGAGGATTCGACGAAGAATATTGCGGACAGATGATGGTGGTAAGCCCAATCGTCTGGCAGCTTCACGAGCACTGCTGGTCACTGAAGCTGCTTCGGACGCAATCGCTTCCATTTCGACAGCAAAATGCCGAGTGCACGTTCTTTTTTCAAGCATGGTCGTCCGGCTCGTGCTCGATCTTCCAACTTTCCAGTTTTCTCAAAACGTTTAACAAGCTTTAAGAGACCTGCAATTGTTAAAGGGTCTTTTCCACTCTTCGCATTTTTCTGAACTCGGAATTTACGCAAGGCAATGGTCGCTGATTCCTCGTTCATGTAAAATAACTTCACCAACAAAGCTTTATCCGGCGCACTGAGCATCCTTGTTCACATTCACTGTTTGTAATGGTGAAATGAATGTGGATTCATTGAGAGCAAAGGTTTTTATAGCCGTCTAATTTGCATATTTCCACCACAGAAGCTTGTAACAGCGCCACCTACCGGATGATTTTCGAATTATTTTTTTCTAGCTTAAAAAAAATCCCGTGATATACTAATGCTGATTCTGCAAACAGTTTTTTTTTCGTTCATTTCTCCGGATTTTATGAATTTTTAAAGTTTTTACGGACTTTTTGCCCACCCGGTATTATAAGACAAATATGGACTTGCAAAAATATTAAAGAATTCTCAAAATAAATAATATGATAAATGAAGTAGTAAATGCATTTTGAAATGCTTCTCATTCTTATTTGAAATGGGATGTATTGGGACTGAAAAATGGTAAATGCTTATTTGTAAATTTTTTACCCATGAAGTACTTCAAGTTACATTGAAAGCATTTTCACATTTTTGTAGAATGAAACAAAGCATTAACTTTCTGGGCATGAGATACGGGTTTGGAAAGCTAAACTTTAACTGAGATTTACAAAATTACAGTGTTTGAGGTGATTGTTAAGATAGTAACTCAATCAATTCATTTTTATACAGATGTTTTCATATATACAAATATGAGCATGCCTTTGCATGAATCCTTTTTAGCACTGAAATTGAAAATCTGTTGTAAGCCATCAAATAGTCTATTAGATGTGGTTTGTAATATATAGATAGCCCACACTGTATTTTATATATCTACTTCATGATAAAATGTACAGTAGAATGAAGTACTATTGAACATTTCAGAAATTTCATGAATAAATTTCCTATCAGTAACCTCACTACACTACACTAAATTTAAATCATATAGCTCATATTTTCCACTAATTGTACTTTTTCAGCTTTGATCTTACAACTTCTAACACACCCATCCTCCCTCAAAATTGCCTAGAAGCTCTATATTAGTGCTCCCCAACCTTTTCATCGCCGCGGACCGGTCAACGTTTGATAATTTCACTGCGGCCCGCTGAGGGTGGGATATTGATTGTTTTTATTTTAGATTGCTTGACTTAATAATTTTAATTTAATTGTATTTAAATATGTCTTCAGAACAAAATACAGTTACACAAACAAATTAATATAGAATGATTTAACATGGAATATAAAATGATTTCTATGGAAATTTAGACAAACCGGAGA
This sequence comes from Trichonephila clavipes, assembly GCA_019973935.1. Taxonomy (NCBI): domain Eukaryota; kingdom Metazoa; phylum Arthropoda; class Arachnida; order Araneae; family Nephilidae; genus Trichonephila; species Trichonephila clavipes. The sequence continues at coordinate 13,052 of BMAU01004015.1, read as the reverse complement.
GTACACCACAGTAAACAAAATAGATATAATTGAATGCTCCTTGGGCAGCCCAGTATCATTTGATCCATGGACCGAGGGTTGGAGACCACTGCTCTATGTCATAGGCAAAATACACTACTACAAGGGATGTACACATACTTTTATTTTATCATATCAAGTATATATCTAAAAAAGATTCCATTACAAATATAATACAATGTCTTGAAATTGGATAGCATACTCCATAAACAAAGTAAAACAATGTATAACATTTTACATTAAATTTTTTTATAAACCGCATGCAAACACCTTTTAAGAGTGCTGAATATTCTTCGAAAAATAATGTACTAGAGTAATATTTTAATAAAATAACTACAAATATATAATTTCAGAAAATGGTTTAATGAAATAACTGAGGTAAATAATAGCCAATATAATTATTGTATTAAAAAAAAGACTAAAATAAGAAATGCCTACTTTTAAAAATAAATGGGCTAAATTCCTGATGATCATGAAATAAATTAATTGCGTTGTTTTGTTGAATTTCAAGCACACTTTAAACTTATAGTAAAATTCAGATACAATTCTAAATTTGATAACTGGATAAAGATGTCCAGTATTAACTTTCTCGCTGCGCATCCCACGATTTCCGCGGGCAACATAAATGTAGAAAAATTTGCGCAACCCATGATTTCCCTGGGTATACACTTTTCTTGACTTTTTAGCTCTGCTGTTCCTGTTTATAACATCATTTATGTTTTTATGTTCATATTTTTAAGATCTAATTCCATATTTTAAAATAACACTTTTACAATTTTTTTTTGTATATTTTAACTCTAAAATGCTGATTTAATGAGGATTAGAAATACGTAGTTAAAAACTACCCAATCTTTGAACCTACTTTAATAAAATAACTATGCAGCGAGAAGGTTAAGATTTAAAAAAAAAAAAAAAAAAAATTCTTTCACTATACAAGTATTTTTAAATCAAGTGTGTTCTGTTCAATGCGTGTTATTACTTTTAACAAATAAGTACTCTTAAAAAGAAAGTTTCCATAAAAAGCAAAAGTTGGCAATAATGAGGCACATTAACTGGAAACATGATTGCATTTATCATGTTTCATGAATTTAGCCCCTAGTATTAACCTTATGGAGGTTTAATGACTACAAAAACAAAATTAAGGTAAAGATACAGCCTTTAATGGAATACAAGAAAAACGCGTTTTCAGTTATGTAAAACAGCTAAACACTTAGTTTTGAGAATGGAAAAGTATATATTTTATTTAAAAGTAGTCCAAATATGGGGCGGGGGGAGATTCAAACGAATTATTTTTTGATTCTAGAGCTAATACCTGTCAATGAACAGCATGGATTATATTATATTAATGACAAAGGGAGAAGCTCAAAAATAAACATTCCTTTTTTTAATTAGTAATATAAAATCGGACGAATACTTACAGAAAAGGATAATATGGTATTCAATAACTTTTTTAGTAACTCATTTTCTTTAAAAGTTAAGTGATATAGTGGCTGTGACATTTCAAAAAGACATAAAATATCGGAGTTTATGATTACCACTTTGGTATGGCAACAATATATTTTTTGCATGCCTTAGAATGACAAATGCTGCACTATATGAGTAATATACTGATGACAGTTTCAGAAAGTTAGCAGGTAAGCCAACTGCCTTTATCAATACATAACAAATTATTCCTCCTTTTTCAATGGACGCTGTTGATATTCCTCAGTAAATTCTGATTTTCCTTTGTGAAACTAGTTTGCCTTTTAAAGAAGACAATGAACATTAGTTTTATTCTTTGGTGTAACTTTCAGCCAGCATCTTTAGTAAATTGAGGAGAAACTCAATGTTTAAACATTTACTTCAATGATTACTGTGATTATTTGAATAGCATCAAGAACTATTACTGAGACATACATCTTATCAAAAACACCAAATTGGTTTTTCCAAGAAATGAAAACTGTACTAGAACATGCTTTTTGTTCAATAATAGTGCTGATAAAGTATCAACAAAATAATCTGACTCATTTAAAGTAAAGACAATTGAAACAAAAGTTAAGATACAACGCTTCAAGAATAATTTTACATTTATGGAATTTAAAATTTTGCATTTTGTTATGCAAAATGGTCACACAAAAACACTTAAACTGCCTGTACATGGCTTTTCATCCTTAGCTTTTTTTCTATAGGAGGAAATTAGATTTTTATGATCCAAACAATATTTAGGAATCTCTCCAAGAAATCTGAAATATTTACGTTTCTGTCTGCGTAAATAAGATGCTGGCGTACAAGGTCCTTCCCCATCACTTAATGCTTCAACATATCGAAAATTTTCATCATCACTAGATTCTTCCTCATCATTACCACCAGATTTTTCACTACCACCCAACTCTTCATCAGGATAAAGAGCTAATGAGTAATCACATTTGAAATAGTCTGTACTTCTTGGATAATCTAAAACTTTTTCATCTTTTACTTTTGGAGGATTTTCCATGAAATTTTTAAAAAATGTATTGGGATTTTCCAATCCTTCACCCATTGTAATTTTATGATATTTCTTAAAATTATACTTCATTTCTTTAAACATTCTGGCTTTGTATCTGCTAAACACTAGTGTCAGACGAAGACTTAAATCCTCTTTAAAAAAATTTAAACATTTAGAAGCAATACAAAAATCATATTGATGAGCAAGCCTTGTTTCACTTTCAATAAGTTTAGTTATAAAAATTTCACAGACATCTAAAAGGAGGAAATAAAAGTCATATCTAACATTTTTATTAGCAAAGGTAGCCATTTTTTCAAAAACTTCAAATAATATCTCTCTAACACTTACAAATTCCATTGATCTCATAGCAACAAGAATTCCAAGGCAAGAATCATAATTAGTAAATGGATCATTAAAAATTTGTTTTAATTCCTCAAGAATAGCTCTTTGAACATAAAGAATTTTATTTCTGATTTTGTTCAGAATTGTACCTATCTTTTGGCATGTACAATAACAATCCCAATCAGAAATTGTTGCATTCAACAAACAAAGGCAAATATAATTCACAACTTCATTAGGATGTTCCTTATCAGAAAATGGATTATAAGACAATGAAAAAATTTTTGAAATCAAATGAAGGCCTTTCAGAGGAAAATCATATGCATGATCACTTTGTAGATACTTTATAAAGGGAGGTATTAAGTACCTAAAAGATGGCAGTTTCGATATTATTGATACTATTAAATTAAAATCTTCTCGTATAATTAAGTACTCAAAATTTTTAATCTCGAAAGTTTTACTTTCAAGAACATTTTTTTGATACTTGATGGATCCTTGTGGCTCTTGACTCCAAATTCTTTCAAATTTAAAAGGAAAATGTTGAATACACATCATCCTGCTAGAAGTAAATTCACATTGATAAGAAGCAGCTTGCAAAATACGCACATTTTGCAGAAACATCATTTCACTCACTAAATTTAGTGATTCTTCAGATGAAATCTCTTTGTCACAAACCTTTTGAATCAAGTTTGTAACTAATTTCCTTAAGTACGGATTATTTCGAAATTTTTCTGTCTGAAATGGGAAAAAGAAAGAAATTAGTAATAATTGGACAAAAACTACATACATTTTTGTAAATTTTTTTTAAATGAAAACAAAATGGAAGTTAATACTTTAAAAAATATAAAGTAATGTCACATTTAAAATAATTTCCTAAATTTTGTACTTCAATTAAAAAAGAAAATTAACAAAATGGTAAAATTTTTATTTATATATCAATAGCACTCATATTCTTAATCACATTTATGTTTGTAGTATTTGCTGTTAGTCATACTTGGGGCAAGTATATTACACACTGCTAAAAAAAAATTAAGGGAGCAGATGAATTTAACGAAATTACTCAAATGCTCACCCGATGTAGTGGTTAGCGACGTTGACCGTAGTGCAGTAAGGCCTGGGTTTGAATCCTAGAGAAGACATGGATGTTTGTAAATGTATAGTGCCTTTGCGGCATGGGGGTACTCTAAACAGCCGTCGAGCCGCAAATCCTCTCATCAAGTTGGTGGAAGAGGATGAGAAGTGGGAGGCCCCTGACCCTCCCCAGGATGCTCTCCCTCAAAATTGGAGTGGAATGGAGCTAAATCGTACTATCACCTGTATGGTGCTCAAGGCTATGGCCAACAACAGGCATACATCTAGCCCCCTGCTATGATGAATTTCGTGGGCCTCAATCTGACTACGTCAGACAGGTGGCATTAGAAGCAACAACAACTCAAATGTTTCTTCTGATAACTAACATAAAATAAAACATACATAGTTTCAAGCATAGCAAAAAACAAAAAACTTCATATGCAAATCAATGTTCAAAACATCAAAAACCAGGAAAAGGGTATTAAGAGCGGAAATCGTGATTTCGTATAAGCTGTTGTTTTTCCCTGTCTCAGTTGTGAAATTCAAACTTTTGGTGGTTGTTTTGAGAAAAGGTGACTGGAATACAGAAAAATACAAAGAATTGCAGCGGATACTGTTGGAGTGGCAAGTGTCACAGTAAGACTGTGGAATCGATTACAAGAAACAAGGCCTCTTTGACAGGCTAGGACAAGGTTATCCATGTGCTAAAACAGCAAATAATGACTGTTATATCCTGTTAACAGCTCATAGAGACAGAACAGCCAATGCGATGCAGATTCCATGACAGTTTCTTTTGGCCACAGAACAAAGATTCAAGCTAAACAATGTGTATTGGGGCATGATGAGGGTGGTCTATGCACATAGACCAATGGTGCGTATACCACTGACAACAAGACAATGTGCAGCCAGAAAAAAGTGGGCTACTGAACATTGAGATTGGATACTAAGTGAATGGAGTTGTGCTCTCTCTGTTTATGGAAGAATTTCAATTCAGTTAAGAGTGGGACACCAGACATGTTGTAATAGGGTGACAAAGGGGTACTAGAAATAACTTTATATTCTTTCAGGAAAGATCACATTACAGGTGGTTTGGTGGTATGGGTTGGAATAAGTATAAGTGGACATACTGACTCGCATATCATTCAGAATGACAATCTGATGGCTCAAATTTATGCAGATGAGATCCTGAGACTCCAAGTCATACCCTAAGCTGCAGCCATTGGAGATTCCTTTCTATTAATGCAGGATAATGCCAGACCTCATACAGTGCGTCTTGTGGAGAACCTTCTTGAAGCTGAAATAATAAAGCATATGGAGTGGCCAGCATGCTCTTCTTATCTTAATCTGATCAAGCATGTCAGGAACACACTCAGAAGGACAAAACGTTACTGCAAGACCAAGGCCATGTTTTGGAGATTACACTTTGTCAAGAGTGGAACAGTACACACAGTCTCATCAATAATTTCATCGGATCTATACTTAATAGGTCTGCAGTAGTCTTAACAGTTCCAGGGGGCACCATATAAAACAAAACATCCTGCATCATTTCAAAAAAATTCCTTTGTCTTTTACATGTAACCAAATTGTTATCATTAAGCATCTTTCATGTTCTTTATTCCATTCCAAGGAATTTCCCATATGATTGTTTCTTTGCTTTTATTTTTCTGTACTGAGTTTTGTTACACCTGCATTCTCTATTTTATGCTTATGCATGGTTATCATGCAAAGGTTTTTTCACTTTTTTTATTGCTCCCCTAATTTTTTTGAGCTGTGTATTTTAGAGTACTGAAAAATATAGAACTTATACCTAAAATGTTATGCCACAAATATATAAAGCAACAGAATTGTTCAGGAATTGTTGTAATACATCAGATGGTTGATTATCCTTTCAATAATTGTAAGTGATGAACACTTTATTAAAGAAAGAAGTGGGGAATCTGAAACTAAGTCGTAAATGAATAAAAAAAGCTTGGAACTTAGAGGCCCTTTTCTGGGCCAGCTAAACATTTTTGTTATCAAATGTTAACTAATAATACTGCAAATACAACTACTGTAAAAAAACATTAAATATAGATTAGTTTTCATTAAAAATTGAAGTTGATAAATCATTTTTCAAGATATTTTTAAAAGGCTGGATCAGAATAAACAAAAAATAAAAAAAAAAGTTAAAGAACAGAAAATTCATTACAAATAATGAATCAAAATTCCAAGTTTTTTTATTCCATAAACTATGGTTTGATACATAAGACAGCACTTTCCCTGATATAAATACAATTTAACTAGTCAAGGGTGATAGAAATTTACAAAAAAGATCTACAAAAACTTGAGAAATGAGATAGAAAAAGTATAGAATAAGATAAAAGCTAAAAGTTTATTTGTAATCTAGAAAATAAAAGTCTCATACCAAATTTATAGCCTCAATAACAAAAAATCAACATGAGTGCTAAATATATATTTTTGAATGCAAGCCAATCCTTGCATAAGGTACTTCAAAAAGTTATTGAAAATTTACAACTAGCATTTAAAAAAAAAGAAAAAAATGGGAGGGGAGGGGATTCTTATAATTTTGAAACATGTGTTGATATGAGGGCCAATCATAAAAATAAACAGATTATTTTCCATTAAAATTGACACAAAATAAAATACCAGACACTCTAACGACAATAGTTCTATTTCTTGTAACCCTAACACATTTTTTGATTGGAAAACAATCAGGGAAAGAAATTTGCATACTTTTAATTCCAAACTACACATGATCGCATTTATGAGCATTTTAAAAACTTTATATAGCTTCGTTCAGTATTTCTCTGTAAATGAGAAACAAGTTTGAGAGTGGATGGAAACACTTTTTTAATTATGGTATACCAAAATTAAAAAAGACAGCATGTGATTGTCAATCTATATTTCACTGTCTTGGAGGAAAAACTCGCCACATGACTATAACATGAATTCAGATATCCCACTGTGTGAATGATAATTTTATGAACTGTTCAGAAACTTCGAATCTGACACTGCCTTTAAAAGATTTATTTGACTTTGTTTCTAATAAAAGAAAACATCCTAAAAGAAAAAGATCAAAAACCCCTCAAGCATGACTAATAATGGAAAATATTAAGAAAAACCGCATTTCCTAAACTACGTTTTTTCCAAGGTTAGAACAGTTTTATATACAAGCTGACCTCCTTATTTTTAACTTTCAAAAGTTTTGAAAATTCTGGGCTTATGCACAGAAATATAGGACAAATAAAATGAATTCAGATGTTTGTCATTTAATCACTGAAATAAAGAACTGTTCATAGTTGTTTTTTACTTTAAAATTTGTTGTCTTTTTATCACTAAATTGCGAGAAAATATTCACTTAATAAAAAATGTAATAACTTTTAAGCCAGTCACAAAATTTATAATGACTCAAAACCCCATAAAAACAAAATTTATCATATTTGAAAGGTATCACAAAAGAAACTTACATAAAGAATTAAATTATATCTTTTTATAATTTTATATTCCCTATGTTTAAAAAAGCAACATTTTTTTCCCAATGCAAACAATAAACACGCTGTTAAATACTAAAGCTGTCATTATGTCAAAAAAATATTTTTTATTCATTAAGATGGGAGAAAACATTAGAATTATATCCATAGAAAGTTACAATCTTAATAGATATTTCTACAGCAAAAATTAAATTCTCATCCAGTTTTCCTATAACTTCTTAATCTTCCAATTCCCCAAAGATTAAAATTATTAAAACTAATTAATATTTTTTTTCGCTACATATAACTTATATAGAAAGTCTTTAAAATTGTAAAGATATATCCAAATTCATTTAAATATTATTAGTTTTAATGTGTTTCATTCGATATCTGAAAAAGATCCAACAAACTTACCCAATTACTCATAAATCGATAAGACTGAAGTGAAACTTTTCCTTCCTTTTCATCAAGATCTTCCAAATGTTTCATAATATTTATTTCATCATGTTTCACTTTCCCTATTCGATACTTAAAAATACAAACATTGCTCTTAAAATGCATTAAACAGTAACTTTTAAACAAAACAAGAAATGTAATTTAAAATACATCCATCAGCATAATTTCACCAATCAAAGATATTTAAATCTGTACAACTATATTATAAATTAATGAAGTGTTAGCTATGATTGCATAATGGAATAATGTTCCATTTCTTTGCTTATTCATTATGGAAAAACGTATGCCATTTTTTACTGAAATAGAACATTTATTTAAATGAAGTAAACACTAATTGCTACTTCCCAAGGGAAAAAAAAGTGTTAAAACTAAGTTAACACACCCTAAAGGTTCACTCCTAGGAGAGCCCACACCCTTGGCATGAATTACTTTGGTTGGTGATAATTGTGCCATCTTGGTAGCCCTACTTTTAAACACTACATATGGCAACCCTAACTATTTCTAGCATTTTCGTATTTTATAAGCGCACATTTCAAATTTCATTTTGTTGTTGGGCTCCGGGATGACTGTGTGTGAGGGAATATACTTTAGAATTTTTTACTTTGTTGAATGCGAAAGGTAAGAAAGAATTGATTGAATGGTGTATGAAGGAAGGATTGATTGCTTTGAGTTATGAATGTCCTAAATGTAATGATCGGCATGATGTAACATGGTCGGCAATAAAATGCTTTCTTCCAAATCGTACCAGCCACGCCGAATGTATGTTCAACCATTACCTCGCAGAATAAATATGGCGGCGCTCACACGATCATTCGCTTAGCGATGAGACCTTTAAGGCTTTTTTTAAAATCTGTTGTTACACTGTACTCTCCACTCGGAAAAGATCAGCAGTAAGAAAGTAAGTGCTGTTTTTATATTTTTTGTCTTAAATGTTTAATTTCTGTATTGTTTACATATATTTTCATTACGCATCCACCTTATCCCACTATATTCCCTTGCCACCATTGTCGGTTTCACTTGGCGCCATTTTGTTCTGGCTTGGCGCTTTTTTCGGTTTGTAACCAAGGGTGTGGGATCTCCTAGGATTTTACCCACACTAAATCTTTAATTTTTTAAAAAATAATTTCTCAAAAAGAAGAAACTTAAGTAAAATTATTGTTGCATTTGAAGCTACAAATTTTAAAAAACTAGTGCTAAAATCAATGGTTAAGCAAAACTTTAAATTTAAAAGAAAGTTAGGTGCTAATTTGATATCGGGGGTATTAGCGCCAAGTTGTTTATGTTCGCCAAGATGGGCGATAACATTACAATATGGTTAACTTTATATTTTTATCGTCTGTCAATGTGGTTGCCATGGGGATAACGTATATTAGAAATAACTTTTATTCGTTTTTTCCAGCTGTAACCCTATTCATTTCAGACGATTTCTTTAAAAATTTAACCATTTTAAGTGCAATTTTTCTCTTGTTTGTGTCTTCTGTTTAATTTCGAATTCTCTGTGCTACTTTCCAATATGGATATTTCTAAAATGAGTGAGTGCTAGAATATTTTTTTCTTAAAAGAATAAGTGTTGTGCTTTTAATTATCGCTGTAAATAATTTATTTTCATTTCAAAAATGTTTTTTTACGTTCTTTGTTTGATGAAATTCGTTGAAGGAACTTGCAGTGAAAGTTTCATATTGCAAGCTTTCACTACTTTGTAATTGCTATTCTTAATTAATTTCAACATACATTATGTAATTATTTTATTCATAATGAAAAAAATGCAATTATTACTATGTGTAATAATCATATAATATTCGTTATTTATAATTGTTTCTTTTAGCATTTATTTTATAAATATTACACATTTTGTTATTTACTTATAATTAATATTATTTATTTATAATTAATATTATTATCTATTTATAACTATTACCTTATTCATTTATAGCCATTCTTATGTTTATTTATAATTATGTAATACGAGTAATCTTATGCATTATTTTTATTTTTTTACAATTCGACGATTATTCTTTTTTATAATTACAATTTAACTATATTATATGATTATGGTAAAATCCCAGCAGGACCCACTGTTGTTTTTTGGCGCTAATTTTTTTTCGCCAAATTGAGAAACACAAGTTTTTCAAAATGGCGTCAAAGACGAAAAACTCTTGGAAACCGTATGTGTCACAGGGAGGGGTGGGGGCGAAATGGGCAAAGAGCAACAGTTGGCTTCTGAAAGTGGGGGGAGGGTATGAAAAGTTCAAAAATCATGAAATGAACCTTACTCTTATGGGTCAAACATACTTCACGACAAAACATATACCAGTCCACAACAGTATTCTTATCGACTTTCAAGTCATTCACAATGAACGCATTCATGCTCTTGCTGAACCAATATCTGGTCAAACGCAAGATAATGTACCAAGCTTGCTTTCGCTAAACCTAGTGTCCTTTTTACACTTCGAACGACATCGTGGGGATTATCTTTCGACTGGCCAGTAATTTCCTTTCACAGGCCATTCTAAACAAAACCGGTGCGAGAGCAAACCTTCTCAAGCTAAATCAAGGGTCAAAGAGAAAGAATTTTCTCCTAAACAGGCAATTTCCGTTGCTCCCTTTATAGGGTTGCCATTTTTTCGGGTGTTTGAAAATCCCATTTTTTTAAATGAAATAGTAGGGTTGCCATATTGTAACCTTTATCGCCAAAATTTTGGCGACAGTAGTGGATCCTCCTAGGATTCAACCAATAAGTTGTTATATGCTGCTTATAATACTATTATTCATACATGTTACTTTTTATTACATAATATCATTATTCATTAGTTATTGATTGATCTAGGTTATTCTGTTAAAGATTATGACTTAATATCTAATGCTAACAGGATTTTGTTCTTATGCTAATAGATGGCGCCTGTATCTCTCATTTGTATTTGTGGTTTTTCTCATGTATTTTTTACTCTAGCTCTTGTCACCAAGTGAGCAGGTTGTGTCCTATTTATTTTTCGTTAATAATAAAACTTAAACAGGTTATGGGTACCAGCACAAGCTTAAACCATGCTTGAAGTATCAAAGCTATGAGTCTTTTATGATAGAAAAGGCAGAGATATTTCTTGGAGGCAACAAGTCGCGGCAAAGTTTCGCCGATCGGTAGTTTGGCGGGAAGGTGGCGTGATCGTGCCGCCATTTTGGAGCGATCGAGGAAGAAACAGAAGAGGGTTGTTTAGCCTAGAGATACTGATACGGATTATTTAAGAAACTTGCAAGTCTAAATTTTCTAGAAAGGAAATAAGTATGGATTTCAGCCGTCATATTAAGCCTTTGACCGGAGAAATAGATTGGCCGATGTAGAAACGGAAGATCCGCGACCTACTTGACTACCACGAAGGAGCGATCGAGGTCATAGATGGCAAGCTGAAAAAGCCAGAATCCATAGATGCTGATGCTCAAGAATCTGTAAGAAAACAGCATAAAGAACGCTGCGATTTGTACAGAAAAGCAAATAGTTATGCCAAATCAATGATCGCAAGTACTGTCACTGATGTTGTGTATCAAAAGATTATGGACAAGGAGACAGCCTTTGAAGCTTGGGAATCATTGAGGAAGCAGTTTGAAGCAACTTCAAAATATCAGTTGTTTAAAATTTGCACAGAGTTTTTTGCATTCAGCTGGGTTCCAGGAGAGGATATCTCCACACACATTGCAAAGCTAAGAAGTCTTTGGAATGAATTGAATAACGGACTTGGGGCTAGAGAGGAAAGTAAATTGCCAGATTTGATGCTAGTCTGTAAAGTTTTACATATTTTGCCTTGTCAGTTTGAAACCTTTAAATCCAGTTGGATGCTGTTGGCTAAAGATGACAAGAAGTCATTTGAAGAATTGACAGTGCAGCTGTGTATGTTTGAAAGAAATTTTACTAAAGTTGAAGACAGTAACAAAAAAGCCCAAGAAGCCTTAATAGCTACAAAATCAGAAAGGCCCAAACAAGAAGGCAAATATAAGACCAAGTCAAGAAAAGAAGATAGCTGCAATTACTGTAAACGCAAAGGACATTGGGTAAAAGACTGTAGAAAGTGGATTTCAGATGGAAGACCATCAAAGAATAAATTGAGTGATACACAATCAAATACAGTATCAGCGAACATAGCATTGATGTCTATATCTGAGGAAGTCTGTACATCAGAGACTAGCCTGACATATTGGATTGACAATGGAGCTACTAGGCATGTTACGAACTGCTACACATATTTTGTTGACTTCATAAAATTTGATAGTCCTTGTGGCATTAAAGCTGCAGGAAATGAAACATTAGCTGCCCTTGAAAAAGGCACAATAAAAGTAAAATCGACCATTAATGGAAAATGCCAGGAAGTCGTTCTAAAAGATGTTTGGTATGTTCCAAAGATTAATAGAAATTTATTCTCTGTACTTGCCGCTCAAGACAGAAACCCAAACAGTGAATTTGTTAAATTTGAGTGCTGGTTAAAAGTCAATGATGATGTGGTGCTCTATGGCTCTCGCAATGTAAATGGTTCCTTATTCAAAGCAAATTTTGCCCAAAGAAATGATAAAAGTTCATACTGTTATAGCAGACAGCTCTTTGCTACAGTTGTATCATGAAAGATGGGGCCACCAAGATAAACGTCACATCCGAAACATGCTTGAAAAGGAATTAGGCATCCACATCAAGCTAGATAAGGAATTATGTGAGCCATGTATTTATGGCAAAGCACACAGACTATCATTTGGCACCAGGGAGAAAGCCTCTGAACCTGGTGAACTAATTTCTGCAGATGTTTGTGGACTATTTGATGAGTCATTTCAGAAGAAAAAGTACTTGGTTGTATTCAAAGACAGCTTTACAAAGTTTCGCTATGGTTACCTAATAAAAGAGAAGTCAGAAGTAAAAAAGGTGTTAGAGCACATGCTTGCACATACAAGGACACTGGGATATTCTGTGAAAGAATTCCTCTGCGATAATGGTGGAGAATTTGATAACAAAGATGTTCATGAAATTTTGCATTCAAATGGAATTACTCAAAGGCTCACAGCACCTTACACCCCAGAACAAAATGGAGCCAGTGAACGAGAAATGCGAACCACCATTGAAATGGCCAGAACACTCAAATATTCAAATCCTGAGGTCAGTTTCCCTGCAGCTATCTGGGCTGAATTAGTTAACTCTGCCATATATATACTAAACAGAACAGGAAAGTCGTCAATAGAAAATACAAGTCCATATGAGCTTT
>BMAU01004014.1:0-144423 GCA_019973935.1 Trichonephila clavipes | reverse complement strand
AAACGAATGACCTTGAACTGAGTGGGGAAGAAGTAAAGCGAAACAGGTGTCTCTTCTTTTATGTCCCCTAAATTTCTATGAAAAATCAGAGGGAGGGAGGTCTTAGATTATTCGTAGTGTTATTGAATATACGTCACACAGGCTATAGAGAAAGTCAAGGCTATAAAGATTTGTTTTTACTTTTTTTTCTTATAAAGTTTGAACTGATGAAGTTTTCCGATAAGAATTTATTTTATTATAAGTCAACACCTTGATTATTTTATGATAAGTCAACACCCTTACAATTATAACTAATTAAATGGGGATCCAGGTTTATCGTCGTCATGCTATATCAAATACATTCTCTATACATTTGAAACAAATTTTGTTACAAAATGCTGTATTTTTTCTTTAACTAAATTATCACAAAAATAAATCTCAGCCAATAATACAGCTGCTTGCAGATATGATCCAACATTAAAATACAGAGAACAGAATAATATGAAAGTTGAAATAAAAGCAAAATAAACTTCGTTTTTTTCGGTCAAATTATTGAAAATGGTGTTTTACCAGAATTAAAGCAGACGCAAACTATTGAAATTGAGGCACCACAAATCTAATGTTTCCGTGTTATTTAGCAACCAATATCACAATTAGTCTACAATGTATTATATTCTAATTTTAAACTATGTTTTAGATTGTCTCATTTCAAAACTATTTATCAAAATAACAAATGTACTCGTGTATGTGATCAGTTGTATTAAAAGTGTTTAAAAAAAATAATGTAGTTTTTGCATTGAATTTACCAAATTTGTTAAAAGTCATGTGTTTTACCAGTCCCAATTTCATTTAGGTTATCCTCTATTTGTATGATATTTGGTTATTTACACGCTTCTTTAAAAAGTTTATATATATATATATATATATATATATATATATATATATATATATATATATATGTAATGCAATTATTTATGAAATCAAATGGCCTTTTATTTCAGCAAAAAAATGCTACAGTTGCAATTTGATAAAAATTATCTGTGTCATCACCCATTTTGCGCGATATTCAATGCTTCACCATAATCTCACTCACTTTGCGTGATTAAATATTCATGCGTCATGAGCTAGGATTGGCACAATTTACGGTATTTAACATTAAATGAAAAGTAATTGATTTACATTAGAGGACTGTGAATATTATCTTTAACTCAAAAGTAATTTTTTCCAACTTCAGAATTTATTAAAAAGAACACGGAAGAGAGAATAACAAATAGAAGTAATACTATTATATGGTTGAATAAATAAACTATTTTCAGAGTATATGCATGTTTTGAAGATTTAAGAAGCAGAAAAAATAAGATTATTATCCTTATACCCCCACACACTAATCAGTAAGAATCACGCTTTCATGACTGTTTAAAAAGTTTGGGAGGAGGGTTGGAACTCAATAATTAAATTAAACAGGAATTTAAGTATAATGTCCATTATATATGTAAACGTGTCTTAAAATTTTAGGGACATTCTTAGAAATAAAATTTTACTTTTATAATTAGATACATTTTTATGGATAAACTCTATTTAAATTATTTAAAATTAGCAAGGATATAAAATTACGGACCGAAAATCTCGTAAAAAATTCTAATCACTTTTTCTTAAACAAAAAATTAAATCATGCTTTGTATACTTAAATTAATATAATTTCAGAAGTGCTCTTAGTAATTTGTAAATAATTGACCGTATGATTTTTAACATGAGAAATGCATCCCTTGTTTAAAATAATTTACTGTACAGAAACAATTGTGTGAAATTGTGGTTTCTATTGTTGCTAAGGTAAAAATATTTCAATAAACCTTTTCGTTCATTTTGTAGGCATTTAAATAAGGAAATTTATTTTTGATTCGGCGTTTAATATAGTTACTTTAGAAGAGGAAACCATAAGAGAGAGTATCCTATGTTTTCTTATGGAACGAGAATTCTTGGATTTTAAATCTGCGAATTTTTAACTTTCTCTTTATAAGACTACTTATTGCGTGTAAATTACGCATACCATGTATAAATTCGACTTTTCATTCCATTTAATTAAAAAGGAAGTATGTAATTCAATTTTTGTCTTGTTCGAACTCGAATTTCATTAGGTACAAAAAAAAATTGCTTGCACAAATATGTATTTATATATGAATAATTACATTTAGCATTAACATGTAATTGAAATCCACTTTTTCATTATTTTATTTGGCATAAATTTAGTATCAAATTGAGTCGAGTTCATACATTATATGTGTAGATATATGATTATACTATGGAAGAATATATACTAATTTCCGTTTGAAAATGAGTTTAATTTATAATCTGATCTAGCTTTCAAAAAAGTATGAGAAAAAAATTGTTTCTAGTTAATTTTGGAAGTCTGCTTTTTTATATTTACAGAGGGAGAGTTTGTTATAAAGTGATAAAATACTAAGCTTTTAAAAAATTTTCGTTTATATTAAACAAAAATATCAGAGAAACTCGATTCATTGTCAGAGTGAAAACCATAGCTTCCCGTCAATCCGTCCATTCGACTTGCATCATTTTATCTATATATATAAAGGAGAAAAGCGACTCACTCACTGACTAATCACGATATCTCCGGAACTATTAAACCTACAAACTTGAAATTGGTAGGTAGGTTCCCTTCATTGTGTAGACGTCAGCTAAGAACGGATTTTGCAAAGTTCGAACCCCAAGGGGCGTTACGAGGGTTTAAGTGGGTTATAGATAATTATTTCCTTTACTAAACTATTAGATGTAAAGTCGTGAAACTTGGTCCACAGATTTCTTTCATAAAGTAGAGATTCTCTACATAATGATTTTTAGAAAAATCGACCTCTAAGGGGCGTTGAGGGCGCTTAAGGGGCGTTATACATAATTATTTCCATTTTTAAACTATTAGACGTACAGTCTTGAAATTTGGTAAGCGGATTCCTTTCATAGAGTACAGATTCCCTACAGAATGGGTTTTGTGAAAATCGACTCCCAATGGCGTTGTAGAGAATTAAGTGGCGTTATATAGGCAATTAACTACTTTTTTAAACTATTAGACGTAAAATCTCGAAATTTCGTAAGCTGATTCTATTCATTGAGTAGAGATCCGCTATAAGATGGGTTTTGTGAAAATCGTTTCCTAAGTGGCGTTGCGAGGGCTTAAGGGGCGTTATACATAATTATTTCCATTTTTAAACTATTAGACGTACAGTCTTGAAATTTGGTAAGCGGATTCCTTTAATAGAGTACAGATCCACTACAAAATGGGTTTTGTCAAAATCGACTCCCAAGTAGCGTTGTGGAGAATTAAGGGGCGTTATAGGCAATTAACTCCTTTTTTAAACTATTAGACGTAAAATCTTGAAATTGAGTTAGCAGATTCCATTCACTGAGTAGTGATCTGTCATAAGATGGGTTTTGTGTCAATCGTTTCCTAAGTGGCGTTGCGGGGACTTAAGGGGCGTTATAGATAATTGTTTCCATTTTTAAACTATTAGACATACAGCCTTAAAATTTGGTAAACTAATTCCTTTCATGGTGTAGAGATCCGCTACAAAATAGTTTTGGGGAAAATTGATCCCCAACTGTCACTGAGGGTGATTAAGGGGCGTAATAGATAAATATTTCCGCGTTTCAACTAATAGAACCACCTGCTTGAAAATTAGGAGGTATGTTCCGTTCATGGAATAAAGTTCCTTTTACAAAGATTTTTGCGAAAACGGACCCCCAAAGGAGTGGGGTTGCGAGGGATTAAGGCATGTTATAGAAAAATTCCTGTTTTTGAATTTAACTCACTTACTTGAAATTTGTTGAGCACTTTTCTTTAGTTGAATAGAGTTCCACTAAGAATGGATTTTACGGAAATCAACTCCAGGGGGAAGCGGGGAAAGTTATTGGGGCGTATTGATAGACAAAATTCCCGTTTTTGAACTGCTAAGACTATAATAATAAAATTTGGTTTGCATGTCTCTTTTGTTGAATTGGAATCCGCTAAGAATGCTGTTAACGAGGTATTGATGATAAAAATTCCGTTTTTGCTCTGTTAGATTTAGATTTGAAATTCAGCACGCATGTTTGTTTTATGGAGTAGAGATCCACTGAAAGTTGCTTTGGTGGAAATCCACTTGATTATTAGGTTAAGTGAGCGAAAAAAATCTTTCTACTTCGATTTTAGACATAAATAGAAATTAGATATTATAATTTATGTTCTTTTTATATCAAGGGGTGAGAGTGTAACAGCTATAAATATATTTTTCAATACAATCAAATTCTTAATGCTAGATATCAATAATTAATATATATGTAAACAGTATACATATATGCAACATCGTGAAATACCCAGTGAAGCGGGTGGGTAACGGCTAGTGAATATATATACATATTGAATTGTTATTAGTAAAACAAGTATTTACGATTACGTAACGATTAAAATGTAATTTGATGACCCACAGAATGAGCGAAACAAATAGCCGATTTAATAAAAATCTATCAATAAATATTCAGTGCACAAGCTATCTAAAATTATAAATAAACATTATATTTTGTAGAATAGAAAACTAAATACGAAAATAAGCTTTTCAAATCACTTTAGTAAACGCTTTTTATTCTGTATCAAAAAACTTACCCTTTCGATTTATAGTAATAACATTTGTAAAAAATCCGACTAAATCACTTATTGGTTGTATTTAAAATACTTATTCGTAACATCTACAAAATGTACAACAGAGGAGCTGCTTCCTTTTTGAATTTCCGTGCCATGAGTAATCGTATTATCTAAATTAATCCAGTATTGTTTCGTTAAAAACCCGGAGTTTCAAAAAACAATAATGTAAGCGCTTTCTGCTCGTATTACTTACCACCACAATTACATAATTCAACTTTTTATTCAAAAAATAATGAAGAAATAAATTATTTAATTTCATTTGAAATAAATTTGTTTCATGTATTTAAACTTGCTATTTCGAAAGATGGTAATATATATTTTTTTTATACTTTCGATAAGAATACAGCTTTCACCGTGTGAACAGGTCCATGTCTAATGCGAAAATGAATGATTGGCATCGTATTCAAAGCAAGCGCCGATATTGGCGAGAAATTTGCTAAGCTCTGTAACCCTGCAGACTGTCATCCCCCTGTTTCCTTCCCCTCTCCTCTTCTAAAAAAGTGCTCTTTATTTAACGACTTCCTATTTCTTAGAGTTTTTCCCGCCAAATTTGTTGTTTGATGATTTCATTTGGTATTTGTTTAGTAGTGCTGCTATTCTTAGTTTATACGATAACTAAAGGAAATTTTTATACATATTATTATTTATTTCGTAAAAAAATAGGCCTTAAAGATGCCTGCAAGGGACTACTCTGAAGATAAATGTATGTTATTTTTATATATATACCTATGTAGTCTATGTCTATGTTATTTTTATATGTATACCTATATTTGTTCAAAGAAACTACTTACATTTTAAGTTGTTGATGTCATTGTGTAATAATTATAGTAACAATAATTTTGTTTTTATAAAATAACCAAGTAATTTCGTGTTCTTCTAAAATACTGGATTTTTTTATTGTTTTGAAATTATTATATAGTAGCCATAATTCTCTGTTTTTATAAAATAACTCAAGTTATTTCGTATTCTTTCAAAATATACGATTTGGTTATTTCTTGTGAAAAAAAACTCAATGTAATAGTTGCGTATATTTTTCTTGAATGATGTGCAATAATTTTTTGTTTGATTAGAAAAAGCGCTTTAGATATATTCACTCTGAAAATAGAACTAAATCAGTAGTAAGATATAATGACTGGTCCCATATTGCAATACTACCTATATATTAAAAAACTTTTCTTGCTTTTGTGAGAATTGTAATGCCAAATGTCATCAAGAATACATCTAGTTCCTCCTAATTTGTATAAAATGATGAAAAGATTTTTCTGTACTATGTAAATGCTTGCATTATTGAAAGTTTTTAAAATGGTATACAGTACTTATTTTTTCTCTTCTTAACTTAAATGAAATATTTTAAGGTGCTTATTAGTCATAGGGTTCATTTAAAAAATGCATTAAAAGTCTAAAGACACTAATTAATTATATCAGTTGCTGATATAAGTAGGAAGTGCTATTCTTAAAATTGTCATTTTAATTATTCTGTTTACTAGGCATCTCTTCCATTTTGCTGTGATTAATATCTAAAATTTTCTGCTGCAATTTCATGCTTGCTGATACAGTTTTCATTTTGAAAAAATGGTGTAGCATTTTGGCCAAACAGTATTGCCATGCAAATAAGAAGTGCAATGTCAATGATTGGCAATTTACAGTTGGAATTGGTAAATGATAGGCTCTTGGGTTGTGGGATTCTGATTTTGGTTCTTTATATGCTGTTCAGCCAATGAACTTATTTCTGTCTTGTGGTCTCAACAAGTAAGGAATCATGCACTGAAACAAATGTTGATTGATAATGTCGCCAATGTTTTTGTTCATGACAACTCAGTAAAGCAGTCATCAAACTTTGGTACTTCTAGTTGATAAATACCAATAGTTTATATTTTATTCATCTGTAAATGATCTTAAAGGGAAAGTATGAATTGGTTAAGCATATAGTATTTCGTATTGCAAGAAATAATTTTTCATGAACTCCAGAATTATTTGATTTTCAAGTGCTTGTTCCCAAGTTTGATTTTTTAAACTAAATTATAAATATAACAAAAATGTTTATAAATGCTATCTGGATCATTTTTAGATGATTCTATAATGCATCTTTCTAAATTTAAATTTTCTCATTCTGTTTAAGGAAGTATTTCTTGTATTGGACTATCATATTAAGCATAATTAAGAACTACACTTGGTTATATAAAAGTGACTAATGAAAATGTTATCTATAATGTATTATTTTTTCAATCACTGCATTAGTTATAGTACATATAAATGTGATGGAGGAAAAGGGGGATAGTTTATTTTGATATGTGATATTTCTGTGATTTAATTATTTGGTTGAATCCTAGTCCTGACTTTTTTGTGTGAATAGTAAGTTTTTTAAACCCAAAGGATTGTTATATAGTGTGAAATAATATTATCCCCCCACGGATTTCATCAAAATAAGCTAATTGGAGTAATTAATTACAATCAGCTATATTGTTAGAAATAGAAAGAAAATGATGGATTGTATTAAAATAATAAGTAAGAATATTGAGGTAATTGAATCACCGTTGTCTATGTTAGCAGAAGTAGAAGAAAAAATGGTACTTACATTTTAGTGTCACTGCAGCCAAATTGCACCATTTTCTACCAAAATCTGACTTTTACCCCCTCCTCCCCATTTAAAACACGTTAGAATCTTGGTTGTTTTGATATGAAGGTCCGATTTATGTTGTGCCAATTAAGCTGTGGTGAGGGTAATAGGTAAGTACCGAAAAAATAATAGCTTTGAAGGTACATTCTTTTCAGTTGGAATGTACAAATTGAGATATCTTGCTTACTCTTATGGAATTGAATTCAAAAGTGTCTGTCGTAGCTTTTCCAAATATGCTTTTGTTCAATTTTTGAACTTGGATGCAATTAAGGTTGCATTCATAAACTATTTAAGCATCATTTTCGTACCTTTTAAAAATTTTATAAAACAAAAAAAAGTACCAGTAGAACGTGCTGTCCAACCTAGTGAGAAAAATATTGGAAAGGATCAGAAATAGATAGACCATTTAAGAGAAAACAGCCTAAAAAAAATTTCAACCTGAACAAAGGGCTGCCGACTTGATCCGTTTATCTTGCCATTTAGAAACATTTTTTATTTTATTGCTAGTCAATGGTTCTGCTAGAATACAACCAAAATTTTACTTACAACTATTTTTTTGTTTTAATGATGTAAATGAGCAGAGGTAAGTTGTAGCTAATAGCAATGCCAATGTAAAGTACATTCTAATATTAAGCAATTTTTGGGTTGTCCTAGGAGGACCCACTTTTGGTTGCCAAATTTTTTGTCGCCAAATTTTGAGCAATAAAGGTTACAATATGGTAACCCTTCCATTTCATCCAAAAATTTGGATTTTCAAATCACCGAAAAAAATGGCAACCCTAAAAAAAGTGCAACGTTTTTCGCCTTTTCTGAAAAAACGTCTTTTTGACATTTGACTTCGCTTGAGAAGGTTCCACCGGTTTTTGTTAAAAATGGCTTGTGAAAGGAAATTACTTGAAAGTGAGACTACGACAGGTTTCTTTGTGCTCCTGGGCACAAAGGGGAAGAAAGAGACGTTAGAATGGTGTATGAAAGCTAATTTAAATGCTTCTCGTTATGAATGTCCGAGGTGTAATAAAGAGATGCGTTTGCAAGAGCGAAAGGAAACGGTTGACGGCTACGAATGGCGTTGCCGCAGCCAGTCGAAAGATAATCCCCACGACGTCATTCGGAGTGTGAGAAAGGGCACTTGGTTTAGCGAAAGCAAACTTGCTATAACTATTATCTTGCGTTTGACGAGATATTGGTTCGGCAAGAGCATGAATGCGTTCGTGGTGAATGACGATCTAACGATCACAAGTTGGTGGATGACAATTTTCATGAATTCCTTGCATCCATCGCAAGGGTGTATCCACCAACGGAACATGACGAAATGCAAGCGTAAGGTAAGTGCCTTTTTAAATTTTTTAAAATGATTGATTTCATGTATTTCTTCGATTTTATTCTTGCGAAACGCCCCTTTCGTCCCTTTTTAAAAATGTAAATCATGTTCTACACACTGGTTTTAGAATGCTTTTTTAAAATGAATTTCATTGCTTTCTCCGTTTTTATCTTTTTATAATGATTAATTTAATGTATTTTTTCGATTTCATCTTTGTGAAACGCCCATTTCATCCCCCCGCCGACACACACGCTTCCCAAGAGTTTTTCGTCATTGACGCCTTTTTGAAAACCTTCAATTTGGCGCTTTTTGGCGAAAAAATTTTGGTGCCAAAAACACCAGTGGGTCCTCCTAGGATTTTACCTACAATTCCATGTATAATATGTTATTGCATAAAAAAATGACCATACTTCTTTAATCCTCATTGAGATAGTTCTTCTGCATTTAGTATCTGGGTATATCTACGTTTGATAATATTGGTATTATTTGAAATCTTTCAAGACTATAACTTTTCCTCCTATGTTTGAAAATTTATTTGTTCATACATAGTAAATTATAAAATCTTTTTCATAAAGATGTTCTGTTTTAATTCTAGTTGAGAACTTAACTCAAAAAGGTTTTCAGTGGTTATTAGATCATAATTAGTCATAGTTGTTTTCGGTTTATATACAATTCAGGATAAACTAATGTTCTTAAACACTCTTGAAACTTGAGGTATTGTCTCTGAATGCTCTATAATTTATGTGGTAGAACTGTGTTTAAATGGAACCCTTTCTTTTCAGTTGTTAATTGTACAATCAATATAAATTTAATGAATGATAATTAGCTTAATTCCCTTGTATTTATTGCTACAAAGAAAGAATGTACAATATATTTCAGCGCACATTTTAAAAGTATCCAATTTTAAATTAGATTCTGACTTCAAATTCATAAACTTTAGTTATTATTGAACTTATTTCTTACAGAACTGGGTTGAGGTTGACTTCTAATTTGTAATTTTATTAACGAATTGACATCCATTCAAGGAATTTATTTAAGAAATCACATTAATTTACAGGACTGCTTCTATTGATTTATTACATATTCTTACCATTACTCCCTCCTATACATCTTATAATTAACTAAAGTTATATTTACTAAAAATTACACAATTCAAAGTATAATGATAACACTAGTTGTGTTGCCCGGCGTAGCATGGGCTTCTTCAAGTGTACAGTTTTATGCCTTGGAAGATTCCCCTTCCCCTCTCAGTGTCAGCACTTCCTGGTGTATGATTTCTCTATCAATGCCAATAAAATTTTCATTTTTGAAGTTTTTTCCACTTTGTCCCATTGGATGGATCGGTACTTCTCCATGTGGCTAGGCGTTGCACAAGGTTTTTCAAGTGTATTAGTTTTGCCAATGAAAATTTCCTGCTCTCCACTCAGTGTCAACACTTTCTAGTGTGCGTGTGATTTCCATATCAATGTCATTAAATTTCCCTTTTTTTTCAAAATTTCCTCCACCTCTTTGCCCCACCGGATAGGTTTGTATCCTCTCCACATAGCCTGGTGTTGCATGGACTTTTACCGACAGTATAACTTTATCCTCTTCGAAATTTCCTCTTTCCCTCCCGACCCCAGGACTTTTTTTCATGGGAGATGAGGGATTTCCATTGCCATCAAGATTCACTTTTCCGGAATTTCTTCCACTTCTTTTCTTTGCCAGACATGCTTCTTTTCCCTCTGCTCATGCTTCTTTTCCCCGATTTCAGTGTTGCTCAGACTTTTTTTGAGTATGAAACACTTTTCAACAGTGTAACATTTTCTCCCTTTTTGCAAGGTCTTACTTCAGGTTTCTATTTACGCTCATTAATTAACAAAAGTAATATTACTTTAGTTAATGAAAACATTAATTCAAAAGAATAAAAAGAAAATGTTTTTGGCATTATACATTACAGTAAACTAGGTATATTCCACATTTTTAACAATAATTAATTTCTTAAAATCTAATATAATGAAATCGATTTCAAATGTTAATTACTGATCAATCATTAAATACTGTTAGCTTAAAAATGTATCAAAAAATATTAAGGGAAATCCATAGATATTTATATAAAATATCATACGTTGTAGAAATTGTGATTTTTAATCATATATTTCAAGTTAATCACATGTTTAAAGCATTTGCTTTTTAATCTGGGAATGAGTTGCATCATAAAATTTCGGCCTGCCTGAAAATCAGTTTTTGACACCAACTTATGCATAAAATCTATGCAACTGCAAGACCCGGCGTTACACGGGCTTTATCGAGTGCAAAATGTTTTGCCAATGGAAATTTCCTCTTTCCTTATCGATGTCATTACTTCCTGGTTTGTGTGTGATTTCTATGTCGATGTCATTAAAATTCCCTTTTCGAAATATCTTCCACCTCTTTGCCCTGTCGGATGGTATGTTTCCCCTCATCTTGGTCTGGTGTTGCACAGGCTTTTTCCGAGAGTATAATTTTATCCTAATGGAAATTTTCTTTTTCCCTCTCAATATCAGCACTTCTGGGTGAGGGTGTAAGTGCGATGTGTGTGATTTCTATACTTATGTCATTAAAATTATCTTTTATGAAATGTCTTCAATTTCTTATCCTTTGCAGACAAGTTTCTTTTCCTTCAGCTTAGCCTGGTGTTGCACAAGCTTTTCGTGTATGAAACTCTTTTTCAGTCTTAATTTTGCCAGTTATAAGATCTTACTCCAAATTTCCACTTTCGATTTTTAATTTACAAAACTAATGTGGTTTATCCAAGAAAAAAGGCAATGTACGATTTTATTATTAAATAATTAATTTTGTAATGAATAATAAAAAACAATACTGATTTCGTTTTTTTAATTATTAATTTCTATCCATTTTTATTAAGTAATGAATGAGAAAAACTCTTACCATATTAACTATTGTAATGACTGCTTACTTCTGCATGTTTGACTTTTCCATTAAAAAAAATGTAACTATAAAAAAAACGTATGGGAGAGAAAACCTAAGCATTTTGTGTGAATTTACTGTTCAAAGAAAGATTCAAAATGTAAATAATATTATCTGATGAAAGCATTTAAGCACATTTTCTTATAATCTTAAAGTTTTTCACTCTAAATTGCTTTTTTTAAAAATAAATGTTCCATAAGCCTCAAACTGATAAATTCTGTCGTAGGATTACCACAATTAATTATTACTGGCATTTGGTGATTTTAGCAATTTTTTTCATTTCATTTTTATGGCTCCTTGAAATAGGAAAGTGCCTTTTTTAAAATTATTTTATGTAGAAAAAAGCAGAAAAATAAAAAAATTTCAAAATTATGAAATTCTAGAATTTTTTTAAAGAAGTTTTATACAATATTCCATCTCAGTCTAACTTGGCATCTTTGAGAAAGATATGCAATGTACCAATCTACTGGAAAAATAGTTGTAACTTTTTTTAAAAAAATTAAATCATGGAAAATCTATAGAAATGTATAAAAAAATGTATAACATTGTAGAAATTGGGATTTAAAAAATATATTTCAAGTTAATCATATGTTAAAAGCATTTATTTTTTAAACAAAATTAATTAAATACAGATAATAGAGCAATGCCATGAAATTCCAGTTTGGCTGAAAACCTATTTTCGATGCCAACTTTTGTCATTGTTGTAACAATAACAGTGTTACAACAATGAAAACAAATTAAAATTGGCGCCCAAAACCAATTTTTTAACGTTTTTAATTAATATATTTTTAACGAATAGCAATATCGGAATATAATGGTCAAAAGAGCTTCCTTGGATCATTCCCAATCTTTTGGTACCTTTGGCGAGTTTCTGCATGGTGCGGTTTGTGAGAAGATAGATGCATTTAGATAGATAAATACGTTTGTTTAGCTATGAATTTCAATAGTTAGATTGATTCTAATTTAGTTAATCATTACATTTCATGATATAAATTCTATTTCCTTGTACAAACTCAAATTCATCGTACTGAGGACTTTTCTGAGTTGGATCAGGATAATCTGAAAAGGTTCAAATTTATATTGAGTCACTTGGAAAAGTAGTGATTAGCACATGCTTAAGTAACGAAGGGGTAAAAATCTTATATCTTATAATTTGGTAAGTTATCTGACCATTCTTAAAAAAATAAAGTATTTCAATATTTATTATTAATTTTTTTGAGTTTTGCACCTGTATATTTTTAAATATTACTGTGCATAAAAAATTGCAATGAGCACTGGTATAAAAAGATGGGAAGAAATATTGCACTACTTTAAGGCTGTTTTCGGTTAATGTTAAAGGATAGGGATGAAACGGCAAAGACATTTGTGGGCAGGAAAAAGCTCCAATAATAATAAAAAATTTTATGGATATAAAGAAAATAATTGTTTAAAGGATAGTGTTTTTTGAATTTTGATTTTTTGGAAAATTACTCAGTTTTCAGCATTTTTGCGAAATGAAATTTGACTTTTCTATGTTAAAGTATAGGAGGTGGAAACGCAAAAGACATTTTCACAGAAAAAAAATTTTTTTTAGAGTAGAATTAAATAGTATATAAGAAAGCAAGCTTCCCTCTTTGGACTAGTGTAGCCAGAATTAAGTTTTATGTTTTTCTTAATTAACTTTTTTAAAATTTTAAGTTCATTCTGAATTATTTTTGGCGTAGTTAGGACTATCTCAAACAGATGGCACCACCGTTTGAAAAGCGAATTTATTCTTGGCTACGAATACTTATTTTTTGCGAAATCTTTCTGAAATATAGTCGCCAGCTGAAATTATGGTAACTTGCAAATTGTGACAAATAGTGGACAATGGAAAAGGTTTATGTTGTACAGAGATTTAACATCTCAAATCTGACGAACTTTCCGATTTAGGAAAGTTTTAAATATTTTCTGCATGTGTGCGTTAAAAAAAATCGTTTATAATTATACTGCTTAGATTTTTTTTTGTCTGTTATTGAAGGAATGTCTGTAAGAATATTTAAATTCTGCGAAATGACTTAACGAAGAATGAAAGTATACTTACTTTATACTTGATCGAAAGTTGTGAATTAACTCTAAAGAACACAAATTACTACTCCTTACTCACAAATTAAAATTTTAATCTAATTATTGTAATGCAATTATTATTATTATATTATTTTCTTTTTAACTAACAAAAAAAAAAATTCCCATCGATTTTATATTTGACGTAAAACTTTACCATAAACCATTGGAACAATTATTAACACAAAATATTGTTTTCTAATTTAATTAACAGAAACTTATTTTTTCAATTAATTATGTTCAGATTCTAAGCCGCACCCCAAATTCTCAGCACATTTTTGTGAAAAAAAATAGTGTAAAATATATTATCCATGTATGATATATTTACGGAATGAAAAGTGGCTGCGATACCCTAGTGGTCAAGGTAACGTACTCGTGGCTGGCGTGTCATGAGTTCGAGCCTAGTATCTTCTGAACGATGGAGATATGAGAGATCGTTGAGACTCATCTTTTTTCAAAGAAATTGCTTGCAGGAAAAAATCTACTCCGTGTTCGAAGCTTGTGATGCGCATTGTGTATGGTAGAGACTTATGCAATGCAGCAATGAAATATGGATTGGCAAACGAGGAGATCGCTCGGAAGCAGTATGAGAGGGAATATTCAACTGAATTAAAAATATGTGGCTTATTTGTGGACAAAGATAAACCCTTTTTGTGTGCTTCACCCGATGGATTGGTTGGTGATGATGGACTCATTGAAATTAAATGCCCTTATTCTGCGAGATTTGAATCAAATCTGCTGGAATTTTTAATTACAAAAAAAATAGTCTAGGTTACAAATTTTCCAATGAAAGGGGAATCTACCATTAAATCATAAATTTTACTTTCAAATACAAGATCAGAGTTATTTATTACACAACGGAAATGGTGTGGTCTGTATTTATGGTGCAAAAAAGATTCGTTAACTCTGCGTATAGAGGCAAACGAAGAGTTTTGGAAAGGAATTATTCCAAAACTAGAAAAGTTTTATTTTAAATGTGTTCTTCCTGAAATTCTTGATGGAAGAGCACCACGACATATGCCTTTGAGGTAGCCGTTCTATGTAGAGGAATCTAGTAGAAGCAAAAAACAGAAAATGATTGATATAGGTTAGGAAATGAAACCTATATATTATCGAATGATTATTTGATTAACGTCAAGCTTTGAAGCTTCACTGGGACTATCGCCGACCTCGTCATTTCGAACTTCGGTCAAGTGACGAGGACGAAATCAGAGCTGGAACCCCAATGTCCCAAAATTTCCTCCAACAGCAACATATAGTATCATCTACTTCAAACATCTGCTTTGAGATTCAGCCTTCTACATAGCGGATCTTCAGCAGGGACACCAGAATTCAAACCGACGATGCAACAACACGTCGATCACGAGTTTGTAACCATGAACTCTTGCCTACTGTGACCTCCTATATCTTCTCGAACAGGATACCGTAAAACCTGTCCGTGATATATATTTTTATAATTAAGTATATTATTTAGCCATTTATTTGGATTCCTACATAGAATGAAACTATTATTTTGTTACCAAATATGCCCAAAAATTAAACAATAATGCAATTTTCTTTGATTTAAATATAATGTTAACTTCCAAATTGAAAAATTGTTATTGACATATATTCATTAAATAAGCATAAATTTCTTAGAAAAAATAAAAGCAATGTTTATATATTATATGCTTGATTAATTGTGCTTGATAATTAATTGCCAGCCTATTTTCTCTCCTTTATAATGATGTTTTAATCATTCTCTTAAGTTACAAAAGTAAATTTTAATTTCAAAATATCTTTCTTTCTTTCTTCCTTTTTTTTTTTTTTTTTTTGCTGAACATGAAATAATTTTGTAATGCTTATTTTCATTTACGTACCATTTCTTATAAAAATATTTTTTGAATTTGAAAAATATTTTATATGTAAAATAATGGTCAAAACCATAATTAACCGGTTTTTTAATGAAATAGCTGCATACTATCTTAGAAAAATATCAAAATTGATATCCTTTAACTTTTTTAACATTTAAAACTACTTTTTTAAAGAAAACTATTCAAAAATGTTTCCTTTAAACCTTTAATAATGTAATACAGGTGTAAGTGTATACCTAATTGGAAATTTCTGAAACAATTTTTTGTTGTACATAAGAACTTTATTTTGTAATACTTTTAGAAACATTTATTATTCCATTATAAAAGAATATTAAGTCGTTTTTCTTTATATGTAGTGCCTACTAGAATGTGAATATTCCATTGTTTACTGTACTGGGACCAACAAAACAAATTTATTCACGTTAATACATTGTTTTTGCACAACTAAATCGTTTTGTAATGGAAAATGAACTTCTTTTGAATTTGTGGATAAAAACACCTATAATCGAGGAGAGCGAACAACTTATTGACATTTTAAAAGACATTTGTCGGTAAGATCTATATTAAAACAAGAACAGCTCCTAAAATTTAGATTGCAAAATACATAGGATTTTTTCCATAGTTAGAAATGAATAAAGCATTCATAACAAATCATCAGAATCCATGAGTCGAAAAAGTAAGAAAGCCATTTTAGATCTCTCTCATGGTCAAGATTCAACACTATTTTACTCCCCCCTCCGCCCCCCAAAAGAACAAGTATTTCGTTTCACAGTCGTAAAGACTGTGGCCCTCTTCCCCCTTCAGAGAAAGGGGAGGATTCTATTGAAGGAAGTGCGCTACACACACACACACACAGAGAATTTTTTTTTTCTTGCCTTTTTCGAAATCAACCAAAAGCGGAGAGCAGAGTGCGCGCGATCTTCTCTTTTCAAACAATTAAATCTCACCAGCAATGACATCCAATAATTCTCAAAATAGCTGTAAATTTGTTTCGAGATATCTTTCCGATTTTTTCGAAATTTCGCAATTGTCCATAATTTTGGAGATCTTCGTATAATAAGGACCATTATAAATTTATCTTCCATCCTGTCAAAAATTGACGCATTTGTTGAGTAATTCAGAGTACCTCTGAGAATTGTACCTCTCGTAAAATAGGTTGCCAACCCCTGTTCTATTGTATAAAAGTAAAATTGTATCATACTGTTTGTTCATTAAAACGTGAAATTTAATTTTTCATTGCTTTTTAAATCCACCTATTCTTCCTTTAAAAATCATTTGTTCAGGAAAAATTAAACAGTTTCGTTCTGTACATCATTTATCTAGAGAATTGATCGACAAACTGTGTTCCACGAGTCCCAATAAAAAAAAATGGGAAAGAAAAATTACAAATATGTATGCAAAATGGATTTATGTTCTCATGAAATTCGTTTAGCCACAATTATCTAAAGATGATCTCATAGATTAAAATTAAAAATTTTATTTATACATAATTTGAAAAACTTTTAAACTTTTATTGTAATATAATAAATGAATTTTAAAACTTTATTTTATGCAGTAGATTGTGAATATACTATTGTTTGCTATCCCGAGTTCCACGAAGTAATTTTATACTAGTTAGTACAATGTTTTGAAACCTTTTACATTTGTGGGGGAAAAACACCTATAATGAAGAAGATAAAAAAATTTATCGACATATGAACAGATTCGATGCTAAAATTTAAATTTAAGCTAGAAGACCTACATTTTAGGTTACCAATTCATGCTATATACGCAGAATTTCTCACACAGCTATGAACATTTTCATGCCATTCACAAAAATGTATTTAGAAAGTGAAAAATATTTTTAACGCGATTGGCAACAAAAACAAAATACAAAAACGAATTGAACACGGAATATGAAATGCTACTGCAGATAATTTCAAAAAGCTTATACGTCGATAGTTTGTGTAAAAAATTGTGAACACATACCTCAGTTACTAAGTATAATGCATGCGTAGGTGACATTTGGATCACAAATTTATATTATCAATGAGTAAATAACATTAAAATTACATCATAAAAGTTTTTAATAAAAATAAAATATTTTTTTTAAAATTGTCTTTACATATAATATCAAAATATGTTTATCTATATACTTTAAATATTATTTTAAGATATATTCCCTTCAGCGAGGAAGGGGTTTCCTCGAAAACATGTTACAGTTCTAAGGGGTCCAAGAGTTGAAAAAGTTTGATGATTGACCAATGTCCAGACATGAGAAGTCTTTCATGGTCAAGATTCACTCTGCTGCTTTAACCCCCGAAAAAGAAAAAAAAAGAGCTAACATTTATTTTACCAGTTTTACGACTGTCACCCTTCCTTAGCTCCCCGCGTGTTCCCTTTCGCTGAAGGGGAGAATTTCATTGAAAAGGTTACCCGAGAGAGAAATTTATTGCCCATCTTGGGAATCTTGAGACAAATATTTGTGCCAAAAATTTCGCAATAGCCAACGCCATCTAGATGTCATGTAAGGTGTTAAACTAATGGGCCGCCATCACCTTAACTGCTTTTCACCACCCGTTAACATCACAATGGTATCTTTTTCCTCGCAGTTACTGTCCCAAATAAATCCTTCAGGGTTCGCCACTCCCTTATCTCCTATCAATTCTAAAGAGCCATCTCCAATGTAATCCTGATTTATTACCTGCTGTGTACACATCGCCACAGCTCTGACACTTCCTTCAAATACCCTTGCCTTCACAATCACTACTTCTATACACATTGATTTCTTTCCCTCTCTCAACCTTAAATTTGTTATTCTTTTTTTTGTTCCTATCCCTCTTACTTCAGACGGGCAGAAAACGTTCGTCCGTCTCACTGGGGGTCACAATTCACATTTTCAAAATCACAAGATGTGGCGTTCTCCACGCTTTTACTAACTACCGGGTTAATTAACGGCCTACACTTACTAACTGGTTCACTAACTTCTGCGGTACGGTTTCCTGATAAATAGCAAACATCTGCGGGATTGTTAGTCCTATTCCCTGCCATCAATTTATTTTCATTTAACTTATTTCTGAGTTGAGCTCTCAGACTTTAACTCAAATTCACTAGCTAGTCTACGATCTTCGAATTCCTTAATTTCACGTTTTTCTTTTGAAATACACTCCAACAAATATTTAGCTACTTCCTCATTATAGTATTTACTTTGACAAATTCTTTTCTTAAATTCTACCTTGGGTAATATATCAACTTCCACCCCTAATTCTTTCGCAACTTCTAACAATACGTCTTTTCTATCTCTTAACAGAAACGTTATGATGCACTAATACTCACAAAACCAAATCTTAACTTAATCGTTACAAAAATTATACAAAGACTCAAGGTAAACTAACAATGCACTAGACTTAGACAACTATATTTTACAAATATGCGTAAATCTAAAATCAACACAATAAGCTACACGACACTGTACCTCAACGCGATACGTATAACTACTGTATACTAAATTTCACAAATCTAAAACCACAACAATACTCTACACAATACTGTGCCAATAAACAAGTATAACTACTGTATACTAAAATTTCCCAAATTTAAAACCACAATACTAATATCGCACATTTATACACTTCTTACAAAACTTAAAAATCTTTCTAGTCTCTTATTGTTTACTAACTTTACCTAGTCTTTATATTTCTTATTTAAAACATTTTACATACAAAATCAATACTCAGTTGCTGCCCCGAAAATAATCTCGAAGTGACTCGCCTTCCAATTTGTAGAGGAAAACAGCGGAACACTCAGGAACTCTTTAAGCATACAAGGCACTTGAAAAACCACACTCATCACAAACAGGCAAACAGATCCTCATTGATTCCTCAGGCAGGAACAGGAGACACTTGTATCAGATACTTCTCACAGCTGGGGCTGCAGGAAAATATCTCATAGCAGGAAATTCCAAAAATCAGGCGGGCACACTTCATCACGACCAGGAACGGGAGACACTTGTATCCGGCACTTCTCACAGCTGGGAACTCCAAGAAAACATCTCATAGCAGACACTCTAAGAATTAGGCGTCATTAAACTCGTCTCATTACATTCGTACACCGCTGGCATTTCCCCCTATCCTCACTAAAAACTAAGGATTCGGGCATCTCTCTATTTACTCAAATGCTAGATCACTA
This sequence comes from Trichonephila clavipes, assembly GCA_019973935.1. Lineage (NCBI taxonomy): Eukaryota > Metazoa > Arthropoda > Arachnida > Araneae > Nephilidae > Trichonephila > Trichonephila clavipes. The sequence continues at coordinate 124,768 of BMAU01004014.1, read as the reverse complement.
CCGCTGCCATCACTTATATATATATAGCTGTAACGTCGTGAGTAGCTAACCATCAATAAATTGTCACAGCCTAATATGAAAATAAAAGGCTTGTTTATTTGCTCAACAAATTGTTATTGAAGCAATAAATTACAGTTTATACGCCAAGCCGGTGCAGTCAGTCTACATTACTCTAATTCTCCATCGCCACCGGGGCGTTCATCGTCTTTCCTTCCTCTCCACTCCAATCTCGGTCCTCCTTTCTTTTCCTTAGTGCTCTCTTCAAGTTCTCTCCATCCAGGGAGAGAACTTTTTATTTTTTCGCTTGGGCACAAATATATTGCTGTTTTCATTTGTCTTGAAAATTTCGATGTTTCTCTTCAACTGATCTTTTCGAACTCATTGTTATTGAAGTTTGATTATATTTTTGTTAAATAACTTTTTTTAAAATGAATTTCAAAATTTTAATTTTTGCTTCATTATATCCTAGAGGCTGAGCGATAGTGCATCGAGCTTCTGCACTACGGGGCCGAGGCTCAAACCCCGAGCCGGGCAAGTTCAACTCAGCCTTTCATCCCTTAAATGGGTCGATAAATGAGCACCAAATTTACATGGGAACTTAACAGTGGGAGTAACACGCCAGACTGACCACCTGACCGGAACATCTGCTTATACACCTCAGGGCCCAAGGTCACATATACTGATATGGGCACAGTAGACCTCGGCTCTCATGGGCTGTTGTGCCACTGAGTTAAGTTGACTTTTTAATTTAAGAATTCCGATACCTTTCAAAATTAAAAAAAAAACGATTTACTCTTATTATTTTATTTAATAGGAAAAAAATCGAACAGAGAATAGGTGATCTAAACAGTCTTAACATTTTGGCTGCTCGAATGACAGTTGTCATGTCGCAATCAATAGCCATGTCTCTGTGTTTAATTTTTTTCATTCTTATCTATACATGTAAATAAAAATGAAGTGTCTGTAATTTGAAATTAACGGCTTTTTACTAAATGCATTTAAAAGTATATACGGTACTTATATGAAAAAATCAATTCTTAAAATTTTTGTCTGTCTGTTTGTTCTGGCTAATCTCTGAAACGGCTGGGCCAATTTTGACGGACCTTTCACTCGCATATAGCTAATGTTATAAGGAGTTACTTAGTCTTCTTTTATTTTAGAAAAAAAAAATAGGGTTCCGAGAAAATAAAACTAAAACCAATGAAATAGTGAGCAATATTCGATTCAAATAGGGATTATTTATTTCAAAGGAAATATTATTGTTCAATAGGGATTATTTTGTTTTGCGAGCCTTCTGTCTCAACGATTTCTAGCAGTTATATGAAACTTTTTTTGTTTGATTAGGTTGCTGCCACTCGCGACATTTCCCGTTCATGTCCTTTGATTTTAATGATTTTACAGTCCTCACCCCCATCTACAGTGTCAAAGGCCATGCGTCCTTTTCACCCATTGCTTAACAAAAAACAAAGAAAAAAAATAAAACGAAAAAAGATACATAGATTCACGAAGTAGAAGAAGGACGTTATACTTATAGCATAGGTATGTATTTCTTTACGTAGAATACATAATTACTAAGTTTTCGTAAACTCTGCGAATTGAATAAACACTTTATTGTTATATTCCACATGGACGAAGTAGCAGGGGTAACAGCTATTTCACATAAAATAAATGCATCAGAAAGTAATATTAACGTATTACACACATACACATACAAATTATTTACACTATTTTAAGCGTTTATAACACAAAATTTGTAACAATGTTACTTTTGCTGAGCAGGTAGGTGTCTTTAAAAATTGATCCACAAGAGTTACGGGGCGTCATAATTACATAAAAAAAATTTTGTTTCAGAAATAATTTCTACAGACTTAAAATTAAGCGAACTTGGTTTTTTTTTGTTCAGTTGAGATGAACAAAAAGCTTTTTTTGTTTTGTTTGTTTATATTACAATTCACGTCAGAAGTTTTTAATAACTTCTTTATACTTTGGCCTGTATTGTTTAATTTTTCAATTCACCCGTGTGAAGAACGTGTATACCAGCTAGTTATAACTAATGCTTGTGAATCTAAACTCAACTCAAACTCAGTGGCGCAACAGTCCATAAGGGCCTGGACCTTCTGGACCCATCCCAGTATATGTGACCAATAGGCGCTGAAGTGCATGAGCAGATGTCCTGTTTAGGTGGTTAGTCTGAAGCGAGATCCCCACTGTTTAAGTTCCCAAGCAATCTTGGTACTCATTTATCGACTACTGCAGTAGGGATGAAAGGCTGAGTCAACCTTGCCCAGCCCGAGGATAGAACCCGGACCTGTGGTGTGGAAGCGCGATAGGCTGCTACTCGATCACTGCGCCATTGTGAATCTAAGCCTCAAATATTTTCATCGTTGTTCTGTGTGAATATTAACTAACTTTATAACTTTAACTTCTATTTTGTTTTAATAAAGTGATTTGTGATTCTATATTCGTTTGTGCTTGTTTTCTCAGCATATCGTATTTAAGAAATATAGGCAATGGCTTTAGATGAATTCCGCTGATCCTGTCAAAAGACCATCTGGTGAACGTCCTAAAAAAGAAAGTTTATCAGTAATACGCGCACAATGTGCAAAGCTTTGCAGGGTGCCTTAATCCCTAAATAGTAGTGTATCTGGAAAAAAGATTCGTTTGCGAGATGTTAATTCATCTCTTATAGAGAACGATGATGGTTTTGACAGATATAGAGCTTTTTGCAAAAATATTATTTTACAAACATTCAAAATTTAGCTTCTTAAAAAAGTGTGATGGAGAAATTACACTAACAATAAAATGTGTTAAGATTTTGTCAAGTGTTTTTTTCCATTGAGTATAAGAACTGTAGTAACTTATGCTCGTTTAAAAACACGAAAATTTTTTCCTGGAATAGCTGACGTTTTGTGTATGCGATGAGGACAATCGGACAGGTTCATGCAGCAATGACAATTTTCTGTCATGAACTTGCCTCCACTAATTGCGGAGAAATTGTACAATAATGTTATAAACAAAATACAATTGTGTAGTTAAGATGTTACATAATCTTCAATACAAATTGCGGCTTTGGTTGAGGTGACCTTAACAAATTCATACGATGTTGTAATTAGTGAAGATGGAACATGGAAAACCCGTGGCCCTTCTTTTGATGTTGGCGCCCTGAAAACGAAGAAAAGGGTCACCTGCTCACAAAAACTGGAAATTTGTTCTCATTAAAGAATGCTTGAAAAACCACAATGGCTCAGTTGGCATGGGGGAAACTGTGGGAATGGTTCCTATATTTCCGTGCTCAGTAAGTCTTCGTTCTGTGGGATATATATCTTATATTGGGGATGGGGATTCCAAAACTTTTTCATCTGTTTCTATATCCAGTCCATATGAAGTAGATATTCTAATCTCAAAAACTAAAGGTCTTATCACACATACACGTTTGGAGCAATTTTTCGTCCAACTCGTGCAATTTTTTACTCAGTTACCATAAGAACGGCTTTGAAAACAATTTTTTTCCCAGTCAGCTGAGAAAGTTCTTCCGAATAAAAGTTGCTTGAAATTCCAGCTAAAGGAGTTCTTCGGCACCCTATGTCATGAACAAGATGGTGGCTTCGGTTTCGTCAAGCGCATCAGAATGGCGCATAATATTTTAATGGCGTACATTATTTTAACCAGAATGGTGCTCCATTTCTGTTACGTACATCAACAAGAGCGCGAGCGAAATAAAAGAAATAATATTGGATTGTTTTCCAAAGAAAAAAATTGGCGAGTAATTTTTCAATGTGGAGATAGAGCGCGGTTGACGTCAGAGTATATCGATTTGCTTACGCCAACCCTTCACTCTCAGCTGGGTGAAAAATTGTCCTAAACAGTTCCTCCAATGGACATGTCAAAAAAGAAAAGTATGGAGGTTTATGAAAGCTATAACACATGAACTCCAAACTCAATGAAGAGAACTCGATTGGCGGGAAAAGGAAGACTGACTGGCAGAATAATTTACCAGATTACACTGTACCATGGAAATGTATTCAGACGAAATAAGAATTATACGGAAAGATGTTTGAGCGGTATATTTCCATCTACGTTCAAGCGAGGAAGAACTATTGCACAGTTTTTGTCCTGTTGGTCTTAATTCTTAATGTAAATATCCAAGCAGGTTATTAGAAAGTTGTGTGAAAAAATTTAAACACAATAATAAATTGCCAAAGGCAGTAATGGATCCTGTAAGACTTATGTTCAATAATCTGACGGAACCGAAACTCCCACACAAATGTCTAGGGGGTAAAACATAACACAATAATTATTATATAATTATTAACAATTCATTTATATGTAAGTTACGCCCAAAAATCTTAGGTTGTGGTAGAAAAAATGCAGAAATTTCCGCAAATGAGGCAATTGTCCTTGTTTATGATGGCAATAAAGGCAGACTAAAAATTATATTGTTGCTAATGCCTCCTGATCGGCAAAAGCCAGATTGAGAACCACGAATTTCGTCATGGCAAAGGGCTAAGTTGTACTTCTGTCTTTAGTCGTAGCTTTGAGCACCAAACAAGTTGACAGTATGATTAGGCTCGTTTCCTCCACAATTTTGAGGGAGAACACCCTGGGGGTGGTCAGGGTCTTCTCCTTCCACAAAACTCACAAGAGGACTTGCGACTCGACGGCTATTTGGAGAACCCTCAGGCCACGCAGGCAATATACATTTACAATCATCCCAGCCTTATCCGGGATTTGAACCCAGATCATACGACACAGCATTTAACGTCACTGACTTCCATACCGAATGGGTGGCCTAAAAATTATCCCATCCCTTGGATTTCATGATTTTGTTGGTGTTTGCGCACAAAAAATTATAACACGTATAGATATGAAAATAATTCATATTACAGAGTGACATTTCAATCTAAGTACAAAATAAGTTGCACAAACTTAAAGGATGGTATTGAGAGAGAGAGAGAAAGCTACTTATAAAATTTTAACTGAAAAAGAGGGAATATCATTTGTATGCAGCCAATTTTAAATTTTAACATTTCAGAATTACAATAATACGCTACATTCATTCTACAATTTAAGTATTTTATTATTTATCAAAAGTAATTGGGAATTAAGATATAATTGTTATTAAAGCAATATTTATAAAGTGTGTAACTTTATTATGAAGAAATTAATCATTTCGTTAAAGGTAGCATCGACCCCGGATGGAGTCGAGAGATTTTCTGAATGCGAAAATCGTCATATGATTATGTGTCATGTAAAAGATCCCTTGAGTATCAATTTGGCTGTGGTACTCTCAGCAAAATTAAATCACGCAACATGTAGCATTCAACGAGAGTATGGATTGAATAAAACTCATAAGTCACACACACTCAATTTGATGGCGGAAGCTGCCGATAAATGGTGCACCCTCTGAAGTGGCTTCCACTCTTGCCTAGTCTACAAAGAAAAATTTCTAATATGCAATCTATTGGGCGGGGAGGGGGAGTTATAATAATTTTAATAAAAGGCTACGTAAACTTCAATTTAGTTATTATTTGAATATCAAAAATAATATAATTATATATATGTAAAAACCTATGGTGAATTTTTTATGTTTGACTCAATTTTCTCAAAACATCATTTTTTTCACATTGCGTGCATGATATTTTGAAAACCGTTAAAATTTTTCATGAAGCAATTTCAAATAAAAATTGAATAATGCAATTGTTTTTTATACATTTAAATTTAAACTTTAAGTTTTAGAGTTTATTAAAAATTTTAAATCTATGTTTCATGCTTCGTCATTTTAAAAATAACACAATTTCCTACATTGAGCTGAAAAATCATTTGCAAATATTGGTAACTACCATTTCCAACGAGTACAATTCCCCGGTAGATGGTATCATTTTTTAGTGGGGCACCATATAGATGAATATCAATTACCACAATATAATTTTCACGCCAAGTTTCCTCCCTAGAGGGAGGCACCTAAATTCTAACTACGAAGCTGTAGTAGGAATTTAATTTTGCCAAGAACAGGCAAGCCAAGCGCTCACTCAAGGGATCTGTACGACATGGACGCTGTCGATTTTTTTGAAACATGAAAATCTATCAAATTGGGGTGGGATAAACCAGCAAACTTGAGCGTACAAGTCCAACGTAAAACCAACTACGCTGCCCAGCCAGGGAAGTCTTTAAAGTTGTATATGATTTTTAATAATTTTCGATTTTTTAAAAGATATGTGACTCCTGAATATAAATGTAAACCAAAATTCACTTTCATTCGCAAACTTGCTGGCAGCGCTGCGGTCTCCCACGATGTGCGTTAATGCTAGTGACTTGCATATTTCCTCACCGCCTACGTAAGAAGTAAATTTCACACATGGTTTACATGCTTCCTTCAAGGTGTTGCATTTTGAGTGGCCAGCAGTGTACAAAAGGGTGATTGGGTGATCCATGATGTTGTAAGATAAGAAATGAACAACAGTGGCTAAAGCATGACACTATTCTTTCCTTATGGGTGCCGGTTGCTAGTGTACGACACGATGGGTCCATAGCTGGTAGATAATGGAAAAATTCTCCAAAGAGCAAAAACTAAGAAGGGAAAAGAAAGAGTAAGAGAGTTAAGAGAAAATCCCTCCCAAAACGAAACTAGCAAGGTAAGAACTGAAAGTTGAAGGAGGGGCTTTGAAAATAGGCAGGGAAGCATAACTTTTGAAGTGCCCAGGGTGCCAGGCAGGTTAAAAACGGCCCAGCATGTTTGACACTTAATGATTTATCTTGAATTATTGTACTCATTTTAATGGAAATGAGCTATTATTTTAAAATTTAGAATAGTAATGGGATAAGAGATTTTAAACAGGGAAAAGAGTCATTTTTCCCACACACTACCTCCTAATTGTTATAACCAACGAAATTCTTCAGATTTGGCAAAGAAAGAAAAATGTGCGCAAAAATTTTGTTTCATTGTTCATTTCGTATCTTTAATTAGATTCGCTATTTATTTTTTATAGTTGAAACTTATTTATTATAAACTTTAAATTTTACCCTGTTTAATTAAAAGAATTTCGTACTGAATTCAATACAAAAAAAATTATATTTTTGCAAGACAAAAAAAGTTATGCTGCAATAACTATTGATATATGATAGATACTGATGATAGCAGCGAGTTATCAGTGCTTCGGGGGTCAGCCTTTATTTTTTATTGCAGCTTCACATCGATGTTTCATTGAGCTAAAAATAGTTTAACTTTTCCTTCGTTATTACATGATGCCTTGAAACAATTATATTATCAATTAATTCTTTTTTTATTTCATGGGTGCCTCATTCGGAAAAGAGTTTTCAAACGGTGCCACAAGTTTTCGAGGATTAACGATACCAGTGGTTTGACAACTTTACTGTGTGGCAAGGAGCTGAATCTTGCTGAAAAATAAAGGGATCATTGTTGGTTGATAGATCCCTGATGGAGAGAAAATAGAAGTTTGGATTCTAGAATGGTGTCAATGTTTTTTCATACATTCAGTGTCCCATTGATAAAAGGAAGTTCACCAATACGATCTGTTGATATGCATGACTAAATCAAAACTATTTGGATACTTTATAGTTGCCTAGATGCAATCAGGATTTAATATTTCTCCTATTCTACACCTAACATATTTTTGGCCATCAACTCCGAACAACAATATCATAGTTTAATCACTCCATATAACTTCTGATCACTAATAATGTGACAAATTAATGTGTTATCTTGCCCATAGTAGTCTTTATTGCTGCTGTAAATTGAGATGAGGCTTTTCCCGTGGATCTCTTAGTCGGCTGTTCTTCTCCTAATCATTTTTGAATTGATGGAAACACCAGCATCATTCAGAAAACTTCTGATGACCGTTGATGACAATCTTTTACCTGGAAGACATAGCACTTTTGTTCTTCGGTCATCAAAAGATGTGGGCATATTTTTCAGCCTTTTCATGCTTTGTGTTTTATTAAATTTGTCTCCTGATGTTTTAAACAAAACTTTCAGTCTCCAGATGCAGTCACTGAACCACCTTACTGTCTAGCAAACGTCAATGTGAAGGCCTAATGCAAATAAAGACTTCCTTACTAAGCACTGATAACTCACTAATATCATCAGTATCTAACGTATATCGATAGTTATTACTGCATACCTTTTTTTTGCGTTGCAAATATTTGAATTTGGTTTTATTGTATTAAATTTAGTATTAAATTCTCTTTAAAATGATGTAAAAGACTGCATTTTGTGCAATGTATCATTTTATATAAGCAAACAAACTTAAAAAACGTAACAATTTTTAAAAGTGTCCACAAATTTGGCCCCCATTTTCTATGCTAAATAGAGTAAAATAAGCGTAATTATTTTTTAGTTATTATTCTTTATTTTAAAATTCAACCTTATAATTTATTTCAGAAAATTCCATTCAAGGTAGTATTCTTTAGATGAATTTTTATTTGTTCATTTTAACATTCAAGTTATGTCATGTTCAATATGTCTAGCAATATTTATGTCATTTTCTGTTCTTATTATGTAAGTTCATTTTCGAGAAGCAGTGCCTTTTCTTTTTTCATGGGAGAATCCCAAGTGCTGTTTTATTTTGTTTTTTCCAATTAAAAACTGTTCTGTTAGAAACCGAAATTTAGTTGAAACTTTGAAGTCGAGGAACTTTTTCCACGAATTAATAGATTCTTGAGGGTTTTCTTCTCCATGTTGACTGTAAACCGTCAATATACCTTTCAGTGAACTCCACTTCCAACTGGTTTTGTTCGCATTGCTGGAGTATACAGCGTAGTCGATGAAATACTTTTTCTGCCACATTTACAGTGTCAAACAAAAACAAGATCAGAATTGTAATTTTGAACAACAGCAAAGCTTAGTAAAGTTTCCTGAAAATTTACCTCAAAACAGATTTGCATCCAAATAATTATCTTATCACGCAGTTCCTTTGATTGTTTTATCACTTTGATATTATAAAAAAACTTTTGATATGTGATTATAGCTTAGAATTATTTATTTAAAATCACAATGTTTATATAATTTATGACACTTTTTACAAATTGCTATTCATTCCTTTTATTTTAAATTTCAAAACACAGCATAGAACTATTTTTGAAGCAGGTTGGTACATTTTCCATCTAGCCAATCCTGCCAAGTTTAGGTGAAACGAAGTGTAGCTTAGAGAAAGAGAGTGGATTGGGTTTTGGAAAGGGACAGGGCAAATTCAACAATACTGTAAACGGAAATAGAGTCCGAATTTATCACGATGTACGGTTTGACTAGTGTGCATAAAATGTTGTTCTTGTGAAATTTTTAGTTAATACATGCATTATAGAAAACTGAAAATGGTAATGAATGTTTTGAAAGGTATATTATAGTACTGCAAAGAATGTCAAAAGAGTTATTGTTTCTCTTAAAATTGGAAACTATGATGTAGGTATTTCGTTTAATTATATATTCTAGTTGTACTATGTTTTTCCATAATTTCAATACTGATATTGATGGCTATTTTTATTTTCAGATGAATAGGAGAATTTAGACAACTGTAGAATTCCAGAATTACATACCAACACAAGGAAGAAAATCAAAAGCGTAGAAAAAATCCAAGATATCTGAGAATAATTATAAAATTTCTTAGAGAAAAGAAGATGAACTACATAAATATGGAGTGTTTTTTTGCTAAGTTTTTTATGATTAACATGGAAGGTTTTTAAGTGAATATTAAAAAGATTCTTTCTTAGGAATTAAGACTTTTAGATCTCAAAATGCTATTTTCTCTCTCAAATAGGAAAATGCATCTTTATCTATAGTAAGAAGTTATTGAAAAATTTCAGTATAAAAATTGTCAATATATTGTCTGGAAAAGCACAGTTTAATCATATGAATTTTGGAAAGGATTTTTCGAATTTAAAGCCTTACAAGTTCTTAAGATGTCCAATTGGAGAAAAGATGTCTATGCTATATTTTTGAAGTCTGCTGACTTTATGCTAATAATATTTATTTAAAATGATGTGGCTCGTCAAAAAAAAAATTGCGCTTTTGGAGAGTTATTTCATACCATATCATTCACAAACTAAAAAAAGAGTATCGAGCTATTTGTCTTTCACTGAAAGCTTATTGTTTTGTGGAACATAAGTTAGTCCATGGCTTTTTGAATTTTAATCTGAAAAAGTATGTAATAAAGTTGATGTGACATACCTTTTAGGTTTTGTTTAAATTACCGTTGAGAATGCGATATACAGCTGGATTTCATTTTGCGCATTAATTTAAAATACAACCACAGATTTGATTCAAAAGAAACATTTATTCTCATACAAAATTACATAATTATAAACCATTTTCCGGAAGGAAGATTCTATCTCGCCTAATCTCGTCCCTCAAAATAAGATAAAGACTTACGTGATATCACCTGAAATTTCCAATTTTAGAAACTAACAAGATGGCGACTTCACCAAATGGTATCTTTAATCATTGCTTGAGTTATATGCCCAACGAAAAACCTGAAGTTTGTCAAATATGTAATAAGGATTTCAATCACTGTGGTCATTCAAGTTCATATTTACCAATTCATACAAAGAAAAAAACTCATGTTTGTAAAATATGTAACAAGGGTTTCGTTCATAAAAGTGACTTAAATAAACATCTACGTATTCATACTAAGGAAAAGCCTCATGTTTGTGAAATATGCAAAAAGGCTTTTTCACAAAGGAGTGATTTGAATAGACATTTGCGTATTCATACCCAGGAAAAACCTTATATTTGTGAAATATGCAGCAAGGGTTTCAACCACAATAATTCCTTATATTTACATCTACGTATTCATACTAAGGAAAAGCCTCATATTTGTGAATTATGCAAAAAGGTATTTTCTCGAAGAGACTATTTAAATTTGCATTTTCGTATCCATACTAAGGAAAAGCCTCATGTTTGTGAATTATGCAACAAGTCTTTCTCTCACAGTGGTAGTTTAAAAAGGCATTTACGTACTCATACTCAGGAAAAGCCTTATATTTGTGAAATATGCAGCAAGGGTTTCGCTCATAATAGTACCTTAAATGTACATCTACGTATTCATACTAAAGAAAAGCTTCATATTTGTGAATTATGCAACAGGTCTTTCTCTCAAAGTGGTAGTTTAAAAAGGCATTTACGTACTCATACTCAGGAAAAGCCTTATATTTGTGAAATATGCAGCAAGGGTTTCGCTCATAATAGTGCCTTAAATGTACATCTACGTATTCATACTAAAGAAAAGCCTTATATTTGTGAAATATGCAGCAAGGGTTTCGCTCATAGTAGTAGTTTGAAAAGTCATTTACGTACTCATACCCAGGAAAAATCTCATGTTTGTGAAATATTTTAATAGAATTTTTCTGAGGGTTCTTTAAATATATATATATATAGGGATATCATGTATTTTTTATATCTGCTACATGCCATTTTGTCAGATTAACACGTTACGATGATATTTGTACATTCATATCATTCAATAAAAATGCCAAGTGTGTAAAATATACTTCATAGCTTTGTATGAAAGTGGTATTATAAGAAGATATTTACTAATCCATACCAAGAAAATTATGTATGCGCAATTTTTGAAAATGCTTTTTCTCAAAGTTTTTATTTAAATAAACGTTTTAGCACATTCATGCCTTCCAAATATTTGAAGCTTTATATTGATATAAATTTAACTTTTTCAAAATTCATTTTTAATTATTTTTTTCCTAAGAAATCTTAAAATCTTACAATTCTTTAAATTTTCTGTGTTTGCCTAAAAGCTCGGAATAAAAATGAATTATGAATTGCCATAAATGTCCATGATTCTGAAGATTTTTGTCAAATAAGATCTATTACAAATTTATCAACTGGCATCCACTTAGAAATTGACAAATTTGTAGATTAGTATAGAGTGCCTATCAGAATTGTACTGCGTGCCATAGGTTACCGACCTCTAGCCTTGTTCGTTCATCATGTCATGATGTCACTATCTCTGGGGTATTCAACTCCCTCAGTGGGAACCAGAAAACATGTGTTGGGCTGAAGTCTTATTAAAAGAGGAAACAGTTAAAAAATTGTAAAATGGGACACTTTTATTGCTTTGTAACAAAGGAGAGGGAAACAGTAAAGAGTGGGGAAGAGGCAGGTTCCACGCCTAGGTGAATTTTTTGACCTTACCTTTGATAGGATCATGGGCAAGACAATCATTGTACTTGCCTTGGTTACTTTTAAAACAACTAATAGAAGTGTTTGTTTTTCACACGAATTGTGCTTCATCTTAACTCCCTTTTTAATGTTTCTAAAAATGACAGTAACAGATTTCGTGAACTTCTGTTTTATACGAACTTTAAAAGATCACGACGTATGGAAGGAAAAAAGAAATGGGCAAAGTGAGAAGAAACGCTAATACAGGTCGTGATACTTCAAGAAATTAGGAAGCATTTTACTTTCAGATATTAAATATCTAATAACCACTTTAGAAATCTTCCCCCATCCACCCACCGTATGCCTCACAGAGCAACAACTGTCCAAGCGAGCTTCTGAAATGTAATAATGTAAAGTAAGGAAAATTAGGGTGGTTTAAAAATAAATATAGTAAGCTATATAGTATTTAATATGTGAAGTTGCATGATTTAAGTATTCTAATTTGCTTTATGTAAATTCAGAAAGTTCATTGTGTAGATTTAAGATCTGAAATTTTAAAAGGAGATTTCATTTAATCGGGATCCATACCATGTACAATTTCTCAAAAATACTATGAAAAGTTTTGTTGACAACCTACAAATATAATGCAGTCTCCTGTTTTTGCTTTCTAGTTCCTTTGTCACATAGCTGGTTGTTTTTCTTAAAAATTTAATTAATTTTAAAGAACAGACAACCCAATCACTTGTTTGCTTACTATTAATTGTCTGTAGTGTTTAAAAATTTAAGTTTTTATGTCATAAACCTAATGAGTTAAATAAAGTGAGAGAAAATTTCAGAAATTCTGCATAATTTGACCTTTTTTTAGCTATTTAATCTATGATTTAGGAGAAGATTTTCTTTAATTTTTTTTACAGTATCACTTTATTTGTTTGGGTTGATGATATTTAATACTTTTTTGTTGTAAATAAATTGAAAAAGCCATTTATAAGGATTTCAGATAATTTTATTTGATATTACCCATAAGAAAAGTTGAGATATAATAATTGAACAAGGTATTATGCACGTTAAATAGTGGCAGTTAGATCTTTGATTTGTCCTTATAGTATAGTGTTACCTTCATAGAGTCTGATTTATACAGCGTATCATGAACTGATTTATTTAATTATCGTGTATTCCTGTAATGTTAAAATTAAGAGTCAATAAATAATGTATATTAAAATGAGTATGGTTATTCAGAATAAAACTGTCCGATAAGAATTTTTTCTGCTTCATTATATGAGAAATTTTCATGAAAGCTATTTAATTTTTTCTGCTTCATTATATGAGAAATTTTCATGAAAACTATTTAATTTGTTCTACTATAAAATAATTTTATTAAAAAGCCTATTTCTTTAAGCATGTTTCTTACTTTATTTTAAAAAAAGTCAAATTCATTTCTTTCTGAATGTTGGAGACAGGCATTTCTAAAAAAATTCAAACCTTTTGAAGGGTAATAATTACAAAGGAAGTCAAACAATAAAACCTATCACTTGTTTGTTTATAATTAGATTATTTCAGGTATCCCATACCTTTAAATGATGTTAAAAACAATTTCATTTCCATCACAGAAGAATTCCTAATTATTAATCAAAAATTTTCATTATTAACCAAATTATTTTATACACTCTGCTTTCAAGAAGTATAAATCTCTTGTTTAACATTTGAAGTAGGTATGAAAATTTTCAAATAAACAAAAATATTGCCACACGCATAATTTGCTACAAGTCCCGATAGCCGAGTTGGCAGAGCGTTGGACTGAACTTCCTCGGGTTCGAATCCCGGCCCCGGCAGATTTATCCAAAGACTGGAATTTTGTTTCCGTTTTTAATGTATTGTTTCTCTAGGTTCTAGATGAATCCAGATCATTCTTTAGAGTGCATACTGGTTATTTCTCGAATATTCCGAAGTGTATAAAAGCAGAGTTCATCGCCAGTTGGGCATGTTCTCAGTCCAGTGTTGTATCGAGCTCCAAGCGTTAGAATAAATCTAATTGTTTGTTTAATTGAACTGTGTACTTCTTTCGAACTCCGTGACAAGTTTGGTGGAAGCGCGGGGTACAATTACGTCAAACGTGGATAATAGTGACAACCTTCGCAGGAGCCTCCGGTTAAGAGGATTATCCCCCGAATTCGGATTGTTAAAAGAAAATAGTAGGAAGAGGACAAAAATGCCGACCGAGCAAGAAGCCAAGCCCGCTGTAGTAACACCTTCGTTACAGCAATGGAGGAGCCCATCGACCTTCCGAGGAGCGCCTGGGGAAGACCCTCTCAAATGGCTTAAAGAGTACGATCGAGTAGCCAACTTTAACAAGTGGGATGACATGATGTGCCTGGCTAACGTTTATTTCTTTCTTGACGGAACTGCGAGACAGTGGTATGTCAACAACGAAGACGCCTTAGATTCCTGGGAAGCGTTTAAAAATGGACTAAGTGGACTTTTCGGTGACCGTCAAAAATATACCAGAAGGGCAGAAGAACAACTAAAATGCCGAGCCCAGCGTTCAGGCGAGAGTAGTACACAGTCCTACATACAAAGTGTATTAGGACTTTGCCAAGAGGTAAATCCTCTGATGAAAGAAGACGAAAAAGTGTCACACCTAATGAAAGGTGTTGCTGAGGATATTTATCAGGCCCTGTTGACGAGAGAAATCAACGACACAGCAAGTTTTATCAAATGGTGCAACTATATCGAAGATATGAAGCAGAAGAGAGTTGGTCGACCGAGATTTGAAAGGCTTCCAAACGTCGTACCGGTTGCATCCCTGACGGATGAGACTGATTTGGTCTCTCTTATTCGCACAATCGTACGAGAAGAAGTCCATCGACTAGTTAACCAGACGCAAGAATCTTTGGACTCCGATCCCCAATCCTTAGAAGAGATCGTTCAAGACGAAGTTGAAAGGGTTTTGGCCCCAGTGTCAACAAAACCTACAGAAACTAGACCACGACCAACATACGCCGCTGTAACCAGGAAATACAGAGCTCCTGTTCAGAAATTCCCACCTGAACCAAGAAAACAGATGTGTGGAGAACGGCTGACAACAGACCTGTTTGTTTCCACTGCGGACGTCCTGGACATGTAATGCGCTACTGCCGAGAGAGAAAGGCTGTCTTTGACAACTCTCGAAACCGCCGACGGAACTTCGACGACGTTGGCACTGAAGAAGAAATACGCCGACCAAACTCTTCTCGCCGTTTTACGCCAAGTCCCACGAGAGGCCGATCCCCAATACGTCGTTACAGATCCCCGTCGCCATATCGCCGATCCAGTCAGTCGCCAGGCCGTAGGAGCGAGGAAAACTAAGGAGAGCGACCTTCCAAGGAGGTGAGGCCGCGTGTACTGGAAATCCTCCGTCGACCGCCAAGATGACTGGTAACCAACTAGACGTAATAATAGATAAGAAGCCGATACGTGCTCTAGTAGATTCTGGGGCATCGTTTTCTGTCATATCCGATAAGTATCGCCGATTTTTAAAGAAAGTTCTGTTTGCTGATGCCAAGAGCGTTATGCTGAAAGTTGCGGATGGAAATTTTGTTCGGCCGATAGGGAAATGTGTTTTACGTGTCCGTATAAACAATCGAGAATTGCCTTTTGAATTTATTGTTTTATCACATTGTAGCCATGACGTCATCCTAGGATGGGACTTTTTAGAGGCGTCTCAAGCCGTTATAGACTGTGGACAAAATGAACTTGTTCTAGAAGACATCTGTCGAGACTCCACAGCGCCTGACGCCTGGAATTTGTATGCCACCAGGGACTATACACTTAAGCCGCATTCTTTAACTAGAATAACAGTATCAGGATATCAAACCCGAGTAGACATAAATGTAGTTCTAGACGGCAGCAAACATTTGCTCTTCGAGAAAAATATTGCTACACCGTCCATGGTATCCACATATCGTAACGGAAAAAGTGATGTCTGGGTTACCAACCTGCAGTTCCGAAACCAAATCATCCCTAGAGGAATGTGCATAGGCCAAGCTGAACCACTAAATGAAGGGCATCTATGTGTTATTTCCGACACATCGGGTTGCTTGGATGACCAGCAAGAAACTTCGGAGTCACAGATGAATTGTTCGTTAATGATGTCACCCGAGTTAAGTGACGAACAGAGAAACAAGCTATCCGAACTACTCCGGAAATTTTCTGGGCTTTTCACGAAGACCGACAAGTCGACAGCCGCGAAGACGAATGTGAAACACAGGATTTTTACTGGTGATCATGCTCCAATCAACCAACGAGCCTACAGAGTCTCGCCGACTGAAAGACGCATCATTCATGAAGAGGTTCAGAAAATGCTTGATGAAGGTATCGTCCAACCCTCTGAAAGTCCTTGGTCATCACCCATTGTGCTCGTAAGAAAAAAGACGGTAGTTGGCGTTTTTGCGTCGATTATCGCAAGCTGAATAGCGTCACGAAAAAGACGTTTATCCTCTGCCTCGTATTGACGATACGTTCGACTGTCTGAAAGGTGCCATGTTCTTTTCTTCCATGGATCTCCGATCTGGTTATTGGCAAATAGAAATAGACAAAGCGGATCGTGAAAAGACGGCATTTATTACCCCGAAGGCTTATACGAGTTTAAAGTCATGCCGTTTGGTCTCTGTAATGCACCTGCGACCTTCGAGAGAATGATGGACAATTTGCTACGCCATTTTAAATGGACTATGTGTCTTTGTTACCTAGATGACATAATAGTGTTCTCAGAAACTTTTGAAGACCATCTTATACGATTAAGACTTGTTCTAAAATGTCTTCAGGAAGCTGGTCTTAAATTAAATTCAAAGAAGTGTCTTTTTGCTGCCCAAGAAGTAAAGATTCTGGGCCATCTTGTATCTAGTAATGGCGTTCGTCCCGATCCCGACAAAATAAAAGCCGTAAGAAATTTTCCCACTCCAAAGAATATACATGACATACGAAGTTTTCTTGGCCTTTGTTCATACTTTAGAAGATTTATTAAAGGTTTCTGTTATCTCGCCGAACCTTTGCAGTCGTTGCTGAAAAGTGGCGTGGAGTTTCATTGGGGTCCTGAAGAGGTGGAAGCATTTAACAGTCTTAAGAAAGCACTTACTTCGGATCCAGTATTGGCGATGTACGACGAAAGAGCTTCTACAGAAATCCATACTGATGCAAGCGGGTACGGTATCGGAGCTGTCCTAGTACAAATTCAGAATAATGTCGAGAAAGTTATAGCATACGCTTCTAGAACTCTGACAAAAGCCGAAAAGAATTATTCCACCACAGAAAGGGAATGTCTTGCCATCGTATGGGCTACCAACAAATTTCGGCCGTACATATTCGGAAAACACTTTACTGTTGTAACTGACCATCATTCCTTGTGCTGGCTCATGAATTTAAAGGATCCTTCAGGAAGGCTTGCCAGATGGGCCCTCCGACTTCAAGAGCATGATTTTGACGTAAAATATAAAACCGGTAAGAAGCATAGTGACGCCGACGCTCTTTTGAGAAATCCAGTGGAAGAGGAAACGGAAACATCAGACAAATTTTTAGCAGTCACGACGAGTATGAACCTTGCGATGGAACAGAAAAAGGATCAAGACCTTGCGAAATTAAAACTTTTGAGCAACTCATCCAAAAACGAAGAATTCAGATTTATCGACGGTATCCTTTGCAGGAAGAATTTTGATCCAGATGGAAAGTTGTGGTTGCCAGTCATTCCTAAACATCTACGAGCAGACATACTAAGGCACTTTCATGACGCCCCCACCGCAGGACACCTTGGTTTCGCGAAAACTTATGACAGGATACGCAAGAGATTTTACTGGCCGGGAATGTACCGAAATGTCGTTCGGTATGTCATGCATTGTCGGGAGTGCCAAAGGAGAAAGTCCGTTCCTCAACGACCACCTGACGTTTAGTTCCCATCCCTCCGGCTATAGCTCCTTTCCATCGCATTGAATTGATCTCCTTGGGAGATTTCCAAAGTCTGCTCATGGAAACAAATGGATAATAGTCTGCACGGATTACTCAACACGATATGCAATAACAAAAGCCTTGCCGACAGCCGAAGTCGACGAAATAGCGAAGTTCTTACTTGAAGAAATTGTCCTCAGGCATGGAGCTCCTCGAGTAATTATCACAGATCGTGGAGCCGTCTTTCGATCCAGACTTGTTTCCTCTCTCGTCGACTTGTGTAACATTGATCATCGTTTCACAACGGCGTATCATCCCCAAACAAATGGACTGACGGAGCGCTTCAATAAGACCTTGGCCGACATGTTGTCAATGTATGTGGATGTAGAGCAGAAAAATTGGGATGAAATTCTACCATTTGTAACCTTCGCTTATAATACCGCTAAACAAGAGACCACAGGTTTTACGCCGTTCTATTTACTTCATGGTCGTGAAGCGGAAACGACACTAGATACAATGCTACCATTCTGTCCTAACGATTTTGATGACAATAACATCACCAAGATAGCAGCCAGAGCCGAAGAATCACGACAGCTAGCCCGAGTGCACACTCTGAGAGCTCAAGACAAAGATCGTCGACGTTACGATTCCAAACACCAAATGGTATCTTACGCTCCCGGAGATCTCGTATGGGTTTATACTCCAGTGAGAAAAAGTCGGTCTCTCCGAAAAACTCTTTAAGAAGGTATTTCGACCGTATCAGGTGCTACGCCGTTTATCAGCCGTGACTTACGAAGTACAAGATTTTGATCCTGCTTCACGAAAAAGAAAACTAAGAGAAGTTGTCCATGTACTGCGTATGAAACCGTACCATGATCCCGCCGAGCAAATCGAAACCGAGGATATTCCTCCCAAAGAATCATACAAAGGACCCATCACTCGTTCCAGAATAAAAGACCCTTGAACAAAATGACAGCGGGGCGCTGTCTTCTTTTCGAGGGGAGCAATGCCACACGCATAATTTGCTACAAGTCCCGATAGCCGAGTTGGCAGAGCGTTGGACTGAACTTCCTCAGGTCTCGGGTTCGAATCCCGGCCCCGGCAGATTTATCCAAAGACTGGAATTTTGTTTCCGTTTTTAATGTATTGTTTCTCTAGGTTCTGGATGAATCCAGATCATTCTTTAGAGTGCATACTGGTTATTTCTCGAATATTCCGAAGTGTATAAAAGCAGAGTTCATCGCCAGTTGGGCATGTTCTCAGTCCAGTTTTGTATCGAGCTCCAAGCGTTAGAATAAATCTAATTGTTTGTTTAATTGAACTGTGTACTTTCGAACTCCGTGACAATATATCCATGTTATTGACATATCTTATAAATTCATTTCCAAAATTATATTTACTTGCATTTCATGTTTCTGAATGTTCTATACTCTTCTATGAGAAATTATAGAGATAGTATTTTTAAAAACATTAAATATTTGTAGTTGGTAATTACTAAGGGAATCAGACAATAAAAGGTATTAACATTTTAAAATGGAACCATTTCATATCTATATGTTTCTTATAAATTACACTATTTTTTGAATTTATGAGGACTGATACACTATGTACCAATCAGTAATTGAACACATATGAGAAGTTTTTCCAAATTTAATGGTCTCAATTCTATACTGTAAATCATTCTCAGGCGTAAATAAGCATAATAAACTACATGAAAACAAAGGACGGTATAAAATAATCTAGAACTGTTAATAAATATATAAACAAACTGCAAGCAGCCGCCGTCTTTGCACACTAATACCAAATGACAAATATACTAAACTGAATAAAAAATTACGAAAAATACTTCATACCTAATTATTAAACAAGGATAATGCAAATATATTATAAAAATAAATAAAATTTCAGAAATAAGCTTCACACACAAGAAGTAAACATATCAAGCATACGAAATTTACTCACTGATTCAAAACGCGGGAAAATGCTAGTCTCGTCACGTGATTTTTTTTGGCGTATTGTCGTGAATCAACCTCATTGAAGAATTCTTTCGTCCCTTGCCTGTTTCGCCGCGAGTGGAACTCCCCCTTCATTCTGACAATCAGCTGATGACTAATCAACTAGTTCTCTTTTCACCGACATTCTAACTGTTGAAGAAGCCTAGAGCTTATAGGCTGGAACTTAGGCGCACAATACATGCCAGGAGATTTAAAATATCTAATGAGAAATGAAGGATATTCTGTGCATGTTTAGCAATTTCAATTTTCTAGATCAGCATCTAATGATAGTTCACTTGAAAATAACACGAATGAACACATCAACGGTGAATATTTTGACCACGGTTCCACTAATTACGAGTGGTGATCAATAAAAAAGTTTGAAAGTCGAATATATATAAATAAATAAATGTTTTTTTAACAAAAAACAGAAAATACAAAGGAGAATTATGAGGCATATATGCCTATAATATTTCAACATAATCACCAAATCTATTAAGGCATTCATCAAAATGCAAAACTAACTTGTTTAACTACTCTTGGTAGAAATCAGGTCCCAATCCATTGAGCCAGGTCTCGGCGGATGTTTACACAGCTCTGTCCTGGAATATCGCAGCACATTAGAAGCGATATGCAGCACGCTGTCGTAGCTCAGTCCCAGCTTACGAGATTTCACTCAGAGTTACCCGTCGATTATTTTGAATCATTTCTTCAATTCGTTCCGTGAAGAACATGGCCGGCCTCTCCCTGTCATATTGTGGTTTTCGACATTCTGTCTACCTGATTGAAAAGGTTGACACCATTTCGCTACATCTTGTCTGCTCATTGCTTCTTTACCATAAACTTCCACGATTTGACTGTGAATGCCAGATGCTGACACATTCTTTGCCCATAAAAATCGAATCATGGCTCGCACTTCCAATCGAAACCAATTTCCCAAACGTCTTGCCAATACATTCGTCTTGAATCTCCTGGGAACTTTCACTACCTACCCGTTGAATAGGCGCTGTACTTTGGGCATCTGGACTGTAAAAACAGTCCTCAATCCCATGTCAGGATAGTCGGCGATGTTGGGCAATACGAAAGTGGATTTTGTTCATTCTGATGGCGGTGATTGGTCGATCGATGAGATCCGGAGGCGTGGCGTTGGTTCTTCATCTGAGCGAAAAGGTTTTTTAAGTTTTTGACTTGGGTGAGAGCTTAAAGGGTGTTCTCTGATTGGTTATTGGGTGAAGTGAACAGAGAATCCTATTGACTGCCCTTAGGGATGAGATATTGAAAATTGGGGAGGCACTTGTGTCCAGAGGGGTAGAAAGAATTTATCATTGAAAAATTTTTAAAGAAAAGTTAAATTTTAGCATACTATGGTGCAATAAAAAATTTTATTGCATGAATTAGAAAGTTAAGGAGGATTGTATGAATCAAGAAAAATTCTTCTTAGCCTTCTAGCATTGTCATTAGGAGTGTATGGAATTAAATTGAGCATATTTGAATTATTGGTGTCAGGTAGAGCATTAAAAAAGTTAATAGCTATTTTTTGAAAATATGAGATTTAAAACTTATTATTTTTAAGGCATTACGTGTGTCGCCATTGCGTATATATCTGGTAGCTTTGACAATCATACGTTTGAGAGAATTTTAGATTTTGGTATTAGCAGCATATCCTCATACTGGACACGCGTGCGCTAGTATTGGACGCATAACGGCTGCATAGAGAAGCACTTTGTTTTCTATAAAATGAGAGTTCCGGCCAAATAAAGGGTAAAGTTGAAACATGATTTTCTGCAACTTATCGCGGGCGTATAAAATGTGTTGTCTCCATGTTAAATGAGTATCGAAAATGATTCCAAGGTGTTAAAATTACCTTAGACCAGGGAATCTGTTTATTGTACATAAGTGGGGGTGGAGTTGAATGCTTTTTTGTGAATACTACGGCTGAGGATTTATCCACATTAATGTTAATTTTCCATTTGTCATAAAATTTTTGCAGATGTCTATTGATCGCATATGAGATAGTTTTGAGATTTTTGTAGGTTGAATGTACGTTCGTATCATTCTCATAAAGATTGATCTTTGTTAGTAAGTGGGGATGTCATTAATATAGTGATTAATGTGCAGGGGCCCCTAATAAAGAACCTAATGGACACCCTGGAGAGATGCTATGTGTGTCAGAAAGAGGCGCGTTAACTTTAATTTTGAAAGAGCGATTGGTTAAGTATGAATGAATAAGGTGAATTATAGAGGGGGAGTCATGTCGTAAGGTATTAGTTTGAAAGTGAGTCCATTAATCCAAATACGGTCGAAGGCTTTCTGGATATCTAGAAATAAGATTCCCGTGCTTTTTTTCCCTGGAAAACTTCTGAGATGTGTTCGGCTAGTCTTAGAAGGGAATGTAAGGCAGAGAGTTATTCGTAAAACCATATTGTTTAGGGTTAAGAAATTTTTTTATCATTAATGAAATTTTTTGTACTCTATGGAGAATAATAGATTCTTTTAGTTTATATAGAGAGAGAAAAGGGAAAGGAGTGAGATAGGTCTATAACTTTCTGCAAGATGGAGATTTTTACCTGGTTTGTTAATGGGAAAAATAATGGCTTCTTTCCACTTGTCTGGAAAGTGATTGAATTTGAGAATTTTATTTATTAGAATAATTAGTATGAGAATTAATTTGATGGAGAAATTCTTTAGCAGTCTGTTTGTGATAGAATCTTTTTCTGTGGCATTGACATGCTTAATATAGTGGATTATTTCATCCGGAAGAGCAGGTTCAATATGAGTAGAAGGGGGAGTAGAAATAGTTATTTGCAGTGGTGTTAATTAAATTATTTTGGTATGGATATCATTTTCACGTTCATTTTCAATAAAATTATATTTTTAATGTTAATGGCAAGAAGGTTAGCCTTTTGCAGATCAGTGACGGCCGTACCTGTCGTACAATTATGTGGTGGAATTTGGGGTATTTTACTTTTAAAAAAAATTTCCGTACGCCGGAGGCTGTTAAGTGCCATGTACTAGTGTTGTGTTTTTGAGTTCTTTTTTGAGATCAGTTTGTGCTCTATTGTAGAAAGTTTTAAAAATGGGGTTACAAGTCTGATGATATCTTTTACGAAAGTGATTTTTAACTTTGATAAGCTGATTGATGTGCTGTGGTGTGAAATTTCGACTGTCGATTCTTATTGGTCGGGTGGCGTGGCTATGAGTCTCAATGGCCACGTCGGTGAGCTCAGCTATTTTACATTCTAAATCGTTAGCATTATTAATGGAGTTAAGATGAAAGTCAAAGAGGGAGAGATTTTTATTTAAATTAATTTTAAATCCATTCCAATCCGTGGAGACCGCTCTTGAATTAGAGGGTTCCATAGCAAGTTTAAAGTTAAAATTTAGGAAAACTGGGTTATGATCAGAAGATAAATCAGATTAGATTATGATCAGATTAATGGCGTTGACAGAGAAAGGATAGTAAAAATTTTTGACAAGTGCGATATCAATTGTATTTGCAGAATTATGGCCAAATCTAGTAGAAGTAGGGGGGGAAAGCGATATTTTTAAATTTAACATGCTAGCAAAATTGAAAAGATGTTTGCTTCTGTTAGTATTTATATTGTTATGCGTGTCATTAATGTCACCGAATAGTACACAATTGCTAGAAGTTTGGAGGAAGTATTCGATATCGATAGTGAACATATTTTCATCAGAAGAAGGGGGGGATATAAACACTTACTATTGAGATGGGATCATGCTTGGGGGTGTTAGAATGTTAGCAACTTCCATAGTGCGGTGGGAGACAGTTTTGCTTGAGTGAGTTTTTAACAGAGAATCAGAGTTCCACCGCTAGTTCGCGGCCCTTCTGTCGTTTTTGTGGCATGTGTAATTGGCAATGTTAAATGCATGTGAAGGTATCAAATGGGTTTCTTGCATGAGAAAACTATCTTCTCTATAAATATACGTAGTTCAGCATTACGTCTAAGCAAACCGCTTGTCTTCGAAGAACACAAACTGAGGCCAATAGGAGAGGAACTATACATTATTATTGTTGCAAGATGCCTCTATTTGGGCGTACATTTGGTTTGGATTAAGAGGTTGATTTGAATTATTTTGATTGCAAAGGTGTTGTGACAGTTGCATGAGACAATGCATTGTCACTTGTAGCGTAGCTTGGATACTGATATTATTATTGCTATTATTGAAGTTAAAGTTATTGTTAGGAAAATTAAAATTTGGAATATTATTATTATATCTATTTGAAGGAGGGTTCGGTTTTTTGGCCTCAGTTTGTGCTGAAAACCCAGTCCCTCGTGTCGCCATCTGTTTGTGACAAACCTATACGGAACTTTATCACTAACCTTCTGAGATGTCTTTTTTAGGGAAATTTAATTCCCCTACCTATTTCCAATCAGCTCCAAAAAGAGGATTGGGATTCCTTGTTATGCAGATTAGATAAAGTATTTAAGTCAAACGGAATAGTAAAGTTTAAAGTAAAAGGAGTAGAGAGAAGTAGAGATTGAAGTAGATTCATGTACTGGTGATTTCTGTTGTTTAGAAGGTATAATAGTGAAGTGAGAGATTTATTATTGAAGATTTCTAGGTGGATAAATCTCAGGAAGAGCTGAGCGTAGAACGACTATTCCGGGTATTGATCCGGCATCTCTTTCGGAGGACGTTGAAGCAGGCCTGCTTGAATTGCCTGAATGTTTCCATTTTCGCCAATTGAGCCTTGTTGAACCTGAGCAGCTCCCATGGAGTGTGTTGGGGCTGTGAGGAGGGAGTCAGGGGAGAGTTCACTAGTTCCATGTACGTAGTTCCGTTAGAGAGAGTAGCCATATCCGTATAGTTTACCAATTCCGGAGGGAGGGAAGAAAAGTTAGTCTGCTATATCTAAATAGCCCTGATAAGGGCTGTAGAAGTCAGATGCTCTGAGTTAAAGGGGAAAGCTGAGGAGGATTTCCGAGGCAAAGCGGCTCTGTAGCGTCCGCCCTCTTTCAAGTGGTCGTAGGATTAGAGTACAGAGCGTATACATGATGCGTCTGTACTCTTCAACGTCTATCTAATCAATCCACTACCTACCAGCTAACCAGTTGTATGACAAGTAGCGCTATTTGTCTCTACTATTGGGAAGCAAAAAATCTCCACATTATGTAGTTTTCAAATGCTGCGGCTTGTAACCTTTTTTCCTGTGATCATCCCTCGTAAAATACAATTTAAAGTAAATTGTTTTAGTTATAAATGGGCGAAAATCTGAATTCATGATAAATTTGAGCATAACAAAATTATTTTAAGTGTTATTGGGGATTTTTATTTGTTATTTGTTAACAGTTTCTTACTAAGTAAATGCCATTTGTTTGATGAAAAAGAGATTTCTATTTTATCGCTCTATATATAGAATAGGAAATCAAATCTACATACTATCGGATGACTGATTAAAGTCAAACTTTGACAAACCTAGGACTATCAGTGACCTCGTAATTTTGAACATTGGTCACGTGGCGTTCGATGCCTGAGCTTGCAACGCACCAACATGACGATTTTTAACCTCTGCCCTCTGCATGATGGGCCGAGTGGCACCAAGACTCAAATCCATGACTTAAGCAACGCTGGGTCGATCCAACACCCCCTAGATTTTAGAAAATCTCGGTGCTAATTTGTGACATCACCAATAGTAAATAAACATTATCCAATATCGTATTCAGGGCTATGGAACACTTCTAATGCAATGCGATCGATTTTGATATTATATATTCTCATCCCTTTAAGACACGAAACATTTTACCCTTAGATATTAAATTCTTCTGGTTTTTACCACTATACGCACCCCAATGACACTGAAAAAAATAATAATACATTTTTGCGATCCCTCTGGAAGGTGAAGTGTTCCAGCTCGGACATGTTGCCTGAATCTAAAAGAGAAATTATACTAAACAAGTATAAAGCAAATGAAAAACAAATATTAGTGAACTACCCATTAAATTATGTTTCATGCACACTAAACATAAGAATAAGTATTAGTTTACTTCTTAAAGAATAATTGCAAGTAATCCCAACTCTTTTTCTTATAAGATTTTGAAATAACTGGGTGCACGATTATAATGAGAGAGAGAATTATTATTATTTTTTTTTACAAAATATTTTTTTCTAGCACGAATTCCGTAAAAATTTAGGGATTCATGTCTATTGAATGAGGACGACTTGATTGAATTCATGACGGTTTATGATAAGTAAAAAGTCGATGATGATGAAGCCGAAGGGGAAATTTAGTTATTAACAGCGTGATTTAATTCGCGAGGTTTTGAAATTTGCTACAAGTATTGTACAACATTTTCTTACTCATGATCCTGATATACAGCGTGCATTAAAATTTTAACATCTTTTTAAGTTTTGGGTATCAGGATATCACAAATAATTATACAAGCAACTTGTGGTACCATAAAAAAACCACTAATAACTGACTTCGTAACAACAACGGAAGCAACTAACTGAGGTTTTCAATAACGAATGAAATTCTTCATTGTAATCAAAACCGATTGTTATGCTAGACATATCTAACACATTTACTGCTGATACATTTTTTATCCAGTTTACACATAATAAACTTGCACGCTTGTTATCATACAGCGATAAATATAGTTGTTAGTTAATAGTTTTATTCTTTATTTCAACTTGAATTTTTATACGTTTTTTAGAACTCAAGAATTAATTTTCATTGTGCACTAATTAAAATTTCTTTGTAATAAAAATGAATAGTTTTTTTCTATAAATATGTAAGATACATTTTTTATCACTTTTTTTGCATAATTTATTGCGAAAATATTTAAAGATTTTTCATCCTAAGCGAATTTTTATTTTTTTAAAAATATGGAAGACATTCCTATATAAATTTACGATAGGTTTTTTTTTTTTACTCGTGTAAAAAAAAGAGTGTGGTGTACGAGTTCATCAATGTACTATTATATCAATGTACTATTATTTACTTCGAACGTATTGCAATGAAAATAAATATTTTGCACATTTCAACAAATTATAAATAGCTTATATGTTTTTACTAGCCGTTACCTGCCCACTTCGCTGGATATTTTATAATGTTGTTTGAATACAAAGTGTTTAACTATTGGAATACATTGACAAACATTCTTACAAATCTCACCTCTTGGTTTAAAAAGAATAGGACTTGAATTTCCAAAATTGAAGTCGAATTATCTTTTGAGCTTTCATAATTCCCTTCCCAAAAGTGGATTTCCCAAACATGTTATGTGGCGGTTCTCTACTCTGTGAAAGGAAAGTGTCAACCAAATTTCAAGTTTGTTGATCCAAAAGTTAAAGGCGAGTATTTTTTTCTATAACGCCCCATATGGAGCCCGCAACACATTTTAGTGGTCTATTTTCGCAAAATTCCTACTGTAGCGGACCTTTACGTTATGAAAGGAATGTGCCTATACCAAATTTCAAGTTTATAGGACTAATAGTACAAAAACGGATATATTTATCTATAACGTTCCTTATAACCCCCCTATAACGCATCTAAATACCCCGTTTGCATGCAAACCTGCAAATTCACGGTGAATTGGGGCTGGAGAGAAAAGCGAGCTTTTCATCAGTATTTTTTTTCAGCCCGTTTATATGAGAATCTGGTAATTGGTTGAAGGATTCACGTGGCGAAACTGTATAACCGTAGAAACACGCAGAATGTTGAGTGCAATTATCGTACAGAATCTTCGCTATTTCCTTATTAAGAAGCCATGTTGCTTCACATATTTTTTGTTTGTTTGTTTAGTTTTTGCAATGAGTGACCAGAGAAAATTAATAATTTAAAATCAGATCCTGAGCTCGCAAATATGTATTTAAGTGATAACTTCTATTGGTGTGATTTGCTGGAGAGTGAACTTGAATGAACGTCATGCTCGGGAATATAACACTCATTCGGCTTTTTTCGTCTACAGTCGGACATACACAACCCTAAAAAGGAAAGGAGAGACTCCCCCCCGCCACTTTGAATCCGGTAGTTTGTCCCGCCACCAATAAAAGTAAAAGTAAAGTTCCTAGTTCCGATCTAAATGATGCTCCGCCCCCTCACCTCTTTCTAGTTCAGGGATGGCCAACCCAAATGACCTCGCGGGCCACTTCGGAAAAACTTAACAATCCTGTGGGACGCATGTAAAAATATATATCTTTATATTAGATTTTGATCCATTGCAAACATTTGTTGGAGTCAAAATTTAAAATAGACTGATATATTATTATTGTTTTCATTGTTCATGTAGACCAGAGGTTCCCAAACTTTTTTGTCTCATAGACCCCTTGCCATGCTCTTCGGTATAGGGTAGACCCCTTGCCATATTTTTCGGTATAGGGTAGATCCCTTGCCATGTTTTTCGGTATAGGGTAGACCCCTGCTTAACTAATATCGAATTCCTGCAAATTTATCATCTTAAATGTCTTTTTGACAGCTAGTACTACTACACCTTTAAAAGAATTAAATTTATCCCTAATGAAGTATACACTTAAAAGTTTAAAAAGCATACGTTAATTAATTAAGTTAAAAGTTAATTAATATATAAAATAACTGTTAAATATAAAATAACCAAACAACACACAATGGATTTTAAAGAGAGAGATGAATCTGGCGTTACAATAACAAATTTTCAACATTTAGTATCAATCTTGTCCAGTGGCGCACACAAGGGGGTCCTGGGGGTCCGGACCCCCAAAGCCCTTGATTTTTTTTCCAATTGATTATAATTCTAAGTACTTAATACGTAAAATTTAATTAATTACTTGTTATTAATGATTAATTTTATTAATTAATGCAAATTATTTAGTCAAAAATTAGTTTTTTACTGTGTTTTGTTCCCGAAAATTGACAAAATCAAAAGGAGCATGATACAAGAATGGTGAACTTTCAACCCCGGACCCCCTTGAAAATTTCTGTGTGCGCTACTGATCTTGTCAGATTTAACCTTAAATCTCCTCTGTTAGTAGTGTCTAGTTTCTTTTTTTGTTTTTGTTTTGGAGATTGAAAACTGCGCTGAAACTCCTTCTTACTAGGAAAAATAATTAAAAACTTCCTCACGATATTCTATAAATCGGGACAAATAACAGGTTTGCCTTTTTAAATCCAAAATTGTTGGCATCCGTTTCTAAACTTTAAAATCTTAATTGGTGCATATCACGATCAGTTCCTGTTATCATGTGACATTTTTTTTCAATATGACCATATAAATTCAATGCCTACTGTGGTATTACCATTGTCAGAGCCTTCTCAAACCTGGTTTCAAAATCTGAATAAAAGGCAGTTAAATATTAAACGTAGGTTAAAACGTGGTGACAGATTGTCTGGGTTAATTTGAGAAAATTTCCGACTTCCAGTATTATGCTTCTTTAGTTTAACTGTGGAAAGAAACGCTGAAATGGTTTCTGTTTTTAAAAAAAATTATGCTGTCTCCTTGTACGGGCAAATTAATTTCATTATATTTAGTAAATTAATCTGTTAAATAAGTAAAATTTGATTTCCACTTAATTAAATTATCTTTTAAAAGTAAAGTTATGGTCTAGTTTAATGAGAGTTAATATCACATAAACCCCCACTTACACCTTATTGCCCCCCAAATTGTTTTTTTGCTGACGTGAACCCCTTGGAGGTTATCATAGACCCCCGGGGGTCCATATAGACCACTTTGGGAATCACTGATGTATACAAACATAGATAGTAAAGAATAATGTAATGATCAAATAATGTTTAATTTATTTAATTAGTGAGATATCTGTTTCTCAACTCTTTCACTTAGTTTTTGCAAGTCGATCTCAATGCATGTGTATTAACGTATCGTAATTGATGTTGCAGATTTCCGTGCATTAATTTTCAGCACGATTTATATGTGTTTGATAAATTTCAATTTAGAAAGAAAAAAAGAGATTCGCAGTAACAGAATCAACGTGAAAAGAAAATAACAGTTATGAGAAATTTATTTTTTACATAAAAAAAACTTTTTTTTAAAAAAAAAATAATGTTTAAAATAGTCGAAAAGGAAACGTAATATTTTTTAAGAAAAAGGCTTAAAGAGAAAAAAATCCTATACTAAGTTAAACATAAAATGTAGAAAAAGGACACATTTTTTTAGAATTAAGTAAATGGTATTATTATCATTAGGAATATTGCAGTAATCGTAAGAATAAAAATCTATTTTTTTAAAGCGAATCGGAATAGTAATGAACAAATGGTTCTATTAATCACATTACTTAAATATACTTTGAGTCTAAAAAGAAAATTAAAACAATTAAAAATTTAACATAGCAAAATTAAGTATACAGGTATTAAGAAAAAGTTACATTAAATAATTTAAATACAAGAAAACAAAAGATAATTAAGAAAACTTTCCTTGCAGCAGCACCGGATATATTTGAACAAAACTCCCATACAATGACAAAAGAGCTAGTATAAGCCAGAGATTATGTGATATAAATCTTCTGATTAAATCCCTTTTTAAATGTTTTGACCTAGATTCCTCTCTTCCAAATTAACTACCTGTCGTACTATCTATCCCTTTGCTTAAATTAATCCATGGATAGAATTCAATATCGTTAAATTGCAACCAAAACTCACAAAGCCGGATCGGGTCTTCTGAACAAATTACCTATGATTTTAAGTGGGAATTTCAAAGAAGATATTTCAAAAGACAAATCAAAACTTTTAGTTGATTTTTTAAAATCAAAATTCAGTTTAATTATGTCAAATGAAGAACGGATTTCTTTTATAGATAGTTAAATAAAATTTTGAATCTCTAAAGGATTTATAACCTATTTCAGCTACCATAAACCTACTGTTTCCTTCTTAGAATACGATTAATTCCCAAATATGATTATATATTTCGCACAAAAGTATTACTTTATGAGTACAAACATATGAATAAATAATTTTATAGGACAATACTAACATCTTGTTTTTCATTCACCTACCTAAACCCTGAAATAACATTACAAAATTTGAAGTTATCACTTCTATCGTGTGGTCATAAGCACACACTTTTTCTCATTGTGCTAACAAATGCAGAGAAGTTAAAAATTTGATAGTAAATTTTCAAAATTATTATTTGATTTATAATATAATTTAAATTATAATTTGATTTATTTATGATAATTATTTATTATGGTACTAAAAATGGTAAATTCAGTGTTCCTCTAAAATTTGTTTGTGTGTAAATTTAAGATTTAATGCATTGGAATGTTTTTATACAAGGTTTTTTATTGCAAATATATTTTGAACTTATTAGATATTGTCAAAAAAAAAAGAGATTTATTTATTTCGCATTCTAGTTTCTTACTTCGGATACGCAAAGATATGTAAGTTTGAAAATTATGACTGTAAAATTTAAAATTTATAATTTTTTTTCATAAAGATAAAAATTATTACTTAGACTTAACACAAACTAATTATACAGTAACATTGAAAATTTAATTCATTTGAATATTTTTATATAAAGTTACAAATATTTTCAACTTATCAGATATTGTCAAAACATAAATAAAATCTCTACATTTTTATCCTACTTTCATGTTTATTACTTTTCTTATGTACTAAGACATGCAGGCATAAACTTTTGATCATAAAATTTTAAATGTATGATTTGTTTATTATGAGGTTAAGAATGGTTATTTGAATGTTAATGTGTAATTTGAGGGTAAATTTTTCATCCATTTGAATACTTTAGATATTTTCAATGCTTGATATATATTGTCAAATTATATAAAAAAATAAAATTTCTAAATTTTTTTGCGTCTTCTTGCTCTTCATTTTTTTAAAAAAATATTTTTAATATTACTTTTCATTTTTAATATCTCCTGTCCTCCAACATGCAGCTTCTACAAATATACTTACAGAAATAAATCTCGGTCGCAATGCATCATGGGAAAATTAGAAAACGTACTCGCTTTTGACCCCCATATGCACTGCTCCAAAGTTGGTACGAAAATCAAACCCGCTTTTCAAACTGGTGTGATGCCGGATGGTAGTGCAAACGGGTCTAAAGAGGATCAATGCCGGTATTTTGTCGGCAGTTTTCGTCCATGTAAAAGGGGCTTGGGGGACACAAAACACTGTACTTAATTTCTTTTACTTAGATAGTTATAAGAATAAATTTACTGGTACTGTATTTGAACACATATGTAATAAACATTTCATAAGCAAAATAGTATTTTTAAACAAAAAATATTATTTAAAATTTTAAAAATTATTTTAAATTATTAAAATTCCTATTACATTTACAAATTTAAATATTTTTCAACCATTTTTTTTCTGATATTTCTGGAAGTATTTCCACAATTCTGTGCAAGGGATTGGTATTACGAGTGATACTTTTATTTTTAAAATTTTCTTTCTCTTAGACACTATAAAAAACATTAAAAAACAGCTACATCTAATTTTATAGATTTCTAAAAAAATAACTGTTTACCTAAATACTTATTCCAAGCACAGAATTATCAAACATATTATATTAAACAACCAGAAAAAGTTTCAAAATTGTATAGTGAATATAAAAAAAAAAGCCTTGGCATGTTAAACACACATGATCATCATGAAAAATAAGAAGTTAAGAAAAAGCAATTTGAAGTTTTTGAAATCAGAGAAATAATTAAAAGAGCTAAAATATAGTATCCATTCTAATATATATTAAAATTCAAGTTATATATTAAGTATTTTTAATGCAAAATTCATCCTGAATTATCACATATTAAAAAGTAAATATATTAAGATTAAATGGAATGAAGTGATACAAAACAGTAAAAAAAAAATAAATAACCAGCTATATCTAACTTTGTGGTTCTTTTAAAAAAGTAGCTCTTCATATAAATCCTTTAAGCTATGCACATTGTGACGTTCTCCTTTCGAAACGAGTTTCACTCTTTCAGGACAATACTAGACTGAGTTTTGGGTGCACGTGCAGCTGGGGTTCATTATCGCTTATTTAGCGTTTGGACTTTGGTGCCAGTTAGACTAGTCAAACAATAGTCTGGCTGTACTACTGTGGACGAGATCACTTCCGAGGCAGCTGACTGTCGCCTTACATACACAATGGCGAATTGTCCTCAAAGGCGGTAAAACGACGACAGTGGGCCGAAGGGGTTTGGCCGGTGGAGCATGTGTCGGACACCTGCTGGTTTGTGAAGAAACCGGGTGAGTGGACGATTGGCGGATTATGGACCAATGGGCTCTAATGAGTTGAGGTTCAAGGATCGACTCATATGAGCCCACCAATGAGAAACGTGAGGGGGGGGGAGAAATGAACTGCCCCTGATGTTTTAAAAGGCTGGAAAAACCGGGAGAGAAAAGAAGACGACCTGAAGGAGAAGAACGAGGATCGCCAAGTGACGCTCTAGCGGCCGGACGTGTTTAGCACGCCCGCATACGATTTTAGTGTCTCTTTGAGCTATTGCAAGAGATCTTGTAATTTCCCTTGTAGCCCTTTTCAGGGCTCTCTTTGAACGCGACGATGGATAATTCTGATATGGAATTTTCTCCTATTTCTCGATCTAACAACTCGTCCAGATCCTCCACTCCTAAGCCAGAGAAGCCTCTTACT
Source organism: Trichonephila clavipes (assembly GCA_019973935.1). Lineage (NCBI taxonomy): Eukaryota > Metazoa > Arthropoda > Arachnida > Araneae > Nephilidae > Trichonephila > Trichonephila clavipes. The sequence continues at coordinate 91,172 of BMAU01004014.1, read as the reverse complement.
GATTGCGAAAGACGCAGGAATGCCATGGATAGACTAAATAAGCAGCAAACCATGATCGCTGGATACAGAAATTACTTAGACAACGCTAAACAGACGAAAGACGAAACAGGAATTCGCAAGGAAATGGAAAAGTATCTCAAGATAACCATAGAAGCTAGGGACCAATTGGTAAGTGAGCTACGGACTATGCCCCCATGTTTAATCTTTAACTGCCCTGATCACACTACTCTTGAAGCTAAGAATAGCGTCCCCCTAAAACCTTAACTGAAAATTCTAAAACTAATGATAACGATAAAAAATTTTCCCAGAAAAGAAAAAATACCAAAACTAACTCGGATGACTTTGTCTTTCCCAGTAAAACCGCTCGCCCTACCACACCAACGAAAGAACTTGAACCAGTTGAAGTTCAAAACTCCTACGATAATATTTAGATGAAGACCCAGAAACTAACGTTCCTGAAACCAGTGATAAACCAGCACCCTCGCCTCCCACAGCCTATTTTTCTAAAAATTAAAGATAACTATAGAGATCAATTAAATAAAATAATGCAAAAATTCCCAAATGTAAAATCTAAATCCTCCGGAAAACATATAAAGTTAAACACAGATTGCCATGTTGAACATAAAGAACTCATTGATTTCATAGATGAGGACAGAGATATCGAATTTTACGTAATTAAACCAAAAGAAAGTAAACCCATTAAAGTAGTTGTAAAAGGGTTACCCGGATGCACCAAACCTAATGAAATTGTCTCGGACTTAGAAGATCAAGGTTACACTGTTACCAGTGCTAATCATTTGATCTCCAAAAGAACTAAACTCGAACTCCCATTTTTCCTTATAACAATGCCCAGAAATGAATTCAATTTAACCGTTTTCGACCTTAACCATTTGGGTTTCATGCAAGTAAAGTGGCCGCGGTAGCCGAGTGGTATAGGTATCGGATCGTGGCTTGCCTGGTCACGAGTTCGATCCCAGTACCACTAAAGACCCGCCGTGTAGGGCAGCGATGCACGTTAAATCTGTCGAGAGCTGAAACGTCCTCCCGTTGGTGTGGTGTGGTAGTTAGGAGAGGGGGTGCCAGCTCAGGTGTCGTCCACGTCACTTGACCATGGTTCAAAATTACGTGGTCCGTCGCCAAAAGCCCTCGTGTAGCTGAACAGTGCGACGTTAATATTAAATCAATCAATCATTCATGCAAGTAAGAATTGAAGGCTATTCTGTTCACAGAACCACGCAATGTTTCAATTGCAACAATTTTTACCATACTGCAGCCAATTGTCACATGATTACAAGATGTTTAAAATGCGGCAAAGATCACCCAACAAAAGACTGCAATATAAAAGAAAGGCAGGAAAACCCCTATTGTATAAATTGCAACGCATATGGGCATACTGCCTGTTATACCAAATGTCCAAATTTCCCTAAACCGAAAAAAGGTTCCCCACTTTTAAACATAAATAGCAAAAAGTTCACCAGTAACAATGTGGTTGAAGGAATTTCCTTCGCCAACATGGTTTCTGGAAATAAAAATAACAACGACCCTCCCCCCTCCAATAATAATAATAATAGATCGGAAAGACAAAGTACTCCCCGAGCTTCCCCCTCTGACGAAATCAATGCCTCTGACTTCCAAGACGTCATAGACCTCTTTAAAATAGTAACCACAATATCTTTAAACAGTTCCCTAAATTAAAACAAATTCTCCCTGATCTCAAGAAAACAAAAGACTTTAAACAGCAAGCACTTATGTTAATGGATGCGTTTATGGATTAATTTTTTATTTCTCCATACTCAATTTTATTAATATAATGTTCCTTATTTCCAAGTTTTAACTTTTTTGTTCCTAAAACCGATCAGGCAATTTTTTCTTTAAAGTCCAAAGCTCACAAATCCAATCGTGTTCCTACTTTTAACCTCCTCGTACGGCATTGGTCCCTCACGTATTGGCCACACCTCTTCAACCACCGAACCAAGAACAACAGCACAAGGCACCCTCAGATCCAGATATGGGATGGAGGAATCTGCCTAGGTTCCAGTTCCCAAATTGAAAGTCGAAAGTCGGAGAGAAAAGAAAAAAAAAGGAAGGAGAAAAAGAAAGAAAAGAGCTGGAAAAGATGAGGGCTGGTCGTTTTAGGAAGCGGAGAGGAGAATCCCAGAGTTTTTGGTTCCGTGATGCTGACCAGGAATCCAAAACGCGAATGAGAAACAACGCCTTGCGGACTGGACCGAGACAAGCCGTGGAGTGAGTGACTTTAAAACGGGAATACCATACTGGCTAGGCACGGAAACTATTAACTTCACAATCTAACTTAAATCGATTATCCTATTGGAGAAAAAAATTAAAAGTAATTTTTTACTCCCACAACCTTGCTGTGATGTATTATTTTCACGCTACCTTCTGACGGCGTTATAGCAAGATCTAATTTGGTGGCAGCTTTGTGAGATAGGTATTTCTGTGAATAGATGCCTCGAACCCTTTATTGAGAAGAAAAAATAAATAAACGCCAGCCGTATGGAGTTATGCCCGCCTGATTCTCGCACAACTTGTGAAAGAAATGTGTTTCATCGAATTACATGCAACAAGAAGTGACCGGAGTGCCTTGCTCGTGCCCGTGTGTTAAGGAAGCGTGCCCTCCTGAAAGGTTTCCCGGAATTCCTGTATTTTCCTGCTTGTGAAGAGTGCCCGCGAAGTGCCTGCCTTCCGTTTTTTCCCGGAGAAGGATGAGGAAGATGTTTCCAGTGTTTCCACCTGCAATGTTAAGGTCAGTCTTTTTCTTTGAGTATAGTATCGAGGCAGCAATACATTATTTCTAGTTTATGTAAAATTTTGTAAGAAAAGTAATGCTAGATAAAGTTAAAAGTCTAGACTGAGAGACTACAGAAATTATTAAGTTTGAAGTGTATAGATGTGCTATGTTTGTAGGTGTGTTTGTTTATTGAGTTAGGTCGTAGTATACAGTAGTATACTTGCTTCGTTAGCACAGTTTTGCGTAGTGTGTTGTCAGGTTACTCTGAGTATTTTTATTATTTTGTGAAATATAATTAAGTCTCAGTCTAGGGTACTGTTAGTTATGCTAGTTATGAGTATAATTTTGTGAAGTATAATTAAAGTCTAGGTCTAGTGTACGGTTAGTTACGCCGGGTAGTTGTATAAGTTTGTGTAGTACAACTAAGTATAGTGTATAGTGTAGTGTTGATTTACGTTGGATATTTGAATTGTTTTAGTGACAATTGAGATTGGATTTAGTGTTGTATTTATTAAAGCATGATGGCGTTTCTTTTAAAGCAAACAAAAGAAGCATTGTTAGAGGTTGCGATAGATTTGGGAGTCGAAGTCTATAGTACTCTAACCAAGTCAGAAATTAAGAATAGAATTTGTCAGAGTGAAGACTATAACGAAGAATCTGTTAAAAGTTTGTTGGAGGGTATCTTGGCGGAAAAACGAGAAACCAAGGAAAGCGAGCGGGAGACAAGAGAATATGAAGAACGTAAATTAATTAGGGAATTTGAGTTGGAAAGAATGAAATTATCTAATAGTACGGATACGATAAGTGTATCGTCAACTGATCTTGAGGGACAGGGAGTTAATAGACGGGTTAACTTGAGAGATTTAGTGCCTAAGTTCGATGCTAAGAATGCGGACATTAATTTATATTTTGAAATATTTGAAAGGCAGGTGAAAAAAGAAAAAGTGGCTGAGGATAGATGGGTCTCCCAACTCATTCCTTTACTTCCGATAGAAATTGCGGAGATAGTAGCGAAAGAACCTTTAGAGAAAAGCGACGATTACCCCTACATAAAAAATCTACTCTTGGCCCGGTTCCAACTCACACCGATAGCCCTTAGAGATAGATTTGAGTCGCATCAACGCAGACCAGGGGCAATGTGGGCGGATTTAGTGTTCGAACTAAGGTCCTACCTGGACAACTGGCTAGCGGGGATGAAAGTGGGTGATTTCGCCGCATTGAAAGAGCTACTAGTGACAGAACAAATAAAAAAAGAGCACCAAGTGAATTAGTAAACCATTTTCTAGATTCGTGGGATGGTTTCAAGGAGGCTAAAAGTTTAGCTGAGAAATTGGACCATTTTGAGGCGATTAGAAGAGTGCATAAAAAACCAGGTCCGACGAAAATCTGGGAGCGTAGAACCTTTGATAAACAGCCTCTCGAAAGTAAAAATAAATCAGCTCATTTCAGTGGTAAGGGTAAACATATCGGGCCCTTGAATAGGGATCCTTATAAGCATGAGGTAAGCCATGGGAGTTCTCAAATTAGGAGGGAGTGCCCCAGGGCGGGGGAGAGTCAATTTGAGAAAAGGAAGCCCATAATATGCTATTACTGCAATGAGACAGGGCACATAAAGCCAGTCTGCCCCAGATTAAGGAAAAATAATTTCGAAACGGTAGCTAATTTAACTTTAAATACCGGAAATCACGACCCATTTAAAAAATTCAAAATGAACATGGAGATAAATGGCATAGATCGCATATGTCTAAGAGATTCGGGGTCATCCATAGACGTCTGTTCGCGGAGCTGGATCAATGAAAATGACCTCCTAGATGAATACGTTTGGTTGAAAAGCCCGTTAGATGAGATTTGCCACTGTTTGCCTCTGGCTAAAATTAAAATCAAAACGAAGAAAGGGGAGTTTTATACCAAGGCTGCAATAAAACAGGATAGTAGTGACAATGATCTATATTTATTGGGAAACCGAACGGCTGAACTGCTGGAGTCAAACGAACAGGGGGTGCAGTTGGTTAACGCAGTGGTGACTAAAAGTAAACAAAAAAGATTTTCCCCTGAGAAAGAAAAGAGACGAACGAAGAGGAGCTTGAGCTTACGGATTTTTCCCCCTCGTCCGAGGGAGGGGAAGACGATAGCTTTATCATTCCTGCTTTTGAAGGAGAAGGGGGAAAGAGTTTGGCGAAAGTGAATGGTGTTAAATTTAAAGAGGAACAAAGAAAATGCCCCGATCTGAAACCATTATGGGATAAGGCCCTAACAGGAATAGACAAAGAATTTAGGGTCATCAGGGGGAAAAGAGTCGCGAAAACTAAGCGAGGGGAGGAAGTCAGACAGCTGTGCGTACCCATAAAGTTTAGACTTGACATTAACAAACTTAGCCATGACGAAATAGAAGGGCATCTGGGGGTGACGAAAACCAAAGATAGAATTCTAAGGCATTTTTTTTGGGCCAAACGTGTACAGAGACGTGGAGGAGTTCGTCAAAACTTGTGATTCGTGTCAACGAATAGGGAAACCGAGAGATAAGGCGAAAGCACCCTTGAAATTAGTGCCGATTATTTCGGAGGTATTCTCTAAAATCAATATAGATGCTGTGGGACCTCTCCCTGTCTCAACAAAGCAAATCAGATATCTGATTACGTCAATTTGCGTAGCCTCTAAGTACCCGGAATCTATTCCGGTGGAGAGTATAACTTCCCCGAACGTAATAGACGCCCTCTTGAGTATCTTTTCTAGGATAGGATTTCCGCACGAAATACAATCCGACCTGGGGACTTCTTTCACTAGTGCAGTGCTTCTCAAACTTTCAGTACTGGCGCCCCCGCCCAACTTTTTCGCGCCCCCTTATACATTAATAATGTACGAATCACAACTGCACTTTTTTGGCCGCGGTAGCCGAGTGGTATGGGTATAGGACCCTTGCTCACTTATATAAAAACCCGCCGTAATGCAAAATCTGTACTGAAACGTCCTCCCGTTGGTGTGGTGTGGTAGTTAAGAGAGGGGTGCCATGTCGTCCAATAATAAAATGAAAAAGCCCTTTGTTGCTGAACAGTGCGACGTTAAAGACTAAAGTTACAATAGGCGATCTTAATTATAAACCATACAAATTAGTAACATAAGTGTTAAAAATTTTGTATACTACTTTTAAGCAAAATAAATAAATAAATAAAATAATAGGATAATTATTATGTTATTTTTCCTTTCTCTAATTTTTAAATTGAACATATTACAAAATGCGGTAGCTGCTTAGAAGACAAAATATAGATATCTGCTAAATATCGAAAAAGAACTCAGAGGGTCAATTTCTAATCATAAGCAATCCTTACAAAAACTTTGCTTTCCAAGACAAGCTCATCGACGTCATTAATACTTATTCAACTTGTTCTTAATTTAGTATTAATTAATTAGTTATAAAATAATCTGTGAAGCACTGATACATTAAAAGTATACCGGCTGAAGTGCCCGCTCTTTGCTCGAGTTCATTTATAAGAAAATAAAACATTATTGATATAATAGCTGAATTGTAAGGGAAGCGCAAAACCAAGTGCTCGACAATGTTTACAAAAACGTAAAATGATTTTTTTTAAAACCGTTGCTCAAATTATAATTAGTTTTAGGCGAATTGTAATTTTAAGTCTCACAGAATTAGCATTTATAATTGATGTTAAACAGTAGCGCACACAGGAATTTTTCAAGGGGGGGTCCGGGGTCGAAAGTTCACCAATCTTGTATCAGGTTCCTTTTGATTTTGTCGATTTTCGGGAACAAAACACAGTAAAAAACTAATTCTTGAATAAATAATTAGCATTGACTAATAAAATTAATCATTAATAACAAATACTTAACTAAATTTTGCGTACTATAAACTTAGAATTATAATCAATCGGAAAAAAATCAAGGGCTTTGGGGGGCTCCGGACCCCGCCCCTTGTATGCGCCACTCATGTTAAATAATGATCAATAATATAAAATATCGATGAAGAATAATTGTATTATTTTTAATATTTAAAGTGAAAAGACTTCAACATGTTTTAACCCAGGAGCAGGCGCGCACTGGGTACGGTCGGGGTTATTGAGTCACCCCAATCCTTTTTTTATATAATTATTTTATTGTACACGATACAAATCATGATTCCAGTGAATAATTTAGCTAAGAGAAAGTTTACTTACCTACTTTCAAGGACTTTTCAATTTTTCTTTGGTAATAAATAAACAGTTTTGCCAGAATTAACGATTTCGTAATCTGTGTGTCCCGCGCGACCACTTCCGGGTAAAAAGTATATTCATTATGATAATATGTATGTTACTGCTAAAAAGTTGTGTGAAACGTTTTTCGTTATGCTTTATACATTGAGAATATTTATAAAAATATGTCTTGGCCAAGTAATCCTTCATGTGTGTGTGTGTGTGCTCTCTGTGGTTTTCCAAATATCATAAAACTTTTGCATGAAAAAAAGCGCAACAGAGAACACGTAAGAGAGGGGTCATAACTAACCGTACCAATAATTTAGAAGGTCAAACAGATTACAGCTGTAATGTGCAGTATTTCAAAAATAATGACAGTGATGAATTTTTTGTGTTCCTAAAGTTTTTCGATTCTGGGTCCGGGATCTGGTTTTTCTCTGAAAGGTTAGGTTAAAAAAAAGCGTAATAAAAAAATCTCTCATCACGGAATGACAGCAAATCAAATAAAAGTTTTTTTATTTGGCTATAGGATCAAAGATAGCTAATTAGGTATTGAAGAAGTTTTTGTTTTTGATGGCTTAATATCGCCTATAAATTATATCAGAGTAAAAGTGCATTTTTTATTATGTCTGAAAGTATTTTGTTTTAATTCATTCCAGTAAACTAATTATTTTTTAAATCTTTTATTTTCGATATGCTCGCGCCCCCCTCGTAAGGTCATCGCGCCCCCCTCCCAGGGGGGCGCGCCCCACAGTTTGAGAAGCACTGCACTAGTGAATTGACCACCACCTTTTTCAATAAGTTCGGCATCAAAGTGACGAGGTCATCAGTCAGCCACCCCCAAAGCAATGCAGTGGAGCGAGTGCATAGAACCATCAAGCGCGTAATTAAGGTTTTGTGCGTGGAATCGGGAGAAGATTGGGAGGGGGTTCTTCCTTTGGCATTATTCTCTCTCAGAACGGTTGCGCACGAGAGTACAGGTTTCAGTCCCACCGAGTTGGTCATGGGAAAGAATTTGAGAACACCCCAAACGTTAGTTTACGAGGAATGGATGGAGGAGGGAAACACGAGTCAATCGGTAGTGGAATATATATTGCAGTTAAATAATAGACTCAAACGTTGCCAAGATATTGCGATCACTAGAATGAAAGAATGCCAACTTAAAAGGAAAACGTGGTACGATCGCGATGCCGTGGAACGGAAATTTGTAGAAGGGGATCTGGTAATGGTGTTAGCTACCTCTAAACAAAATAAACTTGAGGTGAATTGGATAGGGCCGGGAAAGGTACTTAGTAGAATTTCGGATACAAATTATGTGATAGATCTACCAGGAAGAAGGGACCGCGCGCGCGCGCGTAGTATTATCTATCACGTAAACTTACTAAAACCGTATCATCGGAGATCCGAGTTGGTAAGCCTGGTTGTAGAAGAGGTCTCGGGTGACATAGAGGGAGATGCTGAAATTCCTTATCCAGATAAACAATGCACGAAGTTTGACTATCACGAAATATTGCGGGAAAGTCAACTGCAACTTAAACTATCCCCCTCTCAGATCGACGAATTAAAACAAGTCATTACTAAAAAATAAGGACGTGTTTTCCCCAGACCCTGGGACGACTCACTTGATGCGAATGGATATTGAACTGATCTCCGACAAGCCCATTAAAACAAAACCTTATCGGATGTCTCCGAGACAAATTAACATATTGAGAGAAGAAATTAAACGTTTGTTGGAACTGGGTTTAATAAAGATAGTGCAGTCTGATTACACTTCGCCCCTTATTTTAGTAGAAAGCCCAAATAAAGACCCTCGTCCATGTGTTGATTATCGTCGATTGAACGAGATAACTCGAGCTGAATTTTTCCCTTTGCCAAATATGGAAGAGATAGTAGAAAAAGTGAGTGCGGCTCCCTATGTAACTGTGATGGATTTGTCGAAAGGTTACTTTCAGATTCCGTTCACGCCGAGAGCTCAGAGATACGCAGCTTTCGTTACTCCATTTGGCACCTATATCCCCAAGAAAATGATGTTCGGGTTAGTATGTGCACCCTATTATTTTTGCAAATTGATGGCCCAAGTTTTAGAGGGGTTGGAGCAGTTTGCATTGCCGTACATAGACGATATAGCCATTTTTTTCCCAAGGGTGGAAAGATCACGTAAAGCATATCGACATAGTTTTAGGAAGATTGAGAAAGGCGGGGCTAAAAGTGAAACCCTCTAAAGGTAAGTTTGCTCAAGAGGAAGTCTTATTTCTAGGGCATCGAATTGGTTCAGGGAGTAGGTCTCCGAGTGATCTGAAGATAAAAGCTATAGCAGATTTCCCGCGGCCCACCACTAAAACACAGGTACGATCCTTTCTCGGTCTAGTGGGGTGCTACTCTCATGATATCCCAAATTACAGCACAATAGCTTCACCCTTGACCGACGCACCGAAAGGGAAAATTAAGAAAGAGAAGATCACTTGGGATGAAAAATGTGGGAAAGCGTTCGAGGAGCTAAAAGCCAAACTCGTCTCCCAACCCATATTGTTTGCCCCAAATTTTGCCACGGATTTCATCCTGCAAACGGACGCGAGTGAGGGGGGTGCTGGGGCTGTTTTATCGCAAAGAATAGAGGGGGAAGAACACCCTATCGTTTTCCTAAGCAAAAAATTTTCTAAAGCGGAACGAAACTACAGCACGGTGGAAAGGGAATTAGCTGCGATAATTTTTGGTCTAAAGCAATTAAAGTATTATTTAGACGGGCAAAAATTTATTATAGAAACTGACCACAACCCTTTAAGGTACCTAAACAAGATGGGGAGTACTAATCCTAGGTTACAAAGATGGGCGTTGAGTTTACAGCCGTTTAATTTTGAAATCAAACACAAACCTGGGAGGCTCCATGGAAACGCGGACGGTCTAAGTAGATTGGAATAAGTAGTTTGTGGATTTTTCTATTAATTATTATATATATTTAAATTACTGTTTTATTTGTATGTGTGTGAGTGTATCTGTGTACATTGTGGAAGAAAATGGATGTTAGTGAAAATCTTTGATGTTTCTCAGTCAACCGTAGGCCAACAGATGTTTACTTCTGTAGTCATGCGCGACTAAGTGTAGATGGTTAGTAAGAGATTGGCATTTGAGAGACGCATTTTGTTTAAAAATTATAATTTAAAGGTTAAATGTAACTTTGAGAAAAAGAATCTAGATTCGGATTTTAAGATCTAATTGTGTGAAGTGTACATTTTTTTTTTTGAAATTTGATTCATGCATTATGTTATTTTTTTTATTGTGTTTAATACCGGGATTGCTGCCCTGATCAATCTCATTGATGGGACGATCTTTATGTGTGTGATTTCTAAGAACTGAATCCAACTAGGACCAGAGCAGTCCCGTGAAATGGACCTTTTTTAGGGGGAAGGAAGTTGTGACGTTCTCCTTTCGAAACGAGTTTCACTCTTTCAGGACAATACTATTTCAGGACAATACTAGACTGAGTTTTGGGTCCACGTGCAGCTGGGGTTCATTATCGCTTATTTAGCGTCTGGACTTTGGTGCCAGTTAGACTAGTCAAACAATAGTCTGGCTGTACTACTGTGGACGAGATCACTTCCGAGGCAGCTGACTGTCGCCTTACATACACAATGGCGAATTGTCGTCAAAGGCGATAAAACGACGACAGTGGGCCGAAGGGGTTCGGCCGGTGGAGCATGTGTCGGACACTTGCTGGTTTGTGAAGAAACCGGGTGAGTGGACGATTGGCGGGTTATGGACCAATGGGCTCTAATGAGTTGAGGTTCAAAGATCGACTCATATGGGCCCACCAATGAGAAAACGTGAGGGGGAAGAAATGGACTGCCCCTGATGTTTTAAAAGGCTGGAAAAACCGGGAGAGAAAAGAAAAAAAAAGAAGGAGAAAAAGAAAGAAAAGAGCTGGAAAAGACGAGGGCTGGTCGTTTTAGGAAGCGGAGAGGAGAATCACAGAGTTTTTGGTTCCGTGATGCTGACCAGGAATCCAAAACGCGAATGAGAAACAACGCCTTGCGGACTGGACCGAGACAAGCCGTGGAGTGAGCGACTTTAAAACGGGGTTACCATACTGGCTAGGCACGGAAACTATTAACTTCACAATCTAACTTAAATCGATTATCCTATTGGAGAAAAAAATTAAAAGTATTTTTTTACTCCCACACCCTTGCTGTGATGTACTATTTTCACGCTACCTTCTGACGACGTTACAACATAATTATCAAACATTTTATTCAAAACAACCAGAATGAATGAAACCAGAACCTCAATGAATATAAAAAGAAAGCCTTAGCATTTTAAATATATGATCACGATGAAAAATATAAAGTCGTGAAAAACGTTTAAGTTTTTGAAAGTCAATCAAGTTCACTAAAGAACTAAAAACCTTGGCATTCATTAATGCATATATTACAACTAAGGTCATAGTAAATATTTTAAGACAGTAAAACATATTCTTATTAAATATTGTTCTGAAAAACCAACAATTTTCTCGTGAATAAATTTAAATGAAAATGGATTGATTTCAAAGGACAGTGTACTAACGTATACAATGAATAATAATTTTTTAATTAAAAATATAACAGATTATTTTCCAGGAAAGAAAACTCAGCATATGGGTGAAAAAATAGTTCTTTCGAGTACTACAATCAATCAGAAGACTTACTTCACACAGTTATAAACATTTAAATTATTCTTTTTTTCTTTCCAATGAGCTGTGGATTGATGAATACCCCACTGCAGATCCAATACATTTCCCCAGAGCTGGCATCACTTTTTAATGTGGCAACATAAAGGTGGATACCAATTGCCACGCCCAGTTTCCGCCTCAGAAGGAGGCACCTGAGCTCTGTAGAGGTGAAATTGTACTAGGAATTTAACTTTTCACCAAAAACTCCCAAACAGGCATTCTAGGAATCTTTAACATGCCTCAAAACTAAATGCCATGTACATAGTTGATTTTTTGCATCATAAAAATCCACCGACTTAGGTCGGGATCGAACCAGCAAACTTGGGCACAGAAAACCAGCGCCTAACCAATTGTGCCCCCGAGCAGAAGTACTTAAATGTCTTTCGAAACAAATATTTACTTGGAAAATCTTTAAACGTATATGGCAACAAAAACCAAAGATTGAATTAAATCAAATGTCAAATATGAAATGTGACTGCAGACAGCTTCAACAGAGCTAGAATTTGTCACTTTGTGCAAAACAAGTAATATAAAAAAAATTTAAGTCAATTCCTACTTAGATCAACAAAGAAAGATTTATTTTAGTTACTTTTTATTAAATAGTTACAATTAATACAAATATGTATATACATATGACCGAATCACAACATTAAGTGGGAATTATTTTTTATTAATTATCATTAAAGTATTGTATTGTCATCCAAAATAATCATGTATATAAAATTTCAGTTCAGATGAGCGCTTTAAAATGTATTTTATTAACGATTGAAAATTTAAACAAGATAAATAAGTATATAGAGAGTGTGAGCTAATAGTAGGAATTGAAATGAATAAATGCAAGCGTATTTATACATAAAAATATCTCTATCAGAAAATATGTAAATGAAGCACTTGGAGCACAAAAGAATATTATTGATGACTAAATTACATAAATTTTAAGCTAAAACTCTTTAGTTAGAAATACGACAAATTTATTTTACATTTAAAATTCACATAACATGTTAAGGAACTACTTTAAGTATTTCTTAAGATCTATTCTTATAAGTGTACGATAGAGCTCCCCCAATACTCCTAATAGAGTTGCAGGATTCGATAAAGTTTGGAAACCACTGGTGTACATCCTCAGACACACATTAGAAAAACATTTCACGAAAGCTGTCTATAACGGGAATTAAGTGGCCGACTTTGCAAAAACTGGCTACTTTTTAACACGCTTTTATTAGCTTCACCTGTATGCAACGGAATCTTTGAACTCGATTTGTACCCACTTTAAAAGGTCAGATTAATTCGAAATTTTGCACACTTGTCAAGGACCGATGATAACACAATAATTTCATAATTTTGTTCCATTGTCCTGATTAGGATCATCAGGACGAACGACTTCCCATTCCCAGATTTGGCGATTAAAAAATTAAGTTACAACCCTAAAGCGAAAACGCTCCTGATTAATACAAATACGACAAACAAACCCAAAAGGGTATTCTTTATGTGAACAAGGGAAAGATGCGTCAGCAATTTCTTACCATATTGTACAGTCGAAAAGAGACATCGACGAATAAAAATTAAGGAAAGTGAAAGAAAAAAAATTAAGACTTGAAAAATAAACTTTTTAAAAATATTTGAATACTACAGGTAGTTAGTTCAAGATATGGCGGGTTCATAGGTCGTGGATGATTAAGACTCTTCAAACAGCAGAAACAAAGAAGGTGAAAAGAGTAAGACAGTTAAGGCTGTTTTCGCCATATGTACGAGAGCGTGAACTGGACGCGGAATAAATTTTCGGACTGAAAAAAAATGCCTCAATTTTTATAAAAATTTGTGACATTGTAACTCACGCATTTGTTTATAATATAGCGTTTTTAAAATTTCAAACTATTTCAAAAATAATTAGTTTTTTCTTTTAACATGTGAGGGGATAGCTCATTTAGCATTATGGTATAGGGGAAAAAATGCAAAACACATTTTATAAAAGAAAAAAAATGCGTCCACAAGGATAAAAATTGAGTAGTATGATAAAATAAGTGATTCTCTACAGGATAGGAAAACAAAATATAATATTAATGTTTAAGTACTTTTATATCTGAAAAAACATTCCGAACTCGGCCCCTATTCTTACCATTAGCCGAAGATAGCCTTAAGGGAAAATCTCTCCCGAATCAAAACTGACAAGGTAAGAAGGGCTGCTCAGGACAGGACAATTTTTTACCTTCCCATTTTCGTTTTTTTTTTTTTTTTTTTTTTTACCAAATATATACCCCCCTTCCTCTTCTAGCTCTTATTTTTCTTGTTTCGAGAGGGATTTTGCCTTAACTCTTTTCAGTTTCTTTATGCTTGCTGTTTTGGGTAGTCTTTACATTACCCACCACCTGTGGACCCCCATGTCCTGGACTGACAGTCGTAAGGAAAGAATAGGGTATGGTTTGTTAATTACTTACTTTACGGCATTCTGCCTCGAGACACAGCCATGAGCGGTCACGAGGATAAGAGAGCTCCGAGAGTAGTTGATGTTAAGAAGCCAGGCATGGAGAACCCAGCCGCCCACGCAAATGAGATATCATCCGCTGCCGCACACTGTGCGCAGATTAAAAATTTGGAAAAACTTTCCAAAATCAAAGAGAGGAAAATCCGATACCTCCAGGACTTAGTCGATATTGAGACATTCGACAAAGATACGGTGGATGCGGACCAGCTCGCAGCCCTGATCAAGGAGAAAGCCACCACTGAGCTGGAGTTTGCAACTACTATGGGTGAGTTGAGAATTCTCTTTCCTTGCCCTGCTAAGAGCTGCAACCACGCAAAGGCGAACGGGACTAACCCGTTACGCAACAATCACAAAAGACCGGCAGAATCTCCAATTCTCCCGGCAACACTAGTCCTTGAGAAAAATCCCAAGGTTCAAAACTCAAAAAATAATAATAATAAGAATGAAAAAATTGCAAAAAACCCTGCGAAAAAGAAGAAGCAGGATCAAAAAACAGTGGTGGATCCTATCATCCCCACCAATAATTCATTCGCCAGTCTCGTTCTCGATGATGCTGCCGACCCCCAGGATGAAAGCCCAATGGTGGAAGATGTTTCGGAAACCGAGGGCAATGGAGAGGAAAACTTAGACGAGGACGTAACCGTCCCACCTAAAATCAAACCTATTATGATGAAATACAAAGATAACTATAATATGGTACTCAAGGGCCTTAATAAGATGTACCCCAATTCAACTAATAAGTTGACGGGGAAATACATTAAAATAATGGCCTCCACGACTGACGAACACAGGGAAATTACAACCCTGTTGAAGTCAAAAGGGGAAGAATTTTATGTTGTCCCCGCCCTCGCCGATAGACCACTCAAAGTGGTAATTAAGGGTCTCCCCAAATCAACAGCTACGGCGGAGATAAAGGCAGATTTACTGGAACAAGGAGTCCCAGTAATGAAGGTTTCGCAGCTCACGCAGCGAAAATCGAAATTCCCACTTCCCATCTTTTTAGTGGAAGTAAGGAAACACGTTGAAGGAGCAACTGACATATACGATGTTAGCAAGTGCTGCTATATGTCAATTGTACTTGATACGTTCAGGAAAAGGCCTGGAGCTACGCAGTGCTATAACTGCAATCTTCTTAATCACAGCTCTGTGAATTGTTTCATAAAGCCCAGATGCCTGAAATGCTCGAAAGAGCATCGAACAGGGGAGTGTCCAATTAAAGAACGCCTGGATACCCTCATTGTATCAATTGACGCTGACGGCCACACGGCAAACTGGCGTAGCTGCCCGGCCTTCCCAAAGATAAAAACCAAAAAAGGAGCTGCGACCGAAAATAGGAATAAGGTCGCCCAAAAAACCTTCACCTCAAAAAAGGCAAATGCAAACCTTTCGTACGCAAATGCCGCTTCCAACAGCCAACAGATGGCAGCACCTACCGAGAAAAACGAGCCGGCGAAGAACAGCAGTTCTAAGTCCGTTTCGAATAAAGAAGAGGAAAACACCTCTCCCCAAGGATTTATTTCGGCAATGGCCGAATTTCGCAAATTTTTTCAGGACTTTCCAGGCATCATAGATGCAGGGAAGGCCTTTAAAAATGCGAAAACTAGTGAAGATCGCCTCGACATCTTTTTCGGGGTATTAGCCTCCGAAGGCAAAAAGCTTAACACCCCATAATGATTTTTAGTCGCTTCGGACTTAGAATCGCTGCATGGAATGCGAACGGTGTTAGATCACGTATCATTGAATTACGTGATTTTATAAATAAGCACTCCCTCGATATCATCCTTATCCAAGAAACGCATTTGAGACCAGGTGTATCCATACGGGTACCCAACTACACGCTCTACAGAAATGACAGACAAACACAAAACATTCCATCAGGAGGCACTGCAATTCTTGTCAAATCCTCTCTCAAATATCACCATATTCCAACACCGACTCTCGGGGCGGCCGAAGCTACAATCGTAGTTCTCACCCCGCCGGGAGAAAACCCATTACTCATAGCTTCTATCTACATCCCACCCACCACCTCACCCTCCGCGTGCATTCACGACTTGGAGAAAATTTTCGCACTTGAGCATTCCTCCATTTTATGCGGAGATTACAACGCTCACCATACACACTGGGGTGCAATGACAACAACCCCAGGGGGCAACTGATTAAAAATTTAATAGATAACACGGACACTGATATCGTTGCTCCCAACACACCAACACGATTTGGCTATAACTCCGCCTCTACAATCGACTTCGCTCTGACGAGAAATTAATATTGGGTCTCCGATATTGTTTCTTCGCCGGAGCTTAGCTCAGACCACAATCCAATCATTTTAAACTTCCAAACATCTATACAATTTAATTTTCCCACAAGAAACGTTTCCACTAACTGGGAACGATTTCGCTTTCATCTAGCCGACACACCCACTATTCAACCAATCACAGCACACTCGGGAGAGGAAATAGACGAGCAGGTCTCCACTCACAAATCAAATTCTCACAGCTTACGACAATTCATCTAAGCAAATACACCCTAATAATAACTACTACATTGATAACGACTTAAGAACACTCTTTAAAACTAGAAACAGAGCACGTAAAATTTATCAATACTCAAGAAATCCCGCTGACAAAACAACACTTAATAGAATTCAAAACAAGATCAAAAGGAAAATTCAAGCAGTCACTCAGAAACAATGGGAGGACAAACTCGCTTCTTTAGACACGGTCGATGGTTCCCTGTGGAGCACGACCAAAGGCTTTAAGAAGAAGAGATCCCCCATTTCAGCCCTTAAAGGCAACACCGGGATCGCCTACACAGACGAGGAAAAAGCTGAAACACTAGCGAACTCGCTAGAAAGCCAATTTCAGCTTAACAACATCTCAAACCCAACTCAAGACAACAACCACATAAGGCTGGTTACTAGGTTCTTCAACAACGAAAATAACTTCGACGATTCACCTTCTATTACTAAACCCTCTGAAATAGTTCAAATAATTAACAACTTTAAAATTAAAAAAGCCCCAGGCCGAGAGGGCATTACTAACAAAATGTGCAAACATTTCAATAGATCGGTCGTCTTCCAATTAACTAATATTATAAATAATATTCTAACAGTGGGATACTTCCCAAAAATGTGGAAAACAGCTTCGGTTATTCCGATCCTAAAACCTGGGAAAGACCCTACTCTCCCAGATAGTTTCCGCCCAATTTCATTATTACCTGTTCTCAGTAAAATTACTGAGAAAATTATTCAAAAAAGACTTTGTCAACATCTCAACGATAACGACATATTAATTCCCCAACAACACGGCTTCCGAGCCGGACTTTACATCACACCAGCTTCTGCGGGTGGTGGAGTACATTAAGACAGGATTTCGCGACCGGAAATCAACCGGAGCTGTTTTCCTAGATATTCAGAAAGCGTTTGATAGAGTATGGCATGTGGGGCTACTCTACAAATTAATCAAAATTAACACCCCTCCCACTTAATTAAATTAATTTCTTCCTTCCTTACTAACAGATCCTTCGCGGTCAAAGTAAACAATATTCATTCGACTAATAGGAAAATTAACGCTGGAACGCCCCAGGGCAGATCCATCTCTCCAATATTATTTAATATATATGTAAATGACATCCCTAGAACCAGCCAATCCACGATTTGCATGTTTGCCGACGACACGGCGATCTCTGGCACAAAGTAACGAATTACAACTCGTTACTCACTTCTTACACAAACATATAGCCAAACTAGAAGACTGGTTCTCTACTTGGAAAATTGCTTTAAATGTAGCAAAAACAGAGGCCGTCTTCTTTTCACACCACATTAAAAAAGAACCACCGAAATTATATTTACACGACACGCACGTACCCTGGTCCAAAAGCACCAAATACCTAGGAGTAACCCTAGATAAAAGACTCACTTTTAAACAACACATTATACAAATACGTAGAAATTTCAATATTTCCGTCGCTAAAGTTTTCCCCTTAAGGCTGTTTTCGGTCAATGTTAAAGGATAGGGATGAAACGGCAAAGACATTTGTGGGCAGGAAAAAGCTCCAATAATAATAAATTTTTTATGGATATAAAGAAAATAATTGTTTAAAGGATAGTGTTTCTTGAATTTTGATTTTTTGGAAAATTACACAGTTTTCAGCATTTTTGCAAAATGAAATTTGACTTTTCTATGTTAAAGTATAGGAGGTGGAAACGCAAAAGACATTTTCACAGAAAAAAAAAATTTTTTAGAGTAGAATTAAATAGTATATAAGAAAGCAAGCTTCCCTCTTTGGACTAGTGTAGCCAGAATTAAGTTTTATGTTTTTCTTAATTAACTTTTTTTAAATTTTAAGTTCATTCTGAATTATTTTTGGCGTAGTTAGGACTATCTCAAACAGATGGCACCACCATCGTTTGAAAAGCGAATTTATTCTTGGCTACGAATACTTATTTTTGGCGATATCTTTCTGAAATATAGTCGCCAGCTGAAATTATGGTAACTTGCAAAGTGTAACAAATAGTGGACAATGGAAAAGATTTATGATGTACAGAGATTTAACATCTCAAATCTGACGAACTTTCCCATTTAGGAAAGTTTTAAATATTTTCTGCATGCGTGCTTTAAAAAAAATCGTTTATAATTATACTGCTTAGATTTTTTTTTTTTTTTTTTTTTTTTTTTTTTTTTGTCATTGAAGGAATGTCTGTAAGAATATTTAAATTCTGCGAAATGACTTAACGAAAATGAAAGTATACTTACTTTATACTTGATCGAAAGTTGTGAATTAACTCACAATAAGAACACAAATTACTACTCCTTACTCACAAAATAAAATTTTAATCTAATTATTGTAATGCAATTATTATTATTATATTATTTTCTTTTTAATTAACAAAAAAATTTTCCCATCGATTTTATATTTGACGTAAAACTTTACCATAAACCATTGGAACAATTATTAACACAAAATATTGTTTTCTAATTTAATTAACAGAAACTTATTTTTTCAATTAATTATGTTCAGATTCTAAGCCGCACCCCAAATTCTCAGCACATTTTTTGTGAAAAAAATAGTGTAAAATATATTATCGATATATGATATATTTACGGAATGAAAAGTGGCTGCGATACCCTAGTGGTCAAGGTAACGTACTCGTGGCTGGCGTATCATGAGTTCGAGCCTAGTACCGCTGAAATTCTGTCGTGTAGGGGAGCGATAAACGTTAAATCTGAGAGCTCAAACGTCCTCTCATTGGTGTGGTAGTTAGGAGATGGGAGGTGCAAGCTCAGGTGTCGTCCTCGTCACTTGACTATGGTTCAAAGTTACGAGGTCCGTCACCAAAAGCCCTCGTGTAGCTGATCAATATGACGTTTATATTCAATCACTAACTAAACGAAATAAAAAAATAATAAAGGTGAATTAATAAAAGTGAATAATTAATTTACTTTACCAGCATTAAAAACTTTTTCAGTCTTCGAATCTAAGCTGCACCAGAATTTTTGTAGCCTAAGCATCGGGCAAAAAAGTGTGGCTTAGATTCGAATAAATATGGCAATATCGCGATTTTAAAGTCTCTCTATCTTTAAATTTTTGCCTTTTTTTCTATTAAAAAATACTGTCTGGCATTTTCTGTCATTTAACATTTTCAATAACTTGATCAAGTTCTCGACTAAATTTTTAACATAATAGAAGTTGGGATTTTTCTTTGCGCATTACATTTTACACATATAAAATTTAGAATTAATGTTAATTCAAATTTTATCCATTTTAGTTAAATATATGATAAAAATTTTAAGTAGTAAAATTTTATTATGAATTCTTTATGGAAAAAGAAATATGTTGGGCATTACGATATGAACATATATTTATTGCTCATTGGAGTTTTTATTTTATTACTATAATTAAAATATTGATTTTTATTGCTAGTTCATTTTTGAATTAGAAAGTAAAGCATTCAGAAAAAGATATATCTGCTGAATAAACTTTTAAAAACAATAATTTTTAAAAAATTGAAACTTAATTTTCTAAATAATTAAACGGTGTTTTCATTTTTTAAACCCAAATATTCATAATTTTTAATTTTGGAAGACTTTTAAAATGAATGATTTATTTTATAAACGAAGGGAAAATATAACTGGTATAATTAATAATGTTTGCTTTTTTTTTTTTATCTCGTAATTGTGGATCAAATTGCTCGATTTTCAAATGTTAAAAAGTTTTACATTTCTTATTTTTTCTATTCATTTTCTCAGGAAATATCATAATCAGTTAAGAGCAATTTATACCTTTTTTCGGGGGGGAGATATTGAATCTATCCATTAGAAAACTTAAGTCAATCTAATTATTACAAAGCTATTTTACCATAAATTATTGTTTAAAAACAATCTGTTACTCAGTATAATCACTATATGATAAATTACTTTGCTGTTTTGTCAGCCACAATACCGTTTAGCGTCCTTTCAAAGGCATCTCGTCATGTCATGAGGTCAACATCTCATGGTATTTTTCAAGCACTTAATGCATTCTTTTAATTTTAAATTTTTTATTTCTATTACTGTCCTTAAAAATTTTTTTACTTTTAAGTACTATTATTTAAAAATGTAAGAGTCATAACACTCGAAATCCTAATGACGAGAGGTTATAGCTCGGAAGAGCTAAGTACTCTGGTCATCCACCCCACGATGTATAATATCTCATGGGAATTTCACTTCAGAGGGGACCGGAAAACACTTGTTGGTCCGAAGCCTTTAGGAAAGAAAAGTACAAAAAGCAATAAAAGTTTCCAATTTCTTTCCTATGTACTAAAACAGAAAGAGAGGAAGAATAATTTATTTGGATTCCTACATAAAATGAAACTATTATTTTGTTACCAAATATGCCCAAAAATTAAACAATAATGCAATTTTCTTTGATTTAAATATAATGTTAACTTCCAAATTGAAAAATTGTTATTGACATATATTCATTAAATAAACATAAATTTCTTAGAAAAAATAAAGGCAATGTTTATATATTATATGCTTGATTAATGGTGCTTAATAATTAATTGCCAGCCTATTTTCTCTCCCTTATAATGATATTTTAATCATTCTCTAAAGTTACAAAAGTAAATTTTAATTTCAAAATATCTTTCTTTCTTTCTTCTTCCTTTTTTTTTTTTTTTTTTTTTTTTTGCTGAACATGAAATAATTTTGTAATGCTTATTTTCATTTACGTACCATTTCTTATAAAAATATTTTTTTGAATTTGAAAAATATTTTATATGTAAAATAATGGTCAAAACCATAATTAACCAGTTTTTTAATGAAATAGCTGCATACTATCTTAGAAAAATATCAAAATTGATAACCTTTAACTTTAACATTTATATATATATATATATATATATATATATATATATATATATATATATATATAAAACTACTTTTTAAAGAAAATTCTATTCAAAATTGTTTCCCTTAAACCTTTAATAATGTAATACAGGTGTAAGTGTATACCTAATTGGAAATTTTTGAAACATTTTTTTTTTGTACATAAGAACTTTATTTTGTAATACTTTTAGAAACATTTATTATTCCATTATAAAAGAATATTAAATCGTTTTTCTTTATATGTAGTGCCTACTAGATTGTGAACATTCCATTGCTTACTGTACCGGGACCAACAAAACAAATTTATTCACGTTAATACATTGCTTTTGCACAACTAAATCGTTTTGTAATGGAAAATGAACTTTTTTTTATTTGTGGATAAAAACACCTATAATCAAGGAGAGCGAACAACTTATTGACATTTTAAAAGACATTTGACGGTAAAATCTATATTAAAACAAGAACAGCTCCTAAAATTTAGATTGCAAAATACATAGGATTTTTTCCATAGTTAGAAATGAATAAAGCATTCATAACAAATCATCAGAATCCATGAGTCGAAAAAGTAAGAAAGCCATGTTAGATCTCCCTCATGGTCAAGATTCAACACTATTTTACTCCCCCCCCTCCCCACCCCCGCCCCCCAAAAGAACAAGTATTTCGTTTCACAGTCGTAAAGACTGTGACCCTCTTCCCCCTGCAGAGAAAGGGGAGGATTCTATTGAAGGAAGTGCGCTACACACACAGAGAATTTTTTTTTCTTGCCTTTTTCCAAATCAACCAAAAGCGGAGAGCAGAGTGCACGCGATCTTCTCTTTTCAAACAATCAAATCTCACCAGCAATGACATCCAATAATTCACAAAATAGCTGTAAATTTATGTTTCGAGATATCTCTTTCCGATTTTTTCGAAATTTCGCAATTGTCCATAATTCTGGAGATCTTCGTATAATAAGGACCATTATAAATTTATCATCTTCCATCCTCTCAAAAATTGACACATTTTTTGAGTAATTCAGGGACCACTGAGAATTGTACCTCTCGTGAAATAGGTTGCCAACCCCTGTTCTATTGTATAAAAGTAAAATTGCATCATACTGTTTGTTCATTAAAACGTGAAATTTAATTTTTCATTGCTTTAAATCCACCTATTCTTCCTTTAAAAATCATTTGTTCAGGAAAAATTAAACAGTTTCGTTCTGTACATCATTTATCTAGAGAATTGATCGACAAACTGTGTTCCACGAGTCCCAATAAAAAAAAATGGGAAAGAAAAATTTCAAATATGTATGCAAAATGGATTTATGTTCTCATGAAATTCGGTTAGCCACAACTATCTAAAGATCTTTTTTAACTTTTATTGTAATATAATAAATGAATTTTAAAACTTTATTTTATGCAGTAGATTGTGAATATACTATTATTTGCTATCCCGAGTTCCACGAAGTAATTTTATACTATTTAGAACAATATTTTGAAACTTTTTTACATTTGTGGGGGAAAAACACCTATAATGAAGAAGATAAAAAAATTTATCGACATATATTAACAGATTCGATGCTAAAATTTAAATTTAAGCTAGAAGACCTATATCTTAGGTTACCAATTCATGCCATATACGCAGAATTTCTCACACAGCTATGAACATTTTCATGCCATTCACAAAAATGTATTTAGAAAGTGAAAATATTTTTAACGCGATAGGCAACAAAAACAAAATACAAAAACGAATTGAACACGGAATATGAAATGCTACTGCAGATAATTTCAAAAAGCTTATACGTCGATAGTTTGTGTAAAAAATTGTGAACACATATCTCAGTTACTAAGTATAATGCATGCGTAGGTGACATTTGGATCACAAATTTATATTATCAATGAGTAAATAACATTAAAATTACATCATAAATTTTTTTAATAAAAATATAATATTTTTTTAAAATTGTCTTTACATATAATATCAAAAATATATATGTTTATCTATATACTTTAAATATTATTTTAAGATATATTCCCTTCAGCGAGGAAGGGGATTCCTCGAAAACATGTTACAGTTCTAGGGATTCCAAGAGTTGAAAAGTTTGATGATTGACCAATGTCCAGAAATGAGAAGTCTTTCATGGTCAAGATTTACTCTGCTGCTTTAACCCCTCCCCGAAAAAAAAAAAAAAGAGCTAACATTTATTTTACCACTGTAAGACTGTCACCCCTCCCTTAGCCCCCGCGTGTTCCCCTTTCGCTGAAGGGGAGAATTTCATTGAAAAGGTTACCCGAGAGAGAAATTTATTGCCCATCTTGGGAGTCTTGAGACAAATATTTGTGCCAAAATTTCGCAATAGCCAACGCCATCTAGATGTCATGTAAGGTGTTAAACTAATGGCCCGCCATCACCTTAATCGCACGGAAATCATGTTTATCCTTAAGAAATAAAATGCTTATTTATAAACTCGTTCTCAGACCAATTCTACAATATGCAAGTCCAATCTGGGGCCACGCAGCCTATTCTAACATCAAGATGCTGGAATCAGCTCAAAATAAAATTATTAAAATTATCACGGATTCTCCGTGGTATGTTAGGAATGAAGATATCAGAGTCGCAATCAAACTTAAAAATGTTTCTTCAAAAAAATAGCTACAAAATTTTTCAATAACATAGATAATCATACAAACCGAGCAATCGCTCGAATAGAAAAATATGTAATTAATCCTTCATTTAACAGACCGCGCAATATTCTAATTTAATCGCTTAAATCCTTAAAATTCTTCTGAAAAAACTTAAAATTATACTAGACTTACTCTCGACCAATAGGAACAGAGCAAGCCGACCAATAGCGAAGCGAGCACTGGGTTCGCCTCGGCACCCAAACTCAATTCCTATTGACACACCCACTCCCTAAGAGTCACCATAGGCTGTCCCCTGATTGGACCACACATCCTCAAGCTAACTCACTCAAATACCGCTCGCTTTTGGGCGAAAATCAGACGAGGCGGTCCTTCCGACGGTGCGGGTAACCCCGTGCCGAAAGTTTCTCCGACCTCCATTTTCTTAAAGTCCGCTCTAGTGGACAAGGCTTTAAATTATTTAATCAATCACACATAACAAAACAACACAAATGCATTTCATCAATCACAACACACTTAAATTCTCATTTATTCCTACACAAAAGTAAATTATTATTTTTTCATGTTAACACTTTAATTTTCCATACAATATTTTAATAATAAAGCAGCAAAGGGCTAAGTGAAAGCTGAACTCATGCAACTCATCCAGTTAAATCCTGATTGGAGATTGAGCTTCCCTGAGGGAAGCAGGTTCTCCTATTAACCCATCAACCCATCATTACTTTACGGCATCACGGACCACCCAGTAGATTAATGTAAATCGTTTGCAATCATGGTATAGAGCAAGGATGGCGAATCAATGGCACGCGTGCCATTGATGGCACGCTGGACAACATTTTGGACACTCCACAGATCACAATGGTTTGTATTTTAATTCGAAGTAGCAAAGCTCAAAATATGAAAAGTATCTCGAACAAACGCGAGTGATCTGTTGTAGTTTTCAGCGAGATTTTCTTTTAAAGAATTCTCGGAAACGCTCAAGTTTTTTATGTTCCATGATGTGACTTCATTTAATAAACTGAACTTATCCAATTTGATTGGTTGTAAATTGAAAAATTTGAAATGCAACTCCTATTGGTTTCCAGTCTAATTCAATATAGATTCAAAAATTTGTTGAGAAAAAGGAGAAAGTTGGAATTGATTGAAACAGAAAAATCAATAATCAATATAAATAAAAATGCTAGTAATGAAATTTTAGAAATATGGAATTAGATTCCAGACACATTTAACTGTTTGAAGAATCTGGACTATGCTATTTTAACCATATTTTCATCTACGTTTGCGACTCATTATTTTCAGAGATGAAAAAAACATTAAAGACTCGCTTAGAAACCGTCTGGCAGATGACTCCGATTCAGCTTGCATTCTACTAAAAGTAACATCTTACAATCCTAATAAAAGTTATTTTTCATCTATAATCTACAACAGCATAAATCAAACTAATGTTACTTTAATTTGAGTTACACGTATAACTAAAACACTTACTACTATAAAGTACAAAATATAGTTTTTCGTAGTAAATAAATAGTTTTGAGGTTTTTTTTATTAGTATTTAGTTTTATTATTTTCCCAATAATCACAAGTCAAAATTATTTTTCGGCACGTCTATACCTCATTAAATGTTTCTTTAGAAAAAAATGGCACGTTGTGATCCATTAAGGTTCATTATCCTAGTATACAGTATACATTATTGTATATGAACTGTTTTCAACTTGTTAATTATCATATCTTTTTCACCACTTATCGCTTTACTGTGTTTTACTTTTCGACATTCTCATTCTTTGTTGAGTCACTGTCATAGTGCGTGTACAATGAAGGTTTTCTTGGAAAAACGAAGGATTTTTTCGAAAAAATCAATAATCAATTGCAATTGCAATATCATTTTGAGTGCATTGCAACATCAAATAGTTAAGCTTTTCATTTTCTATTTTAAATCTCATTTCAGTCTTTACTCTCTTGAGGGCATAAATACTTCTCCCACGATTCGCTTGGCTATGGTACGTTCGTTGTAATTCTGATTTTTTTCTCTTTTTTTCGCCCCCAAAATTCTTTACGCCCTAGGGACGTGCCTAGTGTGTCTAAGCGGCTCTGGCTCAGGAAATAGTGGGGGGCGTAAAAAGTAAAATGCCTGGGGAGCCGAGGAGTTTAAAAACGGCCCTGACAGAACCTGACAATACATTTTTCTTTTCACTTCGAGCAGTATTTGTCAAAGCAATAGTGAATTTTTAGTGCTTTTAGAATTTTTCATGCGCAGCTTTTGAGTTCATCAAGATGTAAAATCGATCCTATTGAGCCCGTCCCTGAAACCCACTTAGGGAAACTTGCCCTTCCTTTCAGATCCTTCCTCCCTTTGCCAAAGAATGAACTGTAGGTCACTGCCAACCCCACTTTCCGATCATTGCTTTCCCATCCTTCCGAGCGAAAGTGAATTGTTCGCTGGTTCGAAATGGAGGTCAATAGCTTGAAATTAGACTCCCTTTGAGTAGTTCGGGGAAACGACAGTTTGCTCTTCTCGAGTACACATTGTTGACAGTCCCATAAAGACGGTGGGGATGGTTAATGTTACCATTTCCTTTTTATTCTACCCTCGTTTTTTCGGTCTAAAAGATATGACATGACCAATATATCGACTAAAATTACATAAAAGAACTGGGGGGGGGATGAAATAACATCTGCTCTTTATTCCAAATACACTCTACATCAGTTGTTCCCAAACGTATTGTGCCCCTGGATCCCTTTTTTGTACCAAAAGCTTGACAATGAATCTTTATGAGTGAATAACTCTATTTCAGGGTTGGCCAGCCATTTTAGGAAGAGTGCTACTCTATCTGATAAACAATAACATTAAAAAAAATTAAGTCAATTCCTACTTAGGCCACAAAGAATTTTTTTTTATTTTAGTTACTTTTTATTAAATAGTTAGAATTAATATAATACATATGACACATATGTATATACATATGACAGAATCACAATATTGAGTATCAAAATAGAAAGCGATTTTCCTTGCCATTTTCCTTTCTTTATGAGGCTTTGCACTATTTTTTTTGTTACTATTTATCCATTAATTAAATTTAATTATTCTAATAAAATAGTATAATGAAAAATAAACCACATTTGCAGAAATTAGGACATCCCAGGTGGGATTCGGGCTCACGACCTTTGGATTCGTCCAACGTGCTATCCATTGCGCCACAGGGACACAAGGAGCGATTTTCTTTTCTATATATGCTGTTGGACTATTATTTTTGTTTGTTACTATTTATTCATTTTTTTAATTTAATGAATAAATTAATATTTGAAAGAACTGAATTAACATCAAGTACTATCCACTACAAGTTTTAAAAAATGTATTTGAACTTGAATGGATGAATAGAAAGGGTTTTTTTTCACAATTGAAAATTTTAACAAGATA
Source organism: Trichonephila clavipes (assembly GCA_019973935.1). Taxonomy (NCBI): domain Eukaryota; kingdom Metazoa; phylum Arthropoda; class Arachnida; order Araneae; family Nephilidae; genus Trichonephila; species Trichonephila clavipes. The sequence goes on along the minus strand of BMAU01004014.1, from coordinate 63,652 downwards.
TATGTGTGTGTGCGTGTGTGTGTATCTTGCCACTTCCAACTTTTCCAACAAACAGAAAATTATGAAAAGGGGAAAATGTTACTCATGAACTTATTATGGAAGTTTTTCGGAAACAGCACTTTTTTTATAGAAGTCTATGTAGTCGAAATTTACAAACAATATAATAAATAAGACAAGAGTATAAACTTAGTTTTCATTGTTTCATTGTAAACTGTTTACAGGATCAATCATTTAGGTTTGGTATAAAATAAAAATGAGTAACGTGGATCATATTTAATTCTAACTAATTATTAAACACTTAGTACTTAATGTGGCTGTTGAATTTCTTTTTATCTTAAGTGTCCCTCCAGTGCTGCAGGTTAATAATTTCGATTTGGATTTCAGTTGGGCAACAATTAACGCCTTGCAGACTAATTGAAAAAGGATTTCTATAGATCAGCAATTTTTTTTATCACCTTAAAAATCATCTAACCTAGAACTGAATGAATCCAGCAAAATAGACATTAAATTTTTAAATCTATTCACAGCTCGGAGCATTATCGACTTAGGTTGATAGTTCGTGCTCAGTGGTGCACACAAGAATTTTTCAGGAAGGGGGGCAGGTTCGTAAGTCCCCCATTCTCGTTTAATGCTCCAATACGCCGCCCAACTTATTCTTTTTGATTTTGACGATTTTCTAAAACAAAATCAGTAAAAAATTAATTACTAAATAAATAATTAGTATTAATTAATAAAATTAATTATTAATCACAAATACTTGGTTGAATTTTAAGTACTTTTAGAAAGGATGATACTCAATCGAAAAAATCAAGGGCTTTGGGCCCCCTGTGTGCGTCACTGTTAGTGCATCACTATGAAATGTGTTACTCTTTCTTGCAAAAGCAAAAGTTTGTTGACAAAAGAAAATATATGACCAATTAGGGTTGGAAAAATACTATCTTTCCCTGTAATCTTAAAATTAAAATGTTTAAATGGCTCACACACACTATTGGTAATAAAAGCTAAATTCCGCAGTCAACCTTCATTCTTAAGCAGCAAACATTCAAAGGTCAATTCACTGTTTTCTTCCAGATATTTTAAAACACGCTTCCTCAATTTCAAAATCTCACGAATGCACTTTCCTTTGGAATACCAGCAGCACGCACAAGATAGAAGAGTATTCTGTATGTGATAATTTTCTATTGTAATTCAATTATGTGTATTTATATAAAATAACTTTTTAAGGTTACTTTATTATCAAACAACAGCATTTCAATAAAATTGTAAAAAAATGTTTATCATTTCAAATCTTTTGATTTTTCAATAAGTCTTCACGTGCCACTGCTACAACTACGCTATGCCATGCGTGCCGTGGGTTAGCTACCCCTGCTCTCTTTCAATGAACAATACAGAAAAATTAGAAATTTAACCTTGATATTCTGAAGGGTAAACCTTGACGTAAAAAGGAAGTATAAAATACAATACGATATCTGAAGTAAGAAAAGGAATAAATTTTTTGTAGATTTACAAAAAAATATAAATTAATGTAATAAGATCAATGTTCAGGTTTTTGATTCGTACACGGGCGAAATAAAATAAAAGTGAGTCAGATTTGTAAAACACATAAGAAAATCTGAAAAAAAATTGATAAACGATTTTACAAAGTAAAAGACATTAATACGATAATTGAAACTCTGTCGAAAAATATTAATATAAGAAGCTCAAATAAAAGTTAAATATTTTCCAGCATAATAGGAATAAAATATGACAGTATGTTTAAGATTAAAGGAAAATAAAAATGTTGAATTTTAAAAAAGTACGCAATAATTTCATTGGATAAAAATAATGCAGAAATATTTTAATAAAAAATATGATTTAATCATAAAATAATTTTCACTTTTTTTATTGAATTGAATTTTAGAACACCAATTGTAAGGAAAGTGAAGTGTTTGAAGTCAAATTTCTTTTAGGACAAATAGTATATATTATTCAATTTCTACTATTAGCTCCCCTCTCTCTCCCTCTCTCTCTCCCTCTCTCTCTCTCTCTCTCTATCCCTCTCTCTATATATATATATATATATATATATATATATATATACATATGTCATGATTTTTGAGACAGAATCAGATTAAAAGTTAGAAAAAGGGACGGTCTTTATTCATCCAATTCTACATCTGTTCTGATGCTAAGAGCAGGGAGTAAAACACACCCATGGTGGTGGTTTCAAGTGGATAACACTTGAAAAACATATGGTCAGTATCGCTGCTTTGAAGATGGTGCTTACAAGTTAATGCTGACATATGTTGACTATTAAATCTAACGATCTGGAATTAGACATGTTTATTGGCTAGGCCATATGTTCGGAAGACATAAATGGGTGATTAGTTTGATACTTGAAAATAGGAGATGAGACAGATGAATCAAGTGCTAGATAGGGAATTTAATTTTTAATCTAATTTAATTATCCTTACGTTTGCCCCCCCAATTTTAAAAGGGAGTCATGGCGTGGTTTTTTCTCTCTTTACAAACTTAATCAATTTTCAACAAACACAAAACAATACATAGTTATTTAGAAAGACATATTAAACACAGTAAAAATTTTTAAGCAATAGTAATTCTAAAATCAAAAAGCAATACAATAAACGAGAGAAACTATAACAACAAACACAATAAGGACACTTCCAACATATTAATTGATAAACATGAATTTCCACACATATAAATGAAGATTAGCTTGTTCAAATCTATTCGACATCTAGAATAAGAGCTCACGCGTTTCCTCCTATTCCTTCATAATAATAGATTCGTATTATAGCTGGTAGATATTTTACAAAAAATTATGTTGGAAAATAATATATCAAACAATAAGATAATAAATATAAAAATACATGAAATCATACAAATGTTAAAATAATAATTTTGTATAAAAATCTACTCTGGCGCCATCATAGGCGCCTTATATTGTTACACACATTTTGCATATATGAAATACATTTTTTAAAAAGAAAAAAAATATAGACACTAATAAAATGAAGTTATTAATAATATGAAAACGGTGTATAACACACAACTTATATGCACTATTCAACACAATAAACAATATTTTATTTCATATGCGTTATAAAACATAAAAATTATAAGAATATAGGAATACAAGAATATAAGAGCACTTTTTTATTATTTTTGAGTCGGAAAAGTGAACTCACTTCAATAATAACTTTTAGTATGTATGAAAATTTTCTCAATATTCACTGTAACTTAACAATATCGCATACAATATTTTGAATCTTTCCAAATATTGTTTGAAATTAAAAATTCGTTTCATAGACAAAAATTCTTTATTTTCTCTTACATCATACATTCACTAATATAAACTGTATCACCTTACTTAATTTTGAACACATCTCTCTGAGAAATCTGCGTCATCAACTCACATATGTTCAGGGATGCTGATAAGAAACAATGAGAGGTGTACATATCAAACTAAACAAGTTTGTCCTCTTAATGTTTCGAGACATATACAAAATTATAATGATTGTATTCTCCCTTATCCACTGTATAATATCCAAAAATAAGCTTCAAGTTATTAAATTAATTTTAATTTTAGATAAGGAAAATTTCGAGAAATAGTGAATCCTGATATATGGCCAGTATATCAAAACACACAATTTCAAAATAAAAAAAATTAAATTACATGCAATAAGATTACTGCTGAATAAAATAATTAACAAAACAATTGAATTCAATGGAGAAAAAAAGAATACAACTTGACTTTACTTTTGTTTCTTATAACAATCAATATCTCTAGTATTAGTTCTCTCATTAGTCATTTTTCTAAAAACTTAATTTATATCTTTCACTTTAAAACACCAATTTCTATCATAACTCTTAACTCATTCGACATCTTAAGATAAAATTATGAGAAGTATATTAAAATTTCTCAAAATTTTGTATGACTAAACCTATATATACTTTGTTTTCTCAATTAAAATATAAAGAAAATATCTCATTTATAACACAACTATATATATTATAAAAATTAAATATCATATCATATATTATTCTTTTTCGCCGAAAAGTCTTGTTAAGCAGAACTCAGTTATTTCTGTATTACGTAAGATGTTTTTTTTAGTTATTATCTTCTCATTATTATGGGTATTTTGTTGAATGTAATTTAACTGAAAATTTTCAGATGGATGAAAATGTCTTAAACGAACTGAATGAACCAATTCAGTGTCAGTTTTATTAAGGGCATTGGGTCTATCAATTTCAAATAATACATCGGAACATTTTCTTAAAACGGTATAAGGGGGACTTAATTTCCTTGTATTGGGATATTGAAATTCCTCATACATTACTAAGTCACCAACCTTGAAATCAGCTTCCTGAAATTTTTTATCATATCTAATCTTATTTATTTTATAATATTGTTCTGTTCTTTCTTTGGCTAATTTTCTTGCTTCTTCTAAGGGAGGATATATCTCATTATCTTTTAGCGAAATTTCGAAAGGTAAATTACCATACATTAAGTAGGTTGGAGGGAAACCTGTTATTGTATGTGGAGTTTGATTATACTGATGGGTTACCTTTTCTAGAATTTTTGTCCATGGGATTTTATTTGAACTATTACTAATTTCACATTTTAAGCGGGTAATGATGGTTTGATTTACACGTTCAACCTTTCCATTGGTTTGTGGTCTGTGAGAAGTAGTTAATAATTGAGTGACATTATTATGTTTTAAAAAATGCTTAAATTTTGAAGAGGTGAACGCAGTATTTCTATCACTTAAAATTTTTTCCGGTATGTGATTCTGAAAGATTTGTCTTAAACAATTTATATAAGTATCTGTTGTTGCATTTTTTGATGGGAAAGTCCAAATGTACCTAGTTGCATGATCAATAATAATGTGTAAATATTTTTTAACAGAGTTGTAATAATTTAAACCACCTACACTATCTATCGATAAAAGTTCAAAGGTTTTTCACAAAGGGGAAGTGACTGCATCAGTCCGTATTTTCTCTGATGCGACTTCTTATTTATTTGATAAGTTTCGCAGTGTTGCACATAATTTCGTATATCAGTAATAATGTTTATCCAATAATATTGTGGTGATATTAATTTTAACATGGTAGCTACACCAGGGTGGCCAAATTTTTTATGAGTTGTTTCCATTAATTTCACTCTTAGAGCTTTGGGTACAATTATTTTAGTTAAACCTTGTCTTTTAACTACAAAAACACCATCTCTCTTAAAACATTTAGGAGCTGATATATTTTCTATATTTTGAAAATGACTTATTTCATTGATATCTAATAAAGGTTCTGGGGTGTATTAATTATATGATAAGCAATAGGATTTCTTGTTAACATATCAGCTTCAACATTAGTGCTACCTTTCTTATATTTTATATCAAAATCATACATAGAAACTTTTAAAGACCATCTAAAAAGTCTACCCGTGGGATTTTTGAAATTTTTAAGCCAAACTAATGCATTATGATCGGTATGAACTGTGAAATAAGATCCATGAACATAGCAATGGAATTTATCTAAACTATCATTTATAGCTAAGCATTCTAATTCAGTTATTGTATAATTAATTTCATAATTTCTCAGTCGTCTCGAGTGGAATGCAATCGGATGTTGATTTCCATTGGGTTTTTGTTGTTTGAGGATACATGAGATTGCAGTTTTCGATGCATCTACATAAAGATGACAGGGATAATTTGGATTGAATATAGCTAAAATGGGCTTTGAAATTAAGCTGTCTTTAAGTTTTTGAAAAGATTGTTGACATTCTGGGGTCCAATTCCAATTTTGATTCTTTTTAAGAAGATTATTTAAGGATGCATTCTTAATTTTGCATATTGAGGAATGAATTTATAATAGACATTAATACTACCAAGAAATCTTTGTAATTCCTTTACATTTCAATGGGGTAAAAGTTTTTTAATTATCTCGACATTTGTATTATTTGGAGTGTATGACCCTTGTTTTATTTCATATCCTAAGAAATCAATTGTATCTTTGCCAAATTTACACTTTGAGAATTTTAATTTAATATTTTCTATTCCACAAATTTTAAAAATTTCCTCTAAATGTTTTGCATGTTCTTCAATTGATTCCGAAAATACTATTATATCGTCAAAATAATTTAATGCAAATTTTATTTGGTATTTATTTAAAATCTGTCTAATAGCTCTTTGAAATATAGCTGGAGAATTTTTATATCCAAAAGGCAAACGATTAAATTGAAAAAGACCGTAATTTGATGTAAATGCAAGTTTTTCAGATTCATTATCATCTAATTTAATGTGCCAATAACCACTACATAGGTCGATGGTTGAGAAAAATTTTGCATGTGTTAATTTGTCTAAAACTGCATCTATTCGGGGAATTGGCTCTGCATCTAATTTTGTGATAGCATTTAGCTTTCTGTAATCGATACATAATCGTGTACGAGCATTATCCTCTTTTTTAAAAGCCAATGTTATAGGGGCAGCGTAAGAACTATAAGATGGTTTTATTATTCCTGCTTTCAATAATGCATCTAATTGCTTTTTTATTTCCGTATCATCTTTAAAAGATGTCCTATATGGTCGATTTACAATGGGTAATTCTGAGGTAAGTATTAATTTAACTCGCCCACATCAAACTTATTTTTAGCAAAGACATGTTTATATTTATCAATAATCATATTAATAATATCATAATCACTATTAGGAATTATTTCTATATTAAACACATTATCTCAGTTTTCTTAGTGATAATTTTATTATTACTAAATTTAAGAGTTTCATTTTCTTTAATATTTTTCTTAGATTCATAATTTTTTAAAATTTGTTTTCCTCTTTGAAAAATTTTATAATTACTAAAATTAATATTTAATTCAAAAATACTCATAGTTTTATTAGAAATTATTAAATATTTCAGTTCTACATTTACTATGAGGAATTTAATATTTTCAATAATTTCTCCTATTTTCAATTGTAAAGTAATTGCCTCACTCACCTCAATTTCTCCATTGGTGGTGGCGATTTTTGTTTTGATATACTCTACATTGTGGTATCCCTTGATTTGTGATATTATATTTTTTGGAATAATATTGACACTCTCTTTGTGTGATCCTGTATCCAAGAGAACATCAACTTGTTTGAAGTTGATTCTTCCCTGGTTGATCATAAGTTCTCCTGTTTGATGAGGTTGGAATACCGTATTATTGTTTTATGTTCTTTGACGGGGGTTGAAAGTTGGAGCATTGGGTCGCAAAACTGTCGGTCGTTGTGGAAATCGTTGGTTTCTCGGATATAGGGTCGGCCGCTGAAGAGAAAAAGACGGGTGATGATAAGAAGGTAATAGAAATTGAGGAGAATATACATTGTATCTTGAACCTTGTTATGGCATCCGGATGTTAAGATTGATCATTTCTCCAATTCCATTCTCCATACTGTTGTCTACGGACAAATTGATTCGTATGGTGAAGTATTCTTGTCACTGGATACTTTGGATATATAATTTCATTCCCATTTGATTTTGATTTTTCTTGGATATCTAAAAGTTTCATTTTTTCCTTCAGTTCCTCTATGTTGTTGCAGCTTCGTAACTGTAGTTCTATGGATCTATTTTCTTTTAATCCTTTTATTATGTAAAATTTTTCAGCTTCTTCTTCCATTTTTATCCGGGATGCGATTTCTTTTATTCTGTAGAAATATTCTATGTGGGTCTCTTTTGATGTTTTTTCTGTTTTAGATAATTGAAGATGAATCTCCGCTGGATTGACTCGTTCTCCAAATTCACGTATTAAATTATTTTTCAGTTCGTAAAAACTTTTAGGGATCGATTGTGATTTGATGTAAGTCTTCACAGCTCCATCTACTAACTTGGTTATAAATAGGATTTTCTGTTTCTCTGGTATATCGAAGGAATCGCACGTACTTTCAAAATTTCTAATGAATGTTTGGATGGGTATTTCCAGGCTATATTTTTGGAAAAAAGTCTGTAGATCTTCAAATCGAATATCATTTTTAATAATGGTTATAGGTTGTTGTAATTTTTCTTCATCAGCATCTAAATTCTCTTCTTGCTTAATTTTAATTTCATTCATTGTTTCCATTTTTGAAGTATGACTTTCTGAAATCTTGTTAGGAGAAGAGGATGATTCTATTTCTTCGGCGGTAAGAGCGATGTTCTTTCGGGGATTACTAGCGCGTTTCTTTTTCCGTACCATAGATTAATTCTGGTAACCCAAAGTCCCCAGCTAATAAATGTAGAGTGCCGTCGAAGTTCCATAAAATTCTCCATATCAGTTATTACGTTCGTTGGCGTTAGTTTTTATATTAAATTATTTTATAAAAAAGATTAGTTTTTTACATTAAGATCGCAGACAAAGATCCTGCCGGCTTTAATTTTGTCATGATTTTTGAGACAGAATCAGATTAAAAGTTAGAAAAAGGGACGGTCTTTATTCATCCAATTCTACATCTGTTCTGACACTAAGAGCAGGGAGTAAAAAACACGCCATGGTGGTGGTTTCAAGTGGATAACACTTGAAAAACATATGGTAAGTATCGCTGCTTTGAAGATGGTGCTTGCAAGCTAATGCTGACATATGTTGACTATTAAATCTAACGATCTGGAATTAAACATGTTTATTGGCTAGGCCATATGTTCGGAAGACATAAATGGGTGATTAGTTTGATACTTGAAAATGGGAGATGAGACAGATGAATCAAGTGCTAGATAGGGAATTTAATTTTTAATGTAATTTAATTATCCTTACATATATATACGTCATGCATTGGAAAAAATCTTGGATTGACAGGAGTAATGCAACGGGCAGCCCTTTATCCTATTATATTTTATTTCAATACTTAATAAAGCAGTCTGCACTCCAAGCCATGACAAAAACGAGAGCTCTTTCAGCGTTGAATGAGTCTTTAATACACGTGTCTTCTTTTAGTCCGGCGAAAGTAGTAGTCAAAGTTCTCATGCGGGAGGTGGGTTGAATTGTCCTGGTAGGAAGTTTACCCAACTGACACTTGAGGGGCTGGGGATCCATCATATACATATATCATTTATTGGAGTAATTCTTAGATTGACAGGAGAAATGCAACGTAAAGTTCGCAGCCGTTATCATATTATATTTTATTTCAATATTCAGCAAAGCCGGTTGTACAACAAGCCATGACAACATGAGTCTTATGTCATCGTCGATCAAGAGCCAGTGCGTCGTTCGTTCACGTGATTCTTCGTAAGTTCACCGAAGATGAAGTCAAAGTCCTTATGTGATTACCGGTTTAGTTGTTCTGGTAAGTTTTACCCCAACTAACACTTGAAGGGTTAGGGGTTCATCATATATAAAGGGTGTTTTTTTGAGAGGTATAGAACTTTAAATTACAATAAAACAACGATGTATTATTCGATTGACATGAATTTTTTTTTATTCGAAGGATAATCTTGTGGCATTACATTTTAAATATTATTTCTGGCATATGACTGCCACGGCTGGCTCGGATGTAGTCCAATCAGGACGCCCAATTTTCGATGACTTTTTTCAACATTTGTGGCCGTATATCGACAATAACACGGCGAATGTTGTCTTCCAAATAGTCAAGCGTTTGTGGCTTATCCGCATAGACCAATGACTTTACATAGCCCCACAGAAAATAGTCTAGCGGTGTTAAATCACAAGATCTTGGAGGCCAATTCACAGGTCCAAAACGTGAAATTAGGCGGTCACCAAACGTGTCTTTCAATAAATCGATTGTGGCACGAGCTGTGTGACATGTTGCGCCGTCTTGTTGGAACCACAGCTCCTGGACATCATGATTGTTCAATTCAGGAATGAAAAAGCTAGTAATCATGGCTCTATACCGATCACCATTGACTGTAACGTTGTGGCCTTCATTGTTTTTGAAGAAGGATTCCACCAGCCCATAAAGCGCCCCAAACAGTCAGTTTTTCTTGATGTAATGGTGTTTCGACATACACTTGTGGATTAGCTTCACTCCAAATGCGGCAGTTTTGTTTGTTGACGTAGCCATTCAACCAGAAGTGCGCTTCATCGCTAAACAAAATTCGCTTATGAAAATAGACCATTATTTTCGAAATAAAATTGCACAATTTGAAAGCGTTGTTCAGGCGTGAGTCTATTCATGATGAATTGCCAAACCAAACTGAGAATAAATCACTTGACAGCTGTTAAATCGGTCACCATCTTGGAAAGTAATGCCAACTTAGACTTCTGTACCTGGAAAAAAACACTCTGTATATATATATATATATATATATCTTGTTCAAAATTTTCAATCGTTAATATAGAATTCATCCAATCAAGTTCAAATAATTTTTTTAAAACTTGTAGTGAATGACACTTGATGTTAATATTGTATTTTTCAAATATTAATTCATTAATTAAATTAATTTATGCTAAATTTCAACTCATCGAAATTGTAAACGAATATTAGTTTGACTCCATTGAATGGTTTAGAATAATGTTAAATCAACGTATAAGAACAAAGCCACAGCAATGCGTGGCTGGGTCAGCTAGTCTTTATATATAAAAATTACGTGTCACAATGTTTGTCAGCGATAAACTCCAAAAATATTCAACCGATTTTAATATAAGTCTGTGTATTGTGTGTGGTTCCGTCTAACTTAAAATATAGAATAGTTTTTACTTCACTCAATGACTTCATAATTTTGTTATTGCTGGAAATGTGAAAAATCCGGGAAAAGGGAAAATATGCAAAATGTCACAATGCAGAAATGGATTTTGGATAACCAAAGTGAACGAAAAATAAATGTCTAGCGTATTTCGGGGCGAGGAATCCGAATTTTGAATCGGCTTCAAATTTTACCCGGAACTTTGCCGGTCAATTGTACCTTAGACATACTGTGGCAGGGGCTTACCTCAAAAACCTTGGAGAACGAAAACTTAGCCCCTAACGTATTTCAAAATGGGCAATTAGTATCTAATATCCTATCTGAGAAGTTACCTTAACTTTACCGGATAATTCTGGACGACCGTCTGTTACGTGAACCGTGGCAGGTGCTTACCCTTAAAGTCTTAGAGCGAAAAAATTGTGTTTCTGGTGTGTTTCAGGATGGTGAACGAGATTCTGAAATCGAATTTTAGAAATTACTTTAACTTTGCCGAATAGTGCCGGGTGACCACGTTTTAGACATACCGTGGCAGGGGCTTACCTTAAAAGCCTTGGAACGCAAAAAGTTGGTCCCCGACTTATTTTGAAGCGGACAATCGGAATCTGATATCCAATTGGAGAAATTCCCGGAACTTTGCTGAATATTTCCGAACGACCATATGTTACGCAGACCGTGGCAGGGGCTTACCCTAAAAGTCTTGGTGCGTGAAAAGTGCCTCTCTGGTCTACTTCGGGGTGGTGAGCGAGAATCCGAAATCGAATTTTTGAAGTCCCCGAAATTTTGCCGGATAATGCTGGCCGACTCTAATGCCCCCCCTCCCAGGAACTGAACTCGCAGGCTTGAGAGCAACAAAACTTGTCTCCATTTGCGTCTAGGGGTGGGAAACTTAAACTCATATTTCAGAAACTCCCGTAACTTTTGCAGGATATTACCGGAATTAGGTGGAAAGGCTTTGCACTCAAGTCCCATGTTCGAATTTTCATTCCCTCTAGCAACTGAAGGGGCACGCACTGGGGCATCAAAAGTCAGTCCCGTGTGCGTTTTGGAGTGTGGGGTGAGAATCTAAAATCGAATTGTAGGAGTTCTGATAACATTGCTGAATAATGTGGTCTAAAGCTGAAAAAGTTACCATTTTTAAGTTAAAATTAGCGGGAATAGCTGAGGAATTTTTTTTTATCTGACCCAACTCGCAGTCATTTAACCGATTACAACGACATCTCTAGAGTTCTCATTACGAGATTTGAGAGGACCGTTCCGTTATCTAGGCGGCACCAATTATTCTCATCATGCCTTCAGGGTTCGTCCGAAAGTGTGCAAGAATTCGCAGCACGCATTAATAAACTGGGAACACAAATTTTTCAATCCAGTAATTCGGTTCTAACCACAGCAGCGCGCAATGCGAATGATCAACTTCTACAGTCCCGTTTCATCAGCGGTTTAAGAAACGACATTCGCAGATTTGTGTTGGCGCGAGATCCCAATACTCTCGAAGAATCTATTAACGCTACGCTCATCGAAGAGCAGAATTTAAAACTAAATGAAATCGCCAGTAACGAGCGCTCCGGTTTGTCGTCTTTACCCACAGAATCACCGGTCATTTCGGCATTGACAGATAAGTTGCAGGAACTAAATTTGAGGGTCGAGAGGTTACAGGAGGCTAGTACAGTAATTGCTCGAGAAATGTCTAAGGGTGAATCTCACGGAAAAGTAAATGTTTTTAAGTGTTTTTATTGTGGCCTGGAGGGCCATCGACAAGCAGAATGCAGAAAGAGAATAGCTGACCAGCGTTCTTGGAATTCCTCCCGTTTTCGAAGAAGTGTTATATATATAGGGGTGAAATTCCCGTTCCTCGCGCATTCAACCTGTCAATCAACGACGCGTTCGTTTCGACGACTCGGCCCTTCGCGATAACTATACAACTCCTCGCTCCATTCAAGGGCATTTTCCACCCGTTTCACAAAGAAATTTCCGTGAAATGGGAAATGCAGGCGGGTTCTGAGAGAGAGGGAATGAAAATTTAAACTTCCTAGGAGAAAGTCAATATTAAACTTGAGACGATTGGGTTCACTTTCTCCCCTGCAAAGCAAAGACGAAACATTTGAGCTATTAATTGTCGACGCCAGCTCACAGAACTACAGATTTAGAATTTTAGTTGATACAGGCGCGTCCGTTTCTTTAATGTCCAATTCACTTTTTATCAAAATAAAAAACGAATTTAACGTTTCTATTCAGATTAAAGCGGTCAGCGGAGACACGGTGGAAATCCTCGGTTGTTATGAAATACAATTGTCATTGGGGGAACTTCACTTTCAGCAAATATTTTTTATAGCTAAACAAGATATTAATGATAATTATTGCGCTATTTTGGGATACGATTTTTTGAAATTATGGAATGCAGTTTTAAATATGAGAAATAGCCGTTTATTAATTAACGACTTTTCAGTTCCGCTTATCAATTACACGCTTCCTTCGCGTGCCCCATTCAGACAAATTATATTCATGGATTTTTAAAACACAAAACGAGTGTAGGTCCTCACTCAGTCACCAGTGTTCGTGTTTACGTCCCAACATTTACAACTTCTTCGGCTACAATACAGGGTTCGGTAAAGTTAAAAAGAAAAAATATTCATTTAACTTCCTCTCAAATTAATATCGATCCGCAAATTAATGACACTATTGTAAATATTAGTCACTATTGTAAATAATGACACTATTGTAAATATTGTCACCCTTAACAAGAACATGAAAATAATTACTGTCAATAATTACGAAGACTTTTTATGCGATTTTCCCGTCCCTCAAGATATCCTACCCCCACTCTCGGAGAAGGATTTCAACCTTTCAGGTTTTGACAGCAAAATGAAAAAAAGATTATTTCAACTTCTATATAATTTCGCATAAAAGCTTTTCCGCTCGCTCTACTGTTGAATTATCTGCTGCCGCTACTGAGCATCATAGAATTCATCTGCAACATGACTATCCCATTAAATGTCCGATTTACAAAATTCCATTTAATTTAAGAAACGAATTTAGACGTCAGATTGCTAATCTAGAGAAGGCGCAGGGATTATTTCTAAATCTAAATCCCAGTACAACACACCAGCCCTGTTTGTTAAACAAAAAGAAAAATGGCGCCTTGTTTTGCATTTTAGGAAACTCAATGAAATCACGTTGACTCAAGACTTCGCGATTCCAACATTGGACAACATCTTACATGAAATTTCGGGCTCTAACTATTTTTCTGCATTAGACATGAAGTCAGAATTTAATAAAATTTCACTTCACTTTAGATATAGGCATAAGAAAGCATTTTCTACACCTGACGGTGATAAATACGAATTTAATCGACTTTGTTTCGGTCTAAAAAACTCGTCTAAAGCATTTCAATCCATTGCACAAGAAGTTTTGGGAGATTTATTACATAACGGAGCCTTGGTATACATAGACGGCATTATTTTATTCACTAAAACTATAGATGAACATTTTGAATTATTGTGTAAAGTTTATATCGCTTTGAAAGAATTCAGTTAAAATTTAATCCGGGTAAATGTCAATTTTTAACCAAGAGTTGTAAATTTTTGGGGTTTGTCGTAACGCCGGAAGGTATCTTTACTGACAAAGATAAGTCCGTTTCAATTAACGACTTTCCAGTTCCAACGGATCAAAAGCAAATTAAATCTTTTTTAGGGTGTTGTAATTTTTATAGAAGATATATTAAAAATTTTGCAAAATGAGCACTTCCGTTGACGAATCTTTTACGAAGTGACACTCCATTTGAATGGACATATGAGACACAGGAGGCATTCGATGATATTAAAGAAGCCATATTAAACCCACCTGTCTTAGCACCCACTACCTGATCCAAACGCAGAATTGCAAATCACGACGGACGCTTCATCTCGCGGTATCGGGGCAGTTTTAGAACAAAAGTATCCTAACTCAGAAGTCAAACCTTTATATTTTTTTCAAAGAAATTAAATCCTTCGCAATCTAAATATAACGCAATTGTTTTGGAGTTTTTTGCAATATATACAACATTAAATTTTTTTAGACCTTTCTTATTGGGAAGAAAATTCAAAGTTTTTTACGGATCATAAACCTCTTTCGGGATTTCTTTCGAACAAAAATCCTTCTTCTAAAATTTTGCGCTGGAAATTGGCTCTAGAAGAATTTAATTATGAGATAAACTATATCAAGGGTTCTTTAAATTCAGTCGCAGATCATCTCTCTTGTTATATTAATAACATCACAATAGCTTTACCTCAGTCAAAAGATCTCATTGAAATGCAGCTTGAGGATCCTTTTCTAAGTCATATTATACAGAAAATTGATCAAAATAACGTTAGCCCACAAGTTAGCAACTACTTTATTAATGGGAAAGGTTTGTTATGTCATTTGTCTAAGCGCCCGTCCAGGTCACCCAGGTCTAATACCATAAGAAAACAAGTTTGCATTCCACATTGTCTTAAAGCTCAAATTCTCGAATCAATCCATTCCGAGTATGGAGGGCATCTTAAATTTTTTTTAACTTACCATCGAATTACTTTTGGCAAAATATGTACAAGGATACTAAAAATTTTGTTCGTTCCTGTACCATATGTTTATCTCGAAAAAACGCTTTCAAAATACCACCAGCTCCTCATCAACCAGTAGAACAAAGCCAAGAACTAGGAGAAACGTGTCACATTGATATTTTCGGTCCTTTAAAGACCACGCCTAAAGGTAATAGTTATGTTCTGTCCATGATAGACGCATTTACAAAGTACATTCATATCGTTCCGCTTCCTGATATTAAGTCCAGCACGATTTCTAAGGCTTTCTTTGATAATTATATTGTGCACAGGGGCTGCCCCCACAAATTAGTTGTTGATAATCCTACGTATTTTAAACGTTCTGAATTTTTGGAATTTTGCAGAGTTATGGGTATTCAAAAAAGACATATATATCAAATTATTCAGCTCACGTCAATAGGATAGTAGAGAAACCGCGAATCAATCACTAGCCAATATCCTCGCATCAATTACGCAAAATACAAACGATTGGGACGAACAACTTCCACACACAATGTTAGCATTAAACTCCGCGATTCATGAGGATACGTAACCGTCACCTTTCTTCTTAGAACATGGCAGAGATATTCGATTGTTTTACACTTACCAGAAAAACTCTGACACACCACAAAATAAGTACGAATATGTTGAGAAACTTTTACCCTCTTTAGAACAAATTTTTCAGAAGGTTTTGCAAAACCTAAAAGAACAGGAGGCATCGCACATTAATCTAAATACGAGGACGACAAAGCCACATCATTATGATTACAAAATCGGGTCTTTGTGTTTCATTAAGACGCCTAATATTAAATCTAATTTATCTCCAAAGCTTAGACGTAAGTTCGAAGGTCCCTATAGAGTAGTAGAACGTTTTTCTAACGTCAATTATAGAGTTCAACATGTTGAACAATTGAGGAAGAGGTTTAACACACATGTCAATCGGATGATTCCCTTTATTAAGAGATTCTCATATTTGCGCTTAAACAATTTAGACAACTCACTACTGGGCGATACGGAGGTTAAAAGTATTGTTTCAAGTCCGCGGTATAATTTAAATACTCGTGCAGGCAATTCGGTTAATTAGTTTAAGTCTTATTGCGCTAAAAAAATTTTTTGGAGAGAGCAAGAGTTTTGTTTGTTTGTTTACATTGTTGACGTTCCTTCACTGAGAGAGTCCACACCTAGAAACGGTACCCTGTATTCATTGTTTACCTTTGACAAAGTAAAAAATTTTCTGCTGTTTGTGATAAGATGGAGATTTACTTTTGCTATGTAAAATATGTATACACGTCAATTTTTAACTTTATATTTTTAAGATTTATATATATGTTGTTTGCAACAGAAATAAAATTTAAGGGTCCTTTGGACACCTGTCAAGAAATTTGAGATGTTGTTAAAGTATTTTTTTCTTATATATGCTCTTTGCTAGTGTACATATGTGTGTATTCATTATCTTAACTGATCTAACTATGATCTCAATTTCTTATGTGTTGATATGTTTGTATTGTGGATTTTAGTGTGCTCAATTTTTTTTCCTTTTAATTAATTCGAATGTATATTGTGTGTGTGTGTGTGTCATATGGAGTACGTGTTTCGTTGCTAGTCAACAGTTTTTTGGTCCGAGTGTTTGAAGTGGTTCAGTTTAATTGATTATGCTTACTGTTCTCGTAATAAAATCTCTTGTGTTGTTTCTGTTTCAAATTGTAGTCGATAAGGTGTTGTTAAATTTTGAGAAAGGGAAAGGAATTGGCCGGATTGTCATTAGTGTAGATATTAGATTTTGAGTGATTTAAGTGTAATGAAAATGTTAGTTCCGATAAAAGTTGGTTAGATGTTGCGCTGCTTAAATTAGAGAAATTAATTGTGTTTTAGATTTTGATAGTAATTGATTAGGTGTTTATGACTTTAGTACTTGGAATTTGAGATATTGAAGTGATAAGGTTGGTAGTTTTTGATAAAAAATTGGTTAGATGTTCATTTGTGCAGTATTTGAATTTAGAGATATTAAAGTGTAAGGAAGATGTTAAGTTTTGACGGAAATAGTTATTGCGTGTGTTAATTATGTTTGCGCTTGGAATTGAGTTTTCTTTTTTCTCTGAGATGTTAAGGTTTGTCAATTTTGTGTGTGTGTGTGTGTGCATCTGTTGTTCTGGTTGAGATGGGATTTTAATTGTTGGAGCGATGTTGTGTTTAGAGAATAAGTATTGGTTACAGCGATTTTTTTTTCTGTGGACATGTATGATAGAGCATTGGCCTTCGTAAGTGCGCTTGATTTGTTGTTGCAATTTTTTTTCTCTCTCTCTCCTTGTTTCTGTTAAAATTTTGATTTGGAGTTGTCATGCAAATTAATTTTTTTTGTGGTTGTTTTGTTGCTTGGACGTTTTGTGTATGATTTAAATATAGCCTTTCTTTCGTAATATTTTGTTTTGTTGAATTTTGTGGAAATCTTCTATCTTGCATCATGATTAAATGCAACTTGATTATTTATATTACATTTTTCAAATTTGTATGAAACTTAGCTAAACTTTCCTTGGCTACATTTAATTCACATACTTTCCGCTGGAATTTTTTTTTTGATGACTATGCAATTTGTGTCATGTCGTTTTCTGATGTTTAAGTGAGACATTGTTGTACTTAGTTATTTAATGAATTTTTAGCTCTAGATTTTCTATGTTACTTGTTTCATGACAATATAAACTTTTTTGTGTTGTTTATTTACTGAAAAATGATATCTTTGGAACTTGTGCTTGCATGGATGTTGATAGATATGGTTGTTTAATATTTTTTTTGGAGTTATTTCGATACTTTAATCTGTTTCACTTATGTTAATTTGTTCTGTCATTTCATTGCTAATTTTTTTTTCTAAACTTGCATAATCTGTCGTTTAAGCGTTTCAATTCTATTTTGGTTTGTGTTTTTGCTATCGATTTGGAATTTTTTTTTCTTAAGGTTCTCTAGTTAAATTGTTGTTTAGATAGGGGAGTGTACTGTCAAAATAATTTTGTCTCGCTTGTGTACTAATTTTTAAAATGTATTGAATGTTTTGTTTAGGTTTGTTGTATGATATATATATATATATATATATAGGCCTGTTGGTTTAGATTAAATATTTTATATATATATATATATATATATATATATATATAGCAGCGTTTGGTTAGATTGTTGAGTTGAGTACTGATATTGTTTGAGTTGTCTTTTAGTTTTGTTGTTTTGGATTTTTTTTCTTTGAAAACAAGTGTATGGTCAGATAATGGAATTATTTAGTGTACGTGTAGTTAGGTTAGCTTAAGTTATTAGTATTTGTAACACAATTTTTCTCAGTTTTGATGAACTTTGCGCTTTTGCTCCAACTTTTAATGGCTTGTGTTATACTTTTATCAAAAGGATTCTGCTTCATGGCTGGATGCAAATATTGTTCAGCCCTGTCATGGCTACTTGTAAGGTATAGGGCTTTATTCATTCTAAAGATTTTAACATTCCCGGATCCAACTCAGAGCTGGATCAGCACGGATTAGACATTTCTGAGGATTTTGTACATTTAAAGAGCACATTGAGATTCAGATAATATAACTTGACGAAGAGAGTTAATTTTGGAGTTCATTGTTATGTGGAATATTTGAGATGGTTCTTTGTTTGAAGGGGATAGATAATTTCGATTTAATGATTATGTGGTACATTTGAGAAAGTTGTTTGATGGAGGTGGAAAATTTCGTTAATAATTATGTGAGAGATATTTGAGTAAATCAGTTGGAAGACACCGATAGGTTTCGGTTTCTGTTGTGTTTTTGGTTAGCTCCCAGTCATGTATCGTACATTTAAAAAAAAAAATTTTTTTTTCTCCCTTCTTAAAATAAAGTATTTCTAAACTCATAAATGCACAAATCCACCACACAACATTAGGTCCACAAAGTCAGCTTGTTAGTGGTCTAGCTGTGCAGTATATGTGCATTTCACACACACAGTATACATTTTGATACACACATAGCCTAATATTTCCACGATTACACTTGAAATTATTTATGACCAATCAAGCGCTCACGACCAGTCAAACATTTTTTTCATGCAATCTGATTTGCATCTAGGGTCGTAAGGTTCTGTTGTGTCTTTGGTTAGCTCCTAGTTATATACTGTAGCGTTCATTTCAATAAATTTTTTTTGCCGCGTATCAAATTATGTTGTTGTCTGGGTAGATGGATGGTTTCGCATGCGGTTTATGCTTGGTTGGTGAGGAATTCATTTACATTCGGTCTTCGTGTCACCCTGAATCAAACGGGTTTGTGGAAGAGTAAGTATGTATTTTTTAGAGGTTAAGTTAATCATTTGGACGAATTTGTGAATTACTTTTAATCAATACGTTAAATTACTTGGAACGTTCAGAAGTGATGTTGATTAGTTCAGTGAATTAATTTGGGGGGGATTTGTGTCGTTGAATTATGTGAAGCAGTTGCGGATTTTTTTTTTTTTTTGGTGGAATTTACTACAAATGTGTTGGCACTCAGGTCATAAGTTGCATTAACAGTTTTATGTATATATTTACAATTTTTTTCTTACATTTTCAACTGCATTTGGGATTTCTGGAATTCATTTCTCAATATGGAAATTCACATGTATTGAATGTAGAACTTTTTTCTTTCCCATTCTCTCGAATTTTTTTTATGTTTGAAACAAATTAGTTCAATTCGGAGTTGCATTGTTTTTTTTTGTCTCGATTGTACATACTGTTTCCTGTGTTGGCGTTTGCGGCATGCAGCAAATCGTTTGCGCAGGGAATGGCATGTGCAATTTTTTCAGCCTTTGTAAACATTGGGGGTGCATCCTGATCACATGCACACTCATCGTTTGCAATTCTAAATTTAATTTGCAATGATTGTTTTAAATTTTAACCAATGCTTTTAGTGAATTTTCTTTGCAATTTCTTAGCCTATTGAGCATTGTCAAAGGTTACAAGAATTGTTTTTTGTTGTCTGATACAGGCACATCATATTATTCATGTCATAATTTCAATGTCATATGGTTATATATAGTGTTTGTTTTCTTAGTGCTACGTTCTTATTGATTATGCGTGTTTCACTTGTAATTATTTCTTTATCACATATTTTTTTAATGTTTGTATGTGTGGTTATTGTGAGTATCAAAGCTATGATATATGTATGTTTTGAATTTACTATGCGTTACTAGACTTGATATTTTTGCATTTAGTGTCTCACGACTAATTAAGATTATTCAATTTATTCTATTTGTTATTTTATATATATATTTCTTGTGTGAATTGTTCGGTGACCCAGGTCTCATCTTAATTTTTTTTGTTCGGAAAATGAATTTAATTTCAGTTGTTTATTGTTGAATTTTTTTCTCTTTTCCCTCACAGAGCGTTTGGGGAATTGGGACTTAACTTTGAAAACTTTGCATAATAATATTTTTTTCCCTTTTTTCTGTTGCATTTTCAATTGCAAATTATGGGTGGACGCGGTTGGTGCTTGGAGTCTGCGGTGGATGTTAGCTGGGGTCGAGTTTCTCTTTTCCCCACACTGGTTTTGGTTCTATTGCTAATATGGTTTCCCTGAGAGACATTCTTTTCTCTTGTAGGGTCGATGGAACCTCAACATTCAGCACTTACCGGAACCCACAGGATCACCGAATTTTCTACTCATTGTGGACAAATTACAGATTTTTTGGATGTGTTGCCTCACATGATCACCGAATTTTCTTCTCGTCGTGGAGAAATGTCAGACCTGTTGATGTGTTGCCCCATCAGATCACCGAACTTTCTTCGCAGTATCGAGACATCAACTATTTTTGCTAATCGGAACCCACAGGATCACCGAACTTTCTTCTTATTATGGAACATTAATTTTTTTACTGGTTTTTTTTGTGCCGTGTATTTGAGAGAGGGGAGACAGAATTTGTTCCTGTTTTGGAGTCCGCCCCTTAGACGGCTTGGAATTTGTATACGAGTCCCCCCCTGACCGGATGTGGTGAAATTCCTTTTGGTGGGGTGCGTCAAAAAAGTTCCCGCGTTAAAAAGTTCACTAAACCCATAAATTTTGAGGTGGTGTAACACTGCACTGGCCTCGGGACTGTAGGAGTGGAAAGGTCCATTAACACCTGCTAAAGGGAATGGGTAGTTCCCCTCCCCCTTGGAATGTGGAATGTGAAGTTGCATTGATTCGGTCTTTGGGTACGACGGAGTGAAGTCATGTCCGAACGTTGCTAACTGTACAATAATTGTTTTCCTTAAATGTTTTTTTAATAAACCTTAATTTTTAAAATTTAGATGCCAGGTTCTTAATTTGTTTCCGTGCCCATTGATTAGAATAAAACTTTAGTGGGACCAATCAGAGAAATTATACTGGACAAGACAAAGAGTCCTGCTCTAGGATTTTTGGGTGAAAAGGCGTTGAATAAAAACGGCACGCACCCGATTTTACACAGAGAGCCGATCCCAGAGCTACAGAAAATCCGTACTCCGAGATTCCGGGAGTCAACCATGTCCATTCCCCAGCACCCTCCCTCTCTCAAGCTAAGTTAATTATTTTGATCTTCTTGTAGTAAAAGTAAATTTTTATATGCGTGTGCTTAAAATAAATTTATCTTAAACGTTAAAAGTTCATTCCGTTAAATTATTGATTTTGTTTATTTTACTGTTAATTTATGTGTTCCAGCTTATTTTAACTATGGTTATGATGCGACGTGAAATTAAGAAACGGGGTCCACAATCTAGAAAGTGAAAAAGTTAAAATAGCGTTGCATCACTACGTATAGAAATTGGTCAGATCCGAATACCTTCACCAATGGAAAAGCTTTCTCTATTACGAAAGGTTCAGAGATCGGAACATTTTTATCTTGCATTGTATGTATCCACTTCAAAACTGCCTTGTCGAAATCTTCATAGACACATGTTCTTCTGTGTTTTGAACAAGAATTCAATGAATCATAATTTTGAAGCTTATCTCGATTTCTTATAATAGTTGATAAGCTGTTTGGAAAATGCTAAATTTTAAAGTCATGTCCCTTTTTGACGCCTTTATCTACTTCCTGAAAAATTAAAAAAAAATTTCATGCTCAAGCACATATGAGCTATCAGAAACGAAGTTACCAGTACGACTGATCAACACTACAAATGAACGGAAATTAGTTCAAGGACACGGGGACACGATACAATTCCACTGAGGGTGAAGGAGGATATTGAAGATGTTTCTAGAGAAAAGTAGTACTTCTTGGATGAAACTCCCAGAACTCTATTGTTCTTTGCCAGCTAAACACAAAAAAAGCAGTTCAAGATTTGTGAGAACCATAAAATGTGTTAAGAGAGAATAACTTAAAAACGTCCAGAATTACTTTAAAAATAAGGAGAAAAATCTAATCACAAGAAAAAAAAAGTTTGTTGTATAGAAAATGGTCTTCACTATGGGGATGTTATTTTTATGAAGGAAATCCTGAAATGCGCTTGGTTCCAGGAAAACGCTATGTAGAAAAATTCGCAATATAGAGGTTCGTTATAAGGAGGTTCCACTGTATATATATTTTTGATAAACAGTAGAAACTTTCCCCTGTCTCACAACTTAGAACCATAAATCTCTTTAACCCTTTAACCGCTTCCCTTTCACATTTTTTTTTTGAAAAATTGCAAAAAAAAATCATCTTATTTTTTTTATTTTATTATTAAATACAATGAAACGAAACAAAACAAAATATGTAGGTTTTAAGTAGAGTTCTTAATTTTTTACAGGCGTAAAAACATTTAGTTTTAATATTAGTTTACTATCCCGAGTTATCTCTGGCAAATGGAAAAAGACTTAAATATTAGTATTAATATAATTGATTTTGAAACAAGGGACAACATAAAGTGATACCTGACATTCTGTAAACTGGTATCAAAAAAGTTTTCTGCACTTTTATAATTTTAATACAAATTTTGACATAAAATTACATACTAAAAAAATTTATATTCCTCAATAAAAAATTGCTAGTCCATATGAATTTTCCATCTATAATTTTAAAGAGAGAATATTTATATCCATTATGTACACACAGGGTCACATTTAGGCAGGGTGGAAACATTTTAGAGTGTGGACAAGTTTGTTAAATACAAAAATTTCTCACTATAATTTTTAAAGTAAATAAATATTTTGCTAAGATATGTAATAAACAAATAGTGCTTCAGAATGTCAGCTCTGCTTCTATTCCTAAATTCTCTAAATCCCAAGATTCGCTAAGTTTTTTGAAATATTGGATTCATTAAAAATAACACTCATTGTTAAAAGTTTCTCCCGATCTGACCCAAATAATGTCTCTATTGCTACAAGATTTTTGTTTAGACGTGTAATTCTACCTGTAACTTCTTGATAATAATAGTCCGCGCCAATAAGAATTGATATTTCTTTATCGTTAAATTCATAAGAATCGGCTAATTGTACATTTTTTAAATATGTAAATTTTTTATCAGGGGTTGGTAAATGTGTAATCAAAATATTTTCTGTCCCGACCGTTTCTATTGCAATGCACAAATTTGGATCATCCCTGTTTTTTGAATTTTATTTTAACTATATTTAAGGTTTTTATTTAAGTTTCTTTAGCACCAATTGTGCAAATGGAATGGTTTTCTTTTCTAAGAATTGGAAAGTTAAATTTCTCAGAAGTACTTTTAAAACGAAACTGCTTTGTGAACCATTATCTAAGAATAATCTAACAACTTCTTGTTCATTTTTGCCATCTATTAATTCAGCACATGTTTGTAATAATACACTATTTATTTCTGTTTTAAATACTGCTGAAAGTATATTATTTGTGCCACTTTTGGAGAGAAATCGTCACCATGCCGATTTCGAAAACATATGAAATGGTGGGGGAGCCATTACAAACAGAACATGACTCTCTTTGCACATTCCATTGCTCTATGACCGGACATGAGGCTCAAATAACACATCCCCTTTTTCATAAAATTTCTCTCTTTTCGTTAGCGCGTAAGAAATGGCAGGCCTCGAGTTCATGACCTTGTTGCAGTATAAATATTTGCGGCTTCTATGTGTGATTCACAGTGAAGGAAAAGGAGTTGGTTCGGGGTGTTCTGTCATTGGATTTCTCTTACGATGTCCGGGGGGGAAAAGGAGCTTTTATTTTTGTTCTGTTTTGTGGTGGAGGGGAAAATGACATGGTTTATGATTGTTTATTTGAGAGGCTCGTTCCAGAACTTCGAATTTCCAAGTTCATTAACCGCAAAAGAGCGCTTTGGTTAAACCCTTAGTCCAGGGGTGTCCAACCCAAACGAAATTGAGGGCCACACATAAAAATATGTACCTTTGTATCAAATTTGGAAACCAAAGAAAAAAAACATCTATTGGAGTGAAAATTTAAAATTTTTCTTTTTAGTGTACAGGATTTAAAACCTGATAAAGAAATTACGGATTCTATTATAAATCCTGATTTGACATATCTGTACAAGAATTATTTACTACACAAGCTTGGGAAGAAGTAGAAAAATAATTACATTGAAACAAAACTTTTGGCGTTGCAATCATTGTGAAAGTGCAACGAGTTTAAAAAATATGGTTCAGTGTGATGATTGCAGTTACTGGTAAGATTGGAAATGCGTCAATTTTAAGAATGGGTCAAAAATTAAAAATTGGCTTTGTCCAGATTGTTCTATAAAGTAAAAGATTGCGATGAAGAGAATTATGGCTCCTGGCGATACCTCTATAAAAAAAGTATCGAGATTCCTACCTCATGATGATGTACAAACGGGATCAATATCATAAATATTTCTAATATGCATTGCTTATTTCCCACATGTAATTAATTATTTTAAGAGAGCAGCCAAGATCTGCGAGGCCCCTGATCACCCCTAATATGTTCTCCCTCATAATTGAGATGGAACCCAGTCAAAACGTACTGTTACCTGAATGGTGACAAAGCTACGGCTAACGACAAGCGTACTTGTAGCCCTTTGCAGCGATGAATTTCTTGAGCCTCGATCTAACATCGTCAGATAGGTGGCATTAGTAACAACAGAGAGAGAAGCATTATTTCATAACTTATTATTTAGTGTACTAACTCATCAATAAAAAAATGCACATTTCTTACAGATTAACTAAAAGAAAAGTGTTTTCCAGTGAGGATATGTGTTCAAAAATTATACTTTGGATGATATTTAATTCCATCTTAGATCAACAAAGCAAATGTTTTATTTTAGTTACCTTTTATTAAATAGTTACAATTAATATAAATATGTATATACATATGACAGACTTACAATATTAAGTGACAAACTATAAAGCGATTTTCCTAGCAATTTTTCATTTTCCTTTTTATATATGGTAATATTTTAATTTAGGGGAACAATAGCCACTTACCTCGACATGAGCGCTGTTTCTGTACTTGTACACTACTGGGATTTCATTCGTTGTTTCAGGTCACGGCTACATTCATCAGAAAATGAAGCAAAATACGGCATCTCTTTATTCCATAGCCCAACTCGGCCGGTGATGGAAAAACTCCATATGAAGAAGGTCTTGTTTTTTTCACTTAAAACTGCTGCAGGGCAATTCCCGGGATCCACGTGGTCATCAACTTGAAAATACAATGCAGGGTTCTATTTCCTTGTTAAAAATTTTCTTTCAAACTGTGTGAATGTCCACTAGAACCTTGTTCACAATAATGTAGTACGAACACCGATCACTTTAAAATATTTTGTTCAGTTAACTTCTGCTCCATTGCACCCCACTTCTGACACCAGTGTAAACTTGTGGGTTCTTTTTCGATCGAGTTCGAATTGTGAAAAGAAAATAATTGCAGTCAGGATTTTGTCCCTCTGTTTTATTGCACATCTTCCATGGGACATTTCATAAGAAAAAGAATATATTCAGATGATCCAAGATTACAAACCATCGTCCCGCAGTCTTTCCTTTATCCGACCACGTCTTTTCCGCCACCGCTTTCCTTTTCCCCTCGTTCGACCCCCTTCTCTCCTCTCTCTCGTTGCCAGGTCCTTCTCTCTATATCGTGTGTCTCGTTCGACCTGTTGCTAGGTGCAGGCAGTAGATCCTTACAGGTATAGTTTGTGATTTTCAATTTACCACATGATTCTAATGTTGAGTTGTTACGTGGGGGGATTCAGATTTTATATCAGAATTTTTTTTTTACCCAATTACACCATTTTTTTTTAGAATTTAAATGGATAGGCTCGTTAAAGAAATGTATAATACAAAATACGCAAAGACTATTACATTATTGAAAAACTTTTTTTCTTAATTAATGAATAATTTTGTATTTGTGTCAGAAAATATTAAAAAAAAGATTTATCGTGTAATTATGAAAAAGTTTAAAAATTAATTACTGAATCTAACTTTAAAGGTGGAACTATATTTATTGAAAGTTTGGTAGAGAGTTTTCTCAATCGGTATAGAAACTAAATGAGATTATAGTTGGAAATAGATTCCAAAAATAAAGGAATATTCGACATTTATCATTTAGTTATTAGCCGTCATGTAGAAGTATTGATACACGTTAAATCCATTGAGGCCCAAACGTCTTCTCATTGGTGTGGTGTGGAAGTTAAGACAGGGGTGCCAGCTCAGGTGTCGTCATCGTCCCTTGATCATAGTTCAAAATTACGAGGTCTGTCGCCAAAAGTCCTCGTGGTTGAACAGAGCGACATTACTTGTCACTCTCTCTCTAGTTATTGAGATTTTCATCGATTTGCAATTCTATAAACGATTTTAGAAGATCTCTATATAAAGCTAATAATTTATTATACACTCTGTCGCAAAAATATATGCACCCAGAAGAAATCAAGCTACAATCACGAAACTCGGCAAGAATGTAGTCTGGTAAGAGATATGCAAATGATTAAAATTTCGAAGCCAATGAGACAAGGCTAAGTGTGCTATGCGCATATTAGTTGCGCAACTGGGAGAGTTTAAAAGCATGAGTACGAGCGCCGTACGGCTATCCAAACGAATCTGATGACTTTGATAGACGATATTGAGACTTAGGATGCCTCTAAGACGTAACCGGCGGCAGTACGAGCAGCTGACGGACTTTGATAGGGGCCGTATAATAGGCCTCAGAGAAGCAGGTTGGTCGAATAGACGTATCGGCCGCCACCTCGGTCGGAGCGATATGGTAGTTGCTCGGTGTTGGCAACAGTGGATCACAGAAGGTAGAATGTACCGTCGCGGAGGGTCAGGACGTCCCAGGAACACAAATGATCGCGAGGATCGTGCAATCAGAAGAGTGGCCACTTCGGCACCAACAACGTCGCTAGCATCGATTCAACGCCACTTACCTCCTTCCAGACATCCAGTGCCATCAAGAGAAACCATAAGGAGACGACTGACCGAAGTTGGCTTGAGGAGCCGACGTCCGCTAAGACGCTTACCACTGACCCCACATCATAGGCAGTGTCGACTGGATTTTTGCCGACCTCGGGCAACTTGGAGTGTGACAGACTGAGACGTGTCATCTTCAGTGATGAATCCTGATTCAGTCTCAGTGATGATTCCTCACCGCACACGTGTTGGAGGCGCACCGGCCAGCGGTCCGATCCGGCATTTATTGTCGAGCGGCATACAGCAATTTCACAAGGTGTGACAGTGTGGGGAGCAATTTCTTGGGACACACGATCATCTTTAGTGGTCCTTCAAGGCACTTTGACAGCTCGCAGATACGTGGACGATATTTTAACGCCGATTGTTCTACCCATGCTATCAAGTCGTCCAGGTGCCATTTATCAACAGGATAATGCTCGTCCACATACTGCGCGACTCTCCCAACAATGTCTTCAAGGATATGACGTCCTACCATGGCCTGCCAGGTCACCAGATCTTTCGCCAATAGAGAGCATGTCTGGACGCGCTGGGAAGGCAACTGCAGCCGTCCCGAGATACAGGAGAATTAACTGCGCAGATGCAAAGACTATGGCAGGATCTTCCACAGGGGGTCATAAGTGATCTAATTGAATCGATGCCACGCCGAATTTCGGCTTGTATAGCTGCCAGAGGTGGCTTTACTACTTACTGATTTTTAACCTTTTGCAAGCTGTAACCGCTTAATAAAATGATATTTTGTTCTGAATTTTTAATCATTTGTTTATTTTCATATACACTACATGCATACCAAATTTCGTGAATGTAGCTCAATTTCTTCTGGGTGCATATATTTTTTTGCGACAGAGTGTATAATAATGGTATCTGTTTGCATTATAATCATTTGCTTATACTAAAGGGGAAAAAAATGTTTATTCTTTAATATGTGTTCTTTGCACATTAAATTCTGTACTTTCAACTGCTTTTTCTAATCTGATCATTTGTATTTTGTAATCAAATATTATTCCTTAACTCAGTGGTGCAACAGCCCATGAAAGCCAAGATCTGCTGTGCCTATCTCAGTATACGTGACCTTGGGCGCTGAGTTGTGTGAGCAGATGCTTCGGTCATGTGCTCAAAATGGCGCGAACCTCCCAGTGTTTAGTTCCCAAGCAAGCATGTCACTCATTTATCGACCCACTGAAAGGATGAAAGACTGAGTCGACCATGCCAAGCCCGGGGTTTGAAACTGGCACCTGAGGTGTGGAAGCGTGATGCACTACTACTCAGCTTTAATATTATTCCTAAAATAATGTACTAATTTCTGTGTGTATGTGTGATCACTGATCAGCTTATACTTTTTATCAACATTGTAACATCTTTAAAATGTTTTACTTTGAGTGAGATTCAACGAGTTTGAAAACTAACGTTTTGTTCAAAATCTGTATGTCATCTATAAAATTTATAAAGTTTTTGTTACATTTTATAACATTAGAATCAATGTTAATACTTATATAAAAAAATTCTCATAATTTTACCTTTTTCTATTACAAAGTGGTAAATGTTTACACAGTCTTTAAAATCTTAAGAATAAGTAAAGTGTATATTATCAGTTATAATTTCTTTCTTTGCCATATAAAGAAATTTTTGCATCTTAAAACAAATTTTCTTAAATCCAACAAATTTTAATTTTTAAAATCCTGAAACTCAATGTCAGCATCTCTTTTGTTTTTCAATTAGATTGTATTAAGATGACTTAATGCCAAGAAATAACTTTCGCATTCGAAATAATCCAAGCAAAAAAGCATGCGTTATTGCATATTAGAAATCATTAATTCCGTACAAACTCACCCACCCCTCCAAAAAAAATTTATTACTACATTTAATAATAAAACTTGTTTCTTATTGAAAACTTAAATAGTTTTTCAATGTACATTCCATGATCATACTATAATTTCAAATATTTTTCCTCAGTTCCTTATGTATATAAAAATAAGCTAATTTTTAAAAAATAGCGCTTAAAAAATCCCATTCACGTTTGAGCAAAGAAATTACATCGATTAAAAAATGAAAAGGAGGTATATTAGCTGATTTAAATGTAATCATAAACAAGTATTACAGACATTAAAAATTAAAAACAATATTACTTTAGTATATCACTAATTAGGATTGATATCTATGAAGTTTAAAAAGGAAATGTAAATTTTTCTAAGCCAATTCGTAAGAAAATAAAGATAACCTAAATTGCCTTTAAGGTTGATTAGCATTATAGTTATTTTTCGGATCTTAGGAAATAAAAATTTTGGCATATCCGGTCTAAAGAAAATGGGTGAAGTCGGAACTTCCTCAAGAATGCGTTGGCCGTCTCTTGTTCCTTCCCCCTAGAAGCAAAGCGAAGCAGATGTCTATCTCTATTATGTCCCCTAAATTTCTACCAAAGATCAGAGGGAGGGAGGTCTTTGGTTATTCGTAGTGTTATTGAATATACGTCACATAGGTTATAGAGAAAGTCAAGGCTATAAAGAAATATTTGTTTTTACTTTTTTTTTTCTTGTAAAGTTTGAACTGATCAAGTTTTCCAATGAGAATTTATTTTATTATGAGTCAACACCCTGAGATATACCCCCCTTACAATTATAACTAATTAAATGGGGATACAGGTTTATCATAGTCATGCTATATCAAATATATTCTCTATACGTTTGAAGCAAATTTTGTTACATAATGCTGTATTTTTTTTTCTTAACTAAATTATCACAAAAATAAATCTCAGCCAATAATACAGCGGCTTGCAGATATGATCCAACATTAAAATACAGAGAATAGAATAACATGCAAAAGTTGAAATAAAAGCAAAGTAAACTTCGTTTTTTTTGGTCAAATTATTGAAAATGGTGTTTTACCAAATTTAATGCAGTCGCATACTATTGAAATTGTGGCACCACAAATCTAATGTTTCCGTGTTATTTAGCAACCAATACCACAATTAATCAACAATGTATTATATTCTAATTTTAAACTATGTTTTGGATTGTCTCGTATATATATATATATACAGTCGACTCTCGATAATTCGAAGTTGGAGGGACCAATGAAAAACTTCGAATTATCAAGAGTTCGAATTATCAAGAGGGTAGGAAAAAAACTGAAAATACACGAAGAGAAGTTTTTTTCTAACACATATTTAAATTTAAAACCATGTAATAAAGCAACAATTGTACATAATTCTTTAAAGTACATTTTATACAGTATAAAAATAAAACAGAAGTTAAAAGTCCTGTATTAAAAGAATACTTATATCTTGAAAAGAACTATTAAAAGAATATACATACTATGTATAATTAATCCTTTTTGTCGAAAAAATCTGTTATCTTTCTTTGTTTTAAGGCATTCAATCTAACTTTGTCAATAGATTTTTCTAGAACAAATGAAGCCTGTAAAATGTCTGCATCAACATGATTTTGAAGGAAAAAGTTTCGTAGTTTGTTTAGTGACACTTTAGCTTGACAGAGATACCGGAGTCAACTCCTCCGATTCATCTTCATCACTTTCTGTATTATTGTGGTCCAAAGCCACAATTTCAGCGTCAGATAGAGCTCCCCATACAGTAGTGTCCATGTCAACCAACACGTAGTCGTCAAACGTCAAATCTTGTTCTGGAAGAGCTTCCCAAAGGGATGGTTCAGCATTAAATTCAGTGAGTGTATTGTCCATCTCAACCAGATTCGGCGAGGGGAAGCCTGACTTTTTAAAACAGCTGTGAATTATCAAAGGAGTAACAGCTCTCCAAGCCTTGTCAATCATAATCAAAGCTGTTAAAATAGAAATAGTAGTTACATTCTGCTGATTTTCAAGGTTATCCAAAACGCTTTTAACAACTTCACGCCGATAAAAAGTTTTAAAATTATGAATAATGCCCTGGTCGAGTGGCTTAAGTTTGGAGGGAAAAATCGAAGTTTCACATTTGATAAAGGTGGTTTGTTATTGTGCACATTACAGTTGTCTAAAAATAAGAGAATATGTCGTTTTTCTCTTTTCATATCCGAGTTCAGTGAGACCAACCATTCATTAAAGAGTTCGGTGGTCATCCATGCCTTCTTGTTTGAGCGGTATTTGGTAGGGAACGAGTTTATGCCCTTGAAACACCGAGGTTTTGCAGATTTTCGAGATGACGAGAGGAGTAATCTTTTCTGAGCCATCCATGTTTACAGTCAGTAAAATAGTTAACCTCTCCTTGTTATGTTTTCCTCCATGGCATTTTTCTTTTTTGAATGTAAATGTTTTTTTCTGGCAAACACTTGAAAAAGAATCCGGTTTCTTCCGTGTTGAAAATGTTACGTGGTTCGTACTCCTTTATTAGATCCGAAAGCAAGTTTTGC
Organism: Trichonephila clavipes; assembly: GCA_019973935.1. Lineage (NCBI taxonomy): Eukaryota > Metazoa > Arthropoda > Arachnida > Araneae > Nephilidae > Trichonephila > Trichonephila clavipes. Next base: position 31,771 of record BMAU01004014.1, on the reverse strand, counting down.
CACTTAGAACAAACGTTAATGTCGACACTTGAGATTTCCCCGCACATTTTTTTGAAGACTATCCCATTTCTTAAAATTTGTAAACCATCCCTCGCTAGCCGAAAACTCGATTCCTAATTCTTTGGCGAATGCTTTAACCTTTTCCTTCAATAAAGAGCCACCCATCGGAATATTCTGTCCTCGACACTGTCTCATCCATGAAATTAAACACTGTTCAAGACGTGGAAAACTACCTTTACTTTTACGCGTTTTCTCACTCTACTGGAAGATGCACTAAAGATTTTCTCTTTATTCTTCAGAATAGTGGAGAGTGAGCTCAATGGGATTTCAAATGCTTTGGCTACATCAACCTTCCTCTCACCTTCTTCAACTGATTCTATTATCTTTTTCTTTTCAGAAATTGTTAAGCACTAGTACTTTTTGAAAGAAGACATGTCGTTCCTTTCGCGTGATAAGTCGACACTGAGGTGAAGTGTAAAGTAGTGGCCCAAGGTTTATATCGAAATTAACAGGTAGGAAACGTAAATCACCACAACTTTAGTAAAATAATATTTTTAATTTAAAATGAACACAAGGCGTATTCACAGTCCACACTCAGCTACGGGATATACTTAATAGCAGGGGTCGACAACTATAACACTTGGAGCAATTCTTAGTGTCCCATTACCGCTCTTTTTTTTAAAAAAAATAATAGAATAAAGTTAAATCTCTGTCTCTCCTGTCTTTGCCTCGTACATTTTTGTATAAAGGTTTTATTTATCGCTTTCAATTCTCTGCCATAAAACGATTCTGCTGAATTATCTTGGATGTAGTTCGAGTGCTATTTAAAAAAAACATCTATTTAAATGTGACTCATTATTAGTAATGAATACTCAACGAGAAAAAATCAAAGTTATTGTGCAATACTTGTAAAAGGAAGCATCACTCATTACTGCACCGTGAATAAAAAAGAAAGCAGTTTTTCTTTATCCATCTAAAGCTTGGGTATCAACGGAAACAGAAAAAACAGATGGCTTAGGAATAAATCAACATTCTGCTTAGCAAATACCGGAAATATAATAAACAAAGTATAGTTATTCTATCAACATGCACAATTTGAACTGAAAATAAGTTCAGTAAAAAAACCGCTCGTGAGATAATTAGGAACAGGAAGTGAATCTAACTTCATAATATTGAAGGTTCGAATTATCGAGAGTTTTATAGGATAACTTCGAATTATCGCGTGTTGTAGTCTGGCCAGTCACAAATTTTACTTCGAAATATTGAGAGTACCAAAACGTATGGTTTTAGTTCGAAATACCAAGAGTTTTTCTAGGGGCCGAGCATATACTTCGAATTAGCGAGAGGTTCGTATTATCGAAAGTTCGAATTATCGAGAGTCGACTGTATATATCAAAACTATTTATCAAAATAACAAATGTATTCGTGTATGTGATCAGTTGTATTAAATGTGTTTTTAAAAAAATAATGTAGTTTTTGCATTAAATTTACCAAATTTGTTAAAAGTCGTGTCTTACAAGTCCCAATTTCATGTAGGTTATCCTCTTTTTGTATGCTATTTGGTTATATGCACGCTTCTTTAAAAAGTATATATAAAGAGTGTTTTTTCCCCAGGTATAGAAGTTTAAGTTGGCATTACTTTCCAAGATGGCGACCGATTTAACAGCTGTCAAGTGATTTATTCTCAGTTTGGTTTGGCAATTCATCATGAATAGACTCCCGCCTGAACAACGCTTTCAATTGTGCCCAAAACGAGATTCCCGTTGTTCCCGATTTTCATAAGCGAATTTTGTTTAGCGATGAAGCGCACTTCTGGTTGAATGGCTACGTCAACAAACAAAACTGCCGCATTTGGAGTGAAGCTAATCCACAAGTGTTTGTCGAAACACCGTTACATCCAGAAAAACTGACTGTTTGGTGCGCTTTATGGGCTGATGGAATCATTGGTCCGTACTTCTTCAAAAACAATGAAGGCCACAACGTTACAGTCAATGGTGATCGGTATAGAGCCATGATTACTAGCTTTTTCATTCCTGAATTGAAAAATCCTGATGTCCAGGAGCTGTGGTTCCAACAAGACGGCGCAACATGTCACACAGCTCGTGCCACAATCGATTTATTGAAAAACACGTTTGGTGACGGCCTAATTTCACGTTTTGGACCTGTGAATTGGCCTCCAAGATCTTGTGATTTAACACAGCTAGACTATTTTCTGTGGGGTTCTGTAAAGTCATTGGTCTAGCCACAAATGCTTGACCATTTGGAAGACAACATTCGCCGTGTTATTGCTGAAATACGGCCACAAATGTTGGAAAAAGTCATCGAAAATTGGACGTCCCGATTGGACTACATCCGAGCCTGCCGTGGCAGTCATATGCCAGAAATCATATTTAAAATGTAATGCCACAAGATTATCTTTCGAATAAAAGAAAATTCATGTCAATCGAATAATATATCGTTGTTTTATTGCAATTTAAAGTTCTATACCTCTAAAAAAACACCCTTTATATATATATATATAGTGGCGCTTACAAGAATTTTTCAAGGGGGGGTCTGGGGGTCGAAAGAAGTTCACCATTCCTGTATCAGGCTCCTTTTGATTTTGTTGATTTTCGGGAACAAATCACAGTAAAAAACTAATTATTGAATAAATAATTAGCATTAATTTTCAAACTTATCATTAATAACAAATACTTAATTAAATTTTACGTACTATATACTTAGAATTATAATCAATCGGAAAAAATCAAGGGCTTGGGGGGGGGTTTGGACCCCCTGTGCGCCACTGTATATATATATAATGCAATTGTTTATGAAATCAAATGGCCTTTTATTTCAGCAAAAAATGCTACAGTTGCAATTTCATAAAAATCATCTGTGTCTTTACCCATTTTGCGATATTCAATGCTTCACCATATTCTCTATAACTTAGCGTGATTAAATTTTTATACGTCATTATGAACTAGGAATGGCACAATTTACTGTATTTAACATTAAATGAAAAGCAATTGATTTACACTAGAGGACTGTGAATATTATCTTTGACTCAAAAGTAATTTTTTTCCCACTTCAGTATTTATCAAAAAGAACACGGAAGAATAACAAATAGAAGTAATACTATTATATGGTTGAATAAATAAATAATTTTTAGAGTATATGCATGTTTTGAAGATTTAAGAAGCAGAAAAATAAGATTATCATCCTTATCCCCCACACACTAATCAGTAAGAATCACGCTTTTATAACTGTCTAAAATGTTTGGGAGGAGGGTTGGAACTCAATAAATAAAAATTAAACAGGAATTTAAGTATGATGTCCATTATAAAGGTAAACGTGTTTTAAAATTTTAGGGACATTCTTAGAAATAAAATTTTAGTTTTATAATTAGATACATTTCTATGGATCAACTCTATTTAAATTATTTAAAATTAGCAAGGATATAAAATACGGCCAGAAAATCTTGTAAAAAATTCTGATCATTTTTTCTTGAAAAAAATTAAAACATGCTTTGTATACTTAAATTAATATAAATTTAGAAGTGCTCTTAGTAATTTGTAAATAATTGGCCGTATGATTTTTAACATAGCAGAGAAATGCATCCCTTTTATTTAAAATAATTTACTGTAAAGAAACAATTGTGTGAAATTGTAGTTTCTATTGATGCTAAGTTAAAAAAATATTTCAATAAACCTTTTCGTTCATTTTATATGCTCCAAATCAGCATCACATGGCACAGTCCACCATATTATTACTACTGGCCCACCAGTCACTGCCAGGCCTAGAAGGCTACACCCTAAACTGTATGATGCAGTGAAGGTAGAATTTGAATTTCTTCTTGCTCAAGGCATTATTAGACCTTCCAAAAGTCCCTGGAGTTCTCTTCATGTTGTGCCCAAATCTGACTCTACAGTTAGACCTGTTGGGGATTACAGGCAGCTGAATTCTGTTACTGAGTTCGACAGCTACCCCATGCCTTATTTGAATGACTTTGCTCATGCACTACATGGCAAGAAGATATTTTCCAAAATAGACATTTTTAAGGCATTCCACCAAATCCCTATAGCTGAGTGTGATATTCCTAAGACAGCTGTAACAACTCCATGGGGTCTTTACGAATATACCCATTTGTGTTTTGGCCTTGTGAATGCACCACAAACCTTTATGCGATTCATGCATGAAGTACTAAGAGGACTTCCTTTTGTTTTGTCTACTTGGATGATATTTAGTGTTACTCAGAAAATGCTGAGGAGCATCGTTCTCACTTAAGAACTATATTCCAAAGACTGAGCTCATATGGTTTAAAACTAAATATCTCTAAATGTGTATTTGGTGTGACTGAACTCATTTTCCTTGGCCACCTTATCACTCCTGATGGCATTAAGCCATTGCCTGACAAAAGTTCAAGCAGTTCTTGATTACAAACAACCAGAGACTGTTGGCTCTCTGAGAAAATTTTAGGACTGTTAAATTTTTATAGACGTTTCTTGCCCAAAGCAGCTGAACAACAGTATCTTTTAAGTGAATTTTTAAAAGGTTCTAAAGGTAAGAAGGACTCAAAGCCTTTAAACTGGTCTTCTGAGGCAATTACAGCATTTCAGAGGTGTAAACAAGCTCTTGCTGATGCTGCACTTCTTGCTCATCCTTCACCTTCTGCCCCGCTTGCTCTTCACGTGGACGCCTCTGATTATGCCATAGCAGGTGCACTTCACCAAGTTGTGGACTCTGAGCTACAGCCATTGACTTTCTTTTCCAGAAAACTTACTTCATCTGAAAAGTCTTACAGTGCCTACGACCGTGAACTCCTTGCTATCTACTCGGCTATCCGACACTTTCGGTATATGCTGGAAGCTAGAGATTTTACAGTGTTTACTGACCACAAGCCCCTCACTTATGCTTTTAGGCAAAAAAGTGACAAGTGTTCTCCACGGCAGATCCGTCAGCTGGATTTCATCTCTCAGTTCACCACAAATATTGTACACATTCCAGGATCTGACAATATTGCTGCTGATGTTCTCTCTCGTGTTTCTGCAATCACCTTCCCAAGTCAAATTGACTATGACTGTATTGCTGAGACACAACAGACTGATCAGGAGCTTCACACCCTAATAGCATCTGGAGCTTCCTTGGAACTCAAAAAGGTAACTTTTCCCAATTCGTCTACTGAAATTATGTGTGATCTATCAACGGGCACAGCCAGACCCTACATCCCAAAACAGCATCGCCAAGATGTTTTCTCTGCTATGCATAATTTATCCCATCCTGGCATACGTCGATCAGTGCATTTGATGAAGCAGCGTTTGTTTGGCCATCAATCTCATCAGATGTAGCTAAGTGGGCAAGACACTGCCTAGCTTGCCAAAAATGCAAAATTCATCGTCATACTAGATCACCTCTTTCATCATTTCCAGAACCTTCCCAACGTTTTGATCATGTTCATCTGGATCTCATTGGACCTCTACCTCCATCAAATGGCTACACCTATTGCCTGACAATGATTGACCGTTTTTCGAAATGGCCAGAGGCCCAACCTCTCAAAAACATAACTGCTGAAACTGTGGCTGAGGCATTCTTTTCCTCTTAGGTGTCTCGCTTTGGAACTCCTGCAATTCTCCCAACCGACAGGGGCAGGCAGTTTGAGTCCTCGCTCTTCAAAGCTCTTAGCAAACTACTTGGTGTTCAGAAGTGTCGTACAACTGGATACCACCCTCAAGCTAATGGGATGATCGAAGAATTGCACCGTCCATTGAAAAGTGCAATCAAATGCCATGCTACTGAGCGTTGGACAGAAGTACTCCCTATCATCTTACTAGGTCTACGAGCTTCTCTTAAAGAAGATATTCTGTGTACCCCAGCAGAATTAGTTTTTGGGACCACTATTCGACTGCCAGGGGAGATGTTTGTCTCTTCCAAGCCAGATGATGATGTTTTGAATTTTGTTTCGAAACTTAAGTCTCACATGCAATCACTTCACCCTAAACCACCAAAACACCATGGCAAACGTCCAGTTTTTATCCATCCAGGACTGTTGGAAGCAACACATGTTTTTCTTCGCCGAGACATGTTACGTCGTCCACTTCAACAACCCTATGATGGCCCTTTCAAAGTCTTACAAAGGAAGAATAAAGTGTTTTTCCTTGACATCAATGGTAAACGGGTATCTGTATCTATTGATAGATGCAAACCTGCCTTCTTTCTTAACACTGAGGACTTGCAACTACCTCAAACCAAGAATGAAACACCTGCTACTGTGGAACCTAATGCAACAGCTTCAACACCTGCTACTGTGGCATCTGATCCAACAGCTTCAACGCTTACCCAGCCATCTACACGTTCTGGTCGCAAAGTTCATCTTCCAACTAGGTATCGTTGACACTGGAAGGGGAGTATGCAGCGACCTTACAGCTCAACATAACGACTCCAAAACTGAACTGAATTGATCTTTTATTATGGTAGCGTGCCTGATTCCCATGTATTGTAGTTTTTAGAAGTTTACCTCTTAATTACTCATTTAATCTTTAAAGTTAATAAATGTTATTGTTATTTAATTCAACCGTGTTGTAGTGAAGAATGCTTAACCACGCAACGCGGCAAACCCTTGACGTGTGCCCTTGAGTTAATTCGAGTACGCTAAACAGTTCCAAATATGCACATTAGATATAATTCAAACGAGGTCGGGATTTTAAAATGGCGGGATTTTAAATCATATTGGTTTTCGAATGAAACTGATAGAACGATTGATAGAAGAAGGTGGCAGTGATTCTAGTTCTCTAAACTTTGTTTCCCCTAAAATGTCTGAAAATGTAGTCCGCTTAATTGGAAGGCACTTCCCTTCATATGTAGAAAGTGACTGTTCAAAAAAAAAAAAAGAAAAACATCGCGAAAATGTGTGGTATGCAACCTTAAGATAAATCATAATGGAAAACGCATTCGAAAAGAAACTCGTTTTCAATGTAAAGCATGTAATGTTGGACTGTGTGCAGTGCCGTGTTTCGAAAAATATCACACTGTGACATTTCTGTAAACGATATGTATGTGTCTTTCTCATACTTCTTTGATATTTTTTTCTATTTATACCTGTTAAAATTATTTTTTATAAAAGGTTTTTTGTAATTAATTGTAAATTGAATAAAACCTTTTCTTACAATTATATGTATTTGAGGATGAAATCTGATTTACTTTATTCAGGAAATTTTTAGTAAATTTCATTTTCTTAGCCAACTTATTTCTTTTAAAACATGCATATTTGTGTATTATATAATTAAATTTCTAACTATCTAAAATTATGTCTGGCTTTTTTCTCCTTTAAAATCTTTCAGGGTTTTACAAATTACTTGCCATTATTCATTATGTACTTAATAAGGAAAAATATATCTAAATATAAATAATTTCTGGCCTAATAAACATATAATTGTTTCTAGCTACAGTTTGTAAAATGCATTGAAATTTGTATCGGGACAGGATTTTAACATATTATGAATGTGTTTTTTACTGCCACTATGTTATATATTTATCTTTCATTCTTTTTCCAATGCTGAGGTATTTTTTGGGGATCTAAAGTTTCGCAGAATTCAGTCCATTTTTTACATTTTGCAGGAGGAAATCACCTCTTCAACTTCGTGACAAAGTTTCGTGAATCTTATTCTGTTTGTTTCAGTATTATTCTTCTGAAGTTCTGTACTTAGTTTGTCACGTTCGTTAATTAAGTTCTCTATGTTGGTGTCTTTCCAAAACCGGACTCAGTCATTTCTTCTTTTGACCCTAGGGATAGAACGCTTTGCAGCTGCATTAATATGTAAAGCAAAGGACTGTAGTCTCTCGTCGAGGGTGTGTGGCGAAGAAAGGGAGCAGAGTATTTCAAGTTCAGAGGTGAATTTTCCCCAGTTTGCTTTCCGAAAGTTCCAGGATCTTTTGCTTTGGATGGTGCCATCAACTCTTTGGTCTATCGAAGTTATAATAGGGAAATGATCGCTATTAGCACTTTTTAGAATCTTCCATGTCGCTTGACTTGCTGTTTGGTGGTTAATGGCCGTGATGTCAAGGGCTGATGTTGTGCCGTTGGTTTTGGAGAGGTAGGTACTTCTCTTGTCATTTAGTATGGAGAGATCGTTGCCACAGAGCAGGTCTTCAATCTGTGAGCCTTTCAAGTCTGGGGTCCTGGACCCCAAGATGGGCTCTTGGCATTTAGGTCTCCTAAAAGAATTTTTGTGTCCAAAAGCGTGTTAAGGAGATCTAAGTTGATGTCAGAGTTGTCTGGATTGTAGGCATTAATAATTGTTACTTCCTGCTGCGGTAGGAGTACAGTGATTGCTTGTACTTCCGTGCTGTTCTCATCGTAATCTGTAGTTGGTGGCAGTCTAAAAAATATCTTCTCTAAATTTTATGTCTGCTGATTTAACAAGGAAAGCAAGGCCGCCACCTGCCCGGTCTTTTCTGTCTTTTCGCAGAGTACTAAAGCCTTTGATTTTTAGCTTCAGATTTGGGTTAAGCTTGGTCTCTTGTAGACACGCAATATGTACCTTATTTACGTTGAGGATCTCAGTGAGCTCCTCAATCTTTCTCTCGGTACCATTAATATTCAACTGCAAAATGTTTAGGGTCCTCGTAGCATACTTCTCGCCATGGGCCCGGACTTCAACCCGTGGCGCGTCGGTTACCTCGAACGCGGTAACATTATCTGAATCACTCAACATTGCACTATTCATGGAAAAAAAGGTGCCATAGCCTCCAGGAGGTTGGACTTCTACCAGTTGGTCCACGGAAGGTATTTTATTTCCCTTCTCTACCACCCACTGGAAACCAATGGAGGCGTTCCCCTATCCGCCATCTGGGGACGCGCCCTCTAGGGGTTACAGGCTCCCCCAGGGAGCTTGGCAAGTGATTAATAGAATTGGTTATTGTTCTAATAATATGTTAGCACATATTTATTTTATTTATTGTTGAAAGTTTTTCACTCTATTGATTTTAAAAGGAAAAATATGAAACAAAAGAAAATTGGTGTTCTCATATACTAACATTTTTCAAATAAAAAAACATCAAGTGCAGTTATTGTTATTGTTTCAAAGTAAGCTAGAAGGTGTCTTTCCACTGTTGGCTGCATTTCACGATTTTTATTTTAAAAGGAACAAGTTCGATATACAAACTTTTTGGTGCTAGTTTGATATAGAGGGTAAGAGTGTAAGTTGTTGTTTATGTTCGCCAAGATGGGCGATAACATTACAATATGGCTACCTTAATATTTTTTATCGTCTGTCGATGTGGTTGCAATGGGGATAACGTATATCAGAAATAACTTTTATTGGGTTTTTTCCCGCTGTAACCCTATTAATTTCAGACAATATTAAATAAAAAAATTTCTAATTTCTGTTAAAATTTAACCATTTTCAGTGTAAATTTCTAATTTCTGTTAAAATTTAACCATTTTCAGTGTAAATTTCTAATTTCTGTTAAAATTTAGCCATTTTCAGTGTAATTTTTCTACTCTTTGCATCTTCTGTTTAAATATGTGCTATTTTCGAATATGGATATTTCTAAAATGAGTGAGTACTAGAATATTTTTTTCTCAGAAGAATAAGTGTTGCGCTTTTAATTATCGCTATAAATCGTTTATTTTCATTTTATTTTACATTTTAAAAATGTTTTTTTTTACGTTCTTTGTTCGATGCAATTCGTTGAAGGAACTTGCAGTGCAAGTTTCATGTTGCAAGCTTTCACTGCTTTGTACTTAGTATTCTTGATTAATTTTAACATGCATTATGTAATTATTTTATTCATAATGTAATACAAAAATGCAATAATTACTTTTTTAATAGTCATCTAATATTCGTTATTTATAATTGTTTCTTTTAACATTTATTTATAAATATTATTACATATTTTCTTATTTATTTATAATTCATATTGTTAATTATATATTAATTATTATTGTTATTTATTTATAACTATTTCGTTCATTTATAGCTATTATGTTATTTATTTATAATTATGTAATATGAGTTATGCATTACTTTTATTTTTTAACAATTCAATGATTATTCTTTTTTATAATTACTATTAAATTATACTATGTGATTATTTTTTCAAATTTTATCACTCGTCATATCTAAAAAATAAATAATATATTTCTTAGGTGGCTTTAACTGTTTGCAAGAATTTACTTAGAACAATTTTTTCAAGAGAGTTCATTAGTGTTAAAATTAGGTTTATGTATAAGCAATGATACTTTCTGACTTTTTTCATTTTAAGTTTATTTGTATATGTAGGTGTCAGTATAGATAAGTTTTATATTAAAAGTCAAGAGAAAAGTGATTGGATGAATTTTGCTGTGTTTAAATTGGAATTTACTGTACTTACTCAATACTGTAATACTCAATTGACTTAAGCTGTGTTAAATTCTTTTGAAATATCATTTCATGTTTCATCAGAGTTTTACACAAATCCTGTTTTCTAACATAATTGAATTATGTTTTTGAAAAAAATGTTTAATTCGAAAAGAAGAAAAATATTGAATGTTGATAAATGCATTTTAATTCTGAGTAAATCAAATATTTTCTATCCATCAGTAGGTGAGGAAACTTGAAAAACTGTCCTTATTCAAAATAAAGATTGACATTCAAAAAAAAATCAGATTAAAAAATTATCAGATTATTAAATCAGATCGTTAAAAATTTTGACTTTTTTATTGGGACATTAATCTTAATTTTTGTGTTTCAAGGTATGATAGTAAAAAAAATTATATTTTCAAGTGAACAAAGTCAATACTCTCTGAAAATTGAATGGAGCCAGTGGTCTCATTTGGTTAGAATGCTGATGAAAATAATGTTCAAGTAAATTTAACAATGAATTTATTAGAATAAATATGAATGATATAAATTTTTTTCCGTATATAATGTACCGCAAAAGTTGAGCACGTATTTGAATTGTGAGGAATTATTAAATTTATGCAATGTTATAGTTGTTCACTCTGATGCTTTAAGAAAAATTTTTGTAAATAATTACAAAATGGGTATTAAAATCTCTCTCCCTCTTTTTAATGCAACAAATGTCCTATTATTACATTTTTTTTCCTTATATTAATCTTTATAATTTATCTTACACACAATTTTTATTATTTACTTAAATTTAATTTTTCTTTACTTAGGCTTCCTGAATAAAGTACCAAAAAAATATACATTAGTAGAGTTCTTTGGCAGAAAAGAATTTCTATAAATAAAATACTGCGTAATTTAGTTTAAAAGTATTTTTTGAAACATAACCTTTCTTTTTTATATTCCAAAGTTTACCAAATTTTAGGCATATCTTGCATTCTGTATCTTTGCTTTTCTAATGTAAATTACTTAAGATTAAGAATTATGTTGCAGAAATTAATCAAAGAATTAATTCTTTTGAAATATGTTTGCTTTAAATTATGACATTTATATTATTAGTAGGAGTTTTCATTACATGTTTTATGTATTTTCTCAGATGTAGCATACAATACAATAGTAGTGTTTATCGGTTAGGAGTGGAATTTTTCTTTGTGTACCATTAATCAATATGATAATAAGTTTAACAATTTAATTATATCTTATTATATTATTGTCAAAATAAGAAAGCATATATATTGAACATTTTTTAAAAAGTCAGTTATAAAGTGAGGCATTGTAAACACAATCTCAAATAGTATCAAAACAATTACATTACAAGCAATATTCTTGTACTTTAGAGGTTAATTAGTTTTTAAATTATTAAAATCTCCAGTTATTTAATAAATACTTTGCATAATAACAGAATCAAAATATTGTTCAGATATTTTGTAAGTATATTAAATTTTATTCTAATATAGATGTTACATATGCTCTTATTATCCTTGTTTTAGAGCAAAATCTAAGATTCTTCTTTAGCACAATTTTAGTGAGCCACTGAGATAAGTACAATTGTCCTTTTACATTACAGATTATTATTTTATTTGTTCTTTGTGGGGATATACATCATTGCAGATTGGAGTGTAAAATATGTTTAATGCTTTAGTTGTTTGTGGGAAGAAAGATAATGAATACTGAATTGTGAAGTAAATCCTTTATATATAGAGATAAAACTTTCAATACCCTACTCAATCATGACAAGCTCTATCATTAAAACCCATCATAATCTGATGATAATTGATGAAGATCTCATCAGAGATCATATGTCCCGATCATCTCTCAACCATGTATGTATATTTAGATATTTAGAGATATAGTGTAGAAAAAAACTATAATATAATGGGGTCAAAAATCCTGTTGTGTGAAGAAAAATGTGTCTCTAAAATTAATCCTTAAAATTTTAAAAGAAAATGTTCAGTTTTGTGCAATTTTTCAATGGATTATGTAACTTAAGATTTAATAGCATTATTATTATTAGAAATTGTTGATCTAAAACCTGTACCTTTTTGCTCATATTTTCTCTTGAATTTTTATTTTTTGCAAGATTGGAATCACCTATGATAATATGTTTATGATATTCATTTAATAAATGCGAAGTAATTAGGACAGTTAAAATTTTTATTTTTTGCAAGTCATTAGTTTGGTTGCAAAAATATGTGTTTTATTTTAAAAATTGATCTACATATTTTTTTATTATATTTAGAAGCCTTTTCGTTTTAACATTTCAAATTTGGAAGTGTTGAACATATTTATTCAATACATAAGTAAAATGTTAATGTTATGAGATTTATTCATGAAAAGAATAGTTCAATATTTAGTAGAACATTTAACATTTTCTTTTATATTGAATTCATGAATTAGGAAATTATTTATGTCCTCAATTATATGTAAAGCTTGGCATTCTTTAAAATTATGATTTCATAGAATAAGCTTATAAGTTGTTTCTTTTATTGTTCATGCTTAAGTTCATAAGAAGTGTCATTTCTATATAGAATTAACCCTTTGATGGATAACTGAGGGTGCCAAATCATGGCATTAAGGGGAATGACTGAGCAAATCGTACCCTGCATCTCGCAGTTTTCCCATCGCGAACTCACCTTTCTGCACAGTTGCGTTGTCCTGAAGAACGATGTTTTTTTCTTCTTCAAGGCAGGTCTCTTCTCGCAAATTTTGGCATCCAGCTGGTGAAGAGGATTGGAGTAATATTCACTTGTAATTGGTTTGCTTTTTTCTAGGTAATCAATTAACAGGATCCCTTTTGCCTCCCAAAACACGCTGGACATGATTTTTCCTGCAGATGCGATGGACTTGCTTTCTTTTGTACTGAAACATCGCCTTCCACCCACTGCTTTGACTCATTTCTGGCCTGTAGTGGGGGACCCATGGATCACTCATGGTGACAAATTGCTGAACAAAATCACGGATCCCTATTGAATATGTCCAAACATTGCTGCGAACATTTGCTTTTGATCAGTATTTAGTAAATGTGGCACCATCTTGCACAGAGCTTTCACATCCCTAATTCTTTGTGCAAGATTTTCGCTGCCATTTTTTCAATATCGCCACATTCCAGGCTATTTTACTTGCCTGTCAATATCATGAACTTTTCCCATATTTTCCAGTGTGATTACAGTGTTTGGTCGTCCTTCACGTGGGTAATTTTTGAAGAACGTGCGTCCATGCCAAAGGCTATCTTCAGTTAATGTTAAAAAATATGGATCAAACGGCATACTTTTGAAGAAAATATGCAGTTTTATTTTTGGCTTATTACAAAATCAAATTTTAATTTTCTAGGAGGTGATAACATCATACACATTTTAACAGGAAATAAATGACCTTTTTGAGTAGATTTATATAGTGTATAAGAAAGTATGCTTCCCTCTTTTGTCTAGATAGCTGAAATTCAGTTTTGTGTCTTTAGTAATTATTTTTTTTAAAATTTTATGTTTATTCTGAATTACTTTTGACACAGGACTAACTGCAACAAATGGCGCCAGGATATTTTTGAAACAAATTTATTCTTGGCTGCATGTACTTTTTTTTTGGCAATATCTTTCTAAAATATAATATCCAATTGAAATTATGATAACATTTAAATTGTGACAAATAGTGGACAATGGGGATGATTTTTGATGAACAGACTGAGGCATCTAAGCTCTGACGATGCACCAGTGAACTCCTAGTACAGACATACTAGGAATTTAATTTTGTCGAGAGCACCCAAGCCAAACAGGCACTCTAAAAATCTTGAACATGCAGCATAATCATACGGCATGGACGATACTGTGGAATTTTTGCATCATGAAAATCCACCAACTTGGACCAGGATCAAAACCGCAAACTTATGCGAACGAGCCCAGCGCTGAACCAACTGCAACCCCAAACCGACTTGCTCTATGAATTTGTATATGATTTTTAAACCTTTTTGACATTTTAAAAGGTATGTGACTCCTTAAAATAAATATAAACGAAATTCTACTTTCATCCACAAGCGCTGCATTTAGTCTTGATCATCTTTTATAATTTAAACTTCATAAAACACCTTTGACTGCCTGTGACATCTCGCTAATTTGGCACTCCAAAGAGAAAAAGGAAGAATATATAGAGAAATAAAAGTAACACATGGAAAATTGGGATGCTATCTTTTGTGAATAATATGTATATTATAAAGTTTAAAAAAATGAATTATTTTTTAATTTACAAGTTATTTCTATTCTCTCACAAGAATAGGTAAATGTGTATAGTATATTTAGTTGTTGTTTCCAATCTTCTTGAAGCAGGAAAGCCTACACTAAATCCGTTTGACCTTTTCACGTAATATTAACACACCAGGTCTTGCTCTTCATATAACTGTCGCAGGGAAATGCCCCAGCAGTCCAGAAGATAAGCAGGGACAGGTAAAGAAAGACTTTACTCCCTGCACAAAAGTCCATATTACGCAGGTGACCACTTCTAAAGCGCGCCAAGGCTGTCTGATGAGCCTGGAAACTCCTGCACTATTGGCCAGGACTCTTAGCTGTGTACCAGTGGTGAGCAGGAGGATTTCACCAAGTCAAAATCATTTTATTTCTTCGGAAGGAAGGAATTTCCGAATGGGTTAAAACAGTGGAACTGGGGTTAGAGAGAACTCAACCCCTTCCAGCCAGCTCATCCACAACTTTGTTCCCAGGCACACCCACATGTGACGGAATCCACTGGAATCGTACTTGTTTCCTCTGACGAAGCCTAACTAATTTGGATAAAATATCTAGATCAGTACTGTCCATAATTTTTAGTCAATTCTTCAAATGTTGGATTGAGCTTCTGCTGTCTGTCAGGATCCAGATACTGTCCTTATAAGAGTTGAGAGCATGATCGAGAGCACCACTAATAGCAATGAGTTCCGATCTAAAGACAGAACAGTGGTCAGGATTTCTGATGCTGATTTTAACATCATTCCCAGGAGTGTTACTAAAAATACCACTCCCTGCTCTACCCCTATCCGAACAACTACCATCTGTGTAAATAATCAAGGCTTGATCGGGTATGTCATTTATTATTTCAACTGCCAGTTGTCTGAGTAATTCCGGATGGCTGCTATGCTTGGGAGTACTGGTCAATAGTTCCTCCCAGAATTCAACATGATTAAAAAAATCAATAGGTGTGATGCAGCTAAATGGTGTAGATGTGTCCACATTGAAATCAATGAAACCATGTTTATGCATTTAATTAAGTGGGCTGTCTCGCTTTAAACGTTTGTTACTTGTCCAATTTAAAATGGAAGAAGTACTATTGAAGAAACCAAAGCTTTTAATTTTCTTAAAATACCTATATAAGTTGACTTTGAATCTCATAGTAAGAAGTTGGATGTCTGCCTTGTACAGAACTATGTCAGCAAGGCAAATATATCTATGGCCCGTTATAATCCTCGCAGCACTGAGTTGCACTCTTTCCAGTTTTTTCAAGTTAGTAGAAGACTCTACTTGAAAGATTTGGTACCCATATTTGGTGAACCAAGGTTGTGTAAGTTATTCTGACTGTGGAGGCGTCTGAACCCCAGTCTCTGCCAGAAAGATATTTTAAGATCATAAGTCTCTTTCTTGCTTTATCGGCTATTTTCTCAATATGTTTACCACAGTTCATTTCTGAGTCTAAAATGAAACCAAGATAGGTAGAGTATTTACTGTAATTCAAGCGCCCACTCATTAGGAAAAGCTCAGGAGAGTAGTTGGTAAAGGTGCCTATTAGTCATCAAGAGGTAGACTGTAGACTTTGAAGCATTGAAAGTAATTTTGTGGTTGTCTGCAAACTCCTGAATATTTACTAAGGACCTAATCAGCTGGGATTCCATTTTGCTAATATTTGCATCACTGCACCACAGAACGACATCAGCGAAAAGTCCAATTTGAGAAGGGTTAACATATTTTTCAACCCTGGAAATAAATAATGAGAAAAGAGTTGGACTGAAAATGCAGCCCTAGGGAATTCCTTGATAGGTTTTGTAAGAATCTGAGAAAGTAGCATGAAAGTTGACACAAAAATTTCAGTGATTTGGAAAGTTTGAGATCCAGGGCAGAGCTTTACCTTTACTGCCAAAAACACTAAAACACTTGCTTAACAGCTTATATTTCCGCACCCTGTCAAAGGCCTTTGACACATCTAAAAATGCCGTTATGGTGTGTCTCTTTGGTTTGTGATTCTGAATATCTCTAACACATTGGGTGAAGTATAAAATTTGGTCAACAGTAGAATGACCCTTACCAAAAACAAACTGCTCTGGGGCATTAAGTTATTAGTGTGTAAATGGTGAGTCAATCTCTGCAGCACCATGCATTCCATGATGCAAGTGATGCAGGTAAGAGAAATAGGACGATAGCTTGTAATAAGACCGGCATTCTTGTTGGGTTTATGAATGGGAATAACGGTGGCCAATTTCCACTGTCCTGGAGGTTTGCCAGTTTTGGATGACTAGTTACATATGTATAACAGTCTTTTCCTACCCAAAATTCCAAGGTGGGACAAGAAATGTCCAGGGATACTATCTGGACCAGGTGATTTGTTGGTGTCCAGATTTTGAAGGGCATAAGATGGGGTAAGATGAAATCAACATTGAATAATGTGTTACCTGTTGGACTGTCCCTACAAGATTTTATTTGATTCGTTGAAGTTTATTTAGAGTACATTTTATTTCTATAAATATATTCAAACATTTCCGTAATTTGCTCTCTTTTTTTCTAATATTTTTTGTAATATACACTTAGCTATACCAAAATCTTTACAGATTTTTGTTTTTGTCTAGTTTTTGATCAACAAGGAAACTCCATCTTCATTTTAAATGAAATAGCAGTTTGCTCTCCCCCTCAGCTCTTTGCCATTGTGCTTGAAAAAGTTCTAAAATAGAAAAGAAAAAAAATGCGAACCAAATGTACTGATTTTTACTCGCGCTGCGAATTCCAAAGCCAGCAAATTAAGAGATACAGTGGCGTAATGCAGAATGTTAGGGACTCCCTGAAGCTTTAGGCCCCTGGAATCCTGAGATGTGCAAAATGCCACTGGAGAGTTAAGATTTTTTGTGTGTTGTTTGTGGTGGTGGAGGATAAAAAAGCTTAGATGAGCAAAAGTGGCTTATATCACAGGCTGTTCCTAAAGTATTTCATAGCCAAATTAGTTTCATTTCTTCAAAACATGAAACCACTTCTTCCTTTCACGCCCCTCTTAAATCTCACCGGAGTGACTGGTGTGTTTTCTGTATTTTGTTTATTCTCAGAAGGGAAATCTTTTTGTGTTAAGCGATTTTCGTTTTGTATTAATTTTGTGAAAATGAATATATGTAGTAGTTTGTCAGGACTGTTGTATTATTTCACCTCAATTGTTTTTATGTTAAATGTATATATATTTTACTCTTATGTCTATCATTACTTATGTAAATATCTCTTATATATATTATCTCCTGAGAGGTAACTGTAGCAGGAATATTTGGGAGATTCATAATAACAATTTCAAAATTAATTTTGATTCATAAAACTTAAAGATTAACTGAAAAAATTACTTAGAAACATATTTTTTAAAAAATTTATCTCATAGTAGCAACCTTAAGTTTTCACCCTTTTTAATTAAAAGAATTGTTCTTGACATTGAATGTGTGTCTAAAATTGAAATCGATATATCAAGTAAAACAACATAAATTCAGTATAAAGGTATTGTTATTCTTTATTGTTGAATTCAGCCTTATAGTTATTTCAGAAAATTCCATTAAAAGTTGGAATTTTTATCAGTTCATTTTAATGGTCACACAAAGTTTTCCACATATGTGTCTAACAATGTCCATGTCATTTCCTTTTCACATTATTAATGTTATTTTTCAAGAAAGACTGTATTTTCTTTTGTTATGGAAGAATCCCATCTGCTATCTTCTTTTGTTTTTGCAAACAGAAAACTTTTTTTAGGAACTGAACTTTATAGTTGAAACTTTTGAAATTGAGCAACTTTTTGAGCGAATTGATTGATATATTCTTTAGGGTTTTCTTCAAGTTGATAAAAAAAAATTCAATATATTTCACTACACTCTGCCTCCCATTGATTTTGCTCACATTGCTAGGATATACAGCATAGTTGGTGAAATTCCTTTTTCTGTCATGTTTAAAATGTCAAACAAAAAGGAAGAAAGTAGCATGCAACATCAGAATTGTAATTTTGTGCTAAAGGAAAGTCACCAAGCAAATAGTTTATAATGGGCATAAAAGCGTAGCAAGATTGTCTAAAAAGTTACCTCAAAACAAATTTACATCCAAATTTAAATTTTATTTTTTGTTTTGTCACTGATAAAAAAAATATTTTATCATTTTGATTTTAAAAAAATAACTTTCTTTTAACATGTGATTATACCTTGGAAATATTCTCGTGAAGTTTTAAGTAAGTATTTGCATTGGAAAATTTAAAATGCTAATGAATGTTTTGAATAGTTTTGCATATTACAGTAAAGAATGTCGAAAAAGGTATTGTTTCTCTGAAAATGGGGAAACAGTAGTGATGTTATTTCGTTTCACTATATATTCTAGTTTGACTGTTTTGTCATAATTTCAATATTGACACTGATGTCTTTTTTTTTTTTTTAGAGGAATGAGAATTTCAACAAGTGTTGAATTCCAGAATCTATCCGTAGAAAAATTTCAAGATGTTTGTGAGAAAAATTATAAAATTTTTTAGAGAAAAGAAGATGAGCTACGTAAATATGGAGAGTTTTTACAAAGTTTTCTATGATTAACGTGGAAGGTACTTAAATGGAAATTAAAAAGATTTTAAGTATCTTAGATTTGTAGATTTCAAAGTACTATTTTCTCTCTCAGATAAGGCAGTACATCATTAGCTATAGAAAAAAAATTATTGAAAATATTCTGCATAAAAATTGTCAATATATTTTCATTTGAATAATGCCGATTTTCAAACATTTTTGTATAAAGTCACTCATGGAAAAGCAGTTTAGACATGTGAATTTTGATCAAAATATTTCGAATCTAAAAACCCTTATAAGCTCATAAGATATTCAATTGTAGAAAAGATTTCTATACAGTTTCAAACATCTTCGGCTGCATGCAAAAAATATTTGTTTAAAACTATGTGGCTCATCACCAAAAGTATTGCTTTTTTATAGGGTTGTTACTTCATATCAATCATTCATCAATTATAAAAGGACAGCACACTATTTATCATTCACTGCAAGCTTATTGTTTTTGACATAAGTTGGTCCCTGTCGTTTCTGAGTTTTGCACTATAGAAATATGTAATACAAGTATTGTGACATACATTCTAATTTTTGTTTAAATTGAAGAATTTAATTTTTATTCAACATTTCCCCGTCCCTGTAATTTTGTAATACTTGAAATATATTTTCAGCAAACTGAACTTAAAATAATTTGACACCTTGTTTAATTTAAAAATGCAATATTCAGCTGAAATTCATTTTGACCATTATTTGAAAGTACAACTAGATTTCACTATCGCATTCGACTCATAAAAAATTATATAATTACAAAAAGCCATCCACAGGAAGAATGCACCATCTTTATGTCACTTAAAATTAGATTTTTTGATCTCGCTTGCTATTTCCAATTTTATAAATTAACAAGATGGCTACTTCTTCAAATCATGTCTTAAAAGATGACTTGAGTATTCTGCCCAATGAAAAGCCTAAAGTTTGTCAAATATGCAACAAGGATATCAATCACAGTGGTCATTCATGTTCACATTTACATATTCTTACCAAGGAAAATCCTCATGTTTGTGAAATATGCAACAAGGCTTTTTCTCGAAGCCATCATTTAAAAAGTCATTTACGTATTC
Source organism: Trichonephila clavipes (assembly GCA_019973935.1). Taxonomy (NCBI): domain Eukaryota; kingdom Metazoa; phylum Arthropoda; class Arachnida; order Araneae; family Nephilidae; genus Trichonephila; species Trichonephila clavipes. The sequence goes on along the minus strand of BMAU01004014.1, from coordinate 11,552 downwards.
ATACCAAGAAAAAGCCATATTTTTGTGAAATATGCAACAAGGGTTTCGCTCGTAATAGTGCCTTAAATGTACATCTACGTATTCATACTAAGGAAAAGCCTCATATTTGTGAATTATGCAACAAGTCTTTCTCTCAATGTGTTGATTTAAAAAGACATTTACGTATTCATACCAAGGAAAAGCCTTATGTTTGTGAAATATGCAACAGGCTTTTCTCGAAGCAATCATTTAAAAAGTCATTTATATATTCATACCAAAGAAAAGCCTCATGTTTGTGAAATATGCAACAAGGCTTTTTTTTCATCATTTACAAAGTCATTTTACGTATTCATACCAAGGAAAAGCCATATATTTGATTTTTCGCTCTTAATAGTGCCTTAAATGTACATCTACGTATTCATACTAAGGAAAAGCTTCATATTTGTGAATTATGCAACAAGTCTTTCTCTCAATGTGTTGATTTAAAAAGACATTTACTTATTCATACCAAGGAAAAGCCTTATGTTTGTGAAATATGCAACAAGGCTTTTTCGGTTCATTTAAAAATCATTTCTTTACGTATTCATACCAAGGAAAAGCCTTATGTTTGTGAAATATGCAACAAAGGTTTCTCTGAAAGTGGTCATTTAAAAATGCATTTACATACTCATACCAAGGAAAAACCATATGTTTGTGAAGTGTGCAACAAGGGTTTTCTCGAAACATTTACACTCATACAAATGGCTTTGTTTGTCTATGCAACAAGGCTTTTCTCGAAGCCATCATTTAAAAAGTCATTTACGTATTCATACCAAGGAAAAGCCTTATGTTTGTGAAATATGCAACAAAGGTTTCTCTGACAGTGGTCATTTAAAAATGCATTTACATACTCATACCAAGGAAAAACCATATGTTTGTGAAGTGTGCAACAAGGGTTTTTCTCGAACTGGTAGTTTAATAAAACATTTACGGACTCATACAAATGAAAAGCCTTTTGTTTGTGAAATGTGCAACGTGGGTTTTTCTCAACCTAGTTATTTAAAAATCCATTTACGGATTCATACAAAGGAAAAGCCGTATGTTTGTGAAGTGTGCAACAAAGGTTTTTCTCGAAATCATCATTTAAAATCCCATCTACGTACTCATACAAAGGAAAAGCCGCATGTTTTTAATGTGTGCAACAAGGATTTTTCTCGAAGTAATGATTTCAAAAAACATTTATTGGTTCAAACGAAGGAAAAGCCTTATGTTTGTGAAATGTGTAACAGGGCTTTCTCACAAAGTGATGATTTAAATACACATTTACATATTCATACGAAGGAAAAGCCTCATGTTTGAAAAACAAACAACTCATTCACCAATTATAGGACCACTACACGTGGTCCTTTTATAATTGGTGAATGAGTTGTTTATCGTTCACTGGAACCTTATTGTTTCATGGAATGTAAGTTTGTTTTGCTGCTTTCATTCAAAGTTCTGATTTAAAAAGACATTTCTGTATTCTTACCCAGGGAAAAACCTCATATTTGTGAAATATGCAACAAGGCATTCTCTTGTAATCATAGTTTAATAGTGCATTTACGTATTCACACCAAGGAAGACTCATATTTTGAAAATATGGAACAAAACTTTCAATCAAAGTGGTAATTTAAAAAGACATGGACTTGTTCATACAAATTGAAAACCTCATGTTCTTGAAATATATTTTTAAAGAATTTTTCTCATATTGGTTCTTTAAATGTACCTTTACACATATATATCAAGGATTAGGACTCATTTAAGAATATTATGTTTTTATATTTGCTGCTTGCCATTTTATGTGATTAATAATTTATGATGATACTTGAGCATTTTCATACCATTGAAGAAAAGTGTCAAATGTGTGATATATCTAACATTGCTTTCCTTTGAAGTTGTAATGTAAAAAGGCATATTTACTTATCAACCAAGGAAAATCTTTATGTATGTTCAATTTCTGAAAATTTTTTCTCTCACATTTGTTCTTTAAAACACATTTACGCACATTCTTGCTTCCCCTATATTTGAAGCTTTATATTTATATATTTTTAACAGAGTTTATTTTTCAAAATTGAATTTTAATTATTTTCTTCTAAGAAAACTTTAAGTCTTATAGTTGTTAAAAGTTTTCATTATGTTTTTGTACAAAGGCTTCAATTGAAAATTAATTTTCACATTTGTAAATACTAGTTGAAGAGGATTGTTATAACTTTGAATCTTTTGAATCAACATATGTGAAATGGTAAGTGGACGTGTAGTAAAAGAGCTCTATAATATACTTAAGCTATTTTTTTTCTTGAAAGTTGGCAAGTTAAAATTTTTTTATACCCCCATTTGCGTTGTATTCTTTTATAACAGATCTGGCCAACCCTTATGACCTCACGGGCCTCTCTTTGGAAAAAGATTATATTACTGCATACGAGGTCACTGTGAAATTTTTGAGATACTTTTTTAAGTTTTTAAGTTATACTTACAAAATTGTAGGAGTGTTCAAAGTAATCTCCTCCTGCATCAATGCACTTTTGTAGACGAATTTTCCACTGATTACGTGCCTCAAACCATTCATTTCTTGGAATTGATGAAAAAGAATGCATTTGTAACAACATTAATCTCTTCTGAAGGATAGATTTCTTAATAGAAACGATGTCCTCGTAAGTTCTTTTTTAGATTAAAAAATAACCAAAAGTCACACATAGCTAGATCCAGAGAATAGGGTGGATGTTCTATCACTTTATTTTGTTTTAGAAACTCAACTGTTAATCCGGCTGTATTTTTAAATTAATTTATAAATGTATGCATTATAAAAATTTGTTCTTTCATTTCATTTTTAAATATGTCATGTTCTGTGTTAGGTTTTTCCATCAGTATGTGTCATGAAATATTTTCATATTCACACATTTTAACCCTAAATCTTTCCTGAAATGTCTTATATTTACAAAAGGACACTTTTAAGAAGTGATTCCCCGAAATAAAATTATTTTATAACTTTAACATTAAAATTAGCATTTTTTTTATTATCGCAAAAGTTTAAAATTTACAAGACATGAAATGTCACCGAATAGAAACTTATTTGTCATGTTAAAGAAAATTTTTTTCAATAAAATACAACTGAACATTTTGCTGCTGATCCATTATTTCAGTTCATTTTATTTTCAATAGCATATATAAACATATGTACATATTCATTTCTTTCGATACATTTAACCTTCCCTAACTTTACTTCTTTATGTTACTGGTGGAATAAATTTGTAAAACAATGTCATATTTTTCAGAATACTGCTGTCATTTAGCCTTTTCCATAGAATGTTCAGGAAATGTGTGAAATATAAATTATTTCAAACACTGTTTATTAGCTTTCGACATTCTTGTTAATGATGGATTTAAAACTTTCCTGTTAAGATGTAAATACCTTCATACTTATCATTTAATCATAATTTACAACTTTAAAATTTTTCACTGTAACTTTTTATTGACAGAATATAACTACTGACGATATTGTAGCAAAATTAAAGAATTATGTAATTCCAACTCAAAGAAATAAAGAAAAAAAATATATAAAGTAATCGATTTTGTGTAAAAATCTCGATGTTTGTTGCTTAAGTAGATTACTTAAAACTTATGAGCCAGAAATTTTTCTTTTTAGAAAAAAATCAAAAGTGAAGCTTTTAATTGACTAAATAAAAATTTGAATCAAATTTTGATCAATTTTTTCCTTTAAATTGATACTTTACTTTAGTTTATTTCAAAATAGAAATCCAAAATGGGAACAAAATACAATTTTTTTTTTTGAAAAGCTGCCCGGATTTAAATGTTTATTTCGTTGACCTGAAAACAATTTTTTAAGCTATGTTTGCTTTGTAAAATTCTTTGGAAGTTTAGACGTTGTTGGTGAGGAACACTTTAAAATGTTTGGACACATATTCATGCTTTTGACATTCAAATAGCATTTTTCAATACATTCAATTGCAACTCCATTCTTCAGAATGGTTGGTTAAGCATCCAATAAAACAGTCGTTATAACTTTCCAGTGCTTTTCGTTTGAACTGTATTACCCCACCTATAACTGTTTTTCTGCAATAACTCTTGAAAAGCCATCAAAACATCGTGACGATTATTGATATTTATTAATTGCTATCTACCACGATTAACAAAGAATGCTATATTGTTAACAATTTTTACAAAGGACATAAAAAGATTAAAAAAAAACTTGAATTTCTTTTTCTTTTTACTGTTTGGATTTCTAGAAACGGATGCATGAGAAAAGATCATCCTTTCGATGTTAGCCATTTTTATAAAGCCTAAAATAACCTGCCATAGCAGGTATGGACATAAAGCTAAATGATACTAAAGTAGACGTAGTAGCCGAGAACTCGCTGTTGCTTTCGAGTCTTCGTGCCACAAAATGTCTTTTGTCACTTGTTCAGGGTGTCACAAAATAACGGAATTTTTAAATTCATGGTGACAGCCATGGACAGGGGAGGCATTTAGCGACATAGAGCTTGACTACTTTTGCTATTCTAGTAACCATGGATCAATGAATTCGGCATCAGCTATAAAAATGTTCTATAAAAACAGTGATAGTCGGGAAACTTCACACAGGAAGTTCTGGCGTTTTTACAATTTACGATGTTAGAAAGTCCCATCGAAACACGCCATAAAAAGTTGGAGTAACAAGTTTAAAGAGGCTGCATCTACTCCAAAAAAGAAACTAACTGAATAAACAAGAAATGCTCGTACTCCTTAGACGTGTTGCAGTGGCCAGGGAGGAGAATCTCAACTGCAAGTTTCAAGAATGCATTTGTACATGAGGACAGCATCTGAAGGGCGCATTTTTTAAAAAATGACGAGTTCCATTAACTTTTCTGAAATGGTAAATTTTAACGTTTCAACTACTAGGAATAAAATGTTTTTCTGCCATTGCTCTTGGCTTTACTAAATCGTTAAAAAGTTCCTGTTTTTGTGTGTGTGTGTCACTCAGTTCAAAATTACGTGGTCCGTCGCCAACAGCTCTCGTGTAGCTTCAAAGCGCCTCGTGTTTGTGGATAATGAGCCCATTAATTAAATTATTGCTGCTGAAACAGATAATGAGAAATAAAATCAGAAAACAACCTATGTAGTTATTGAATAAGAAAAAGCTATCGATATTCTGTTTATAATTGTAATGCAATTATTTGGGTCTGAGGGCTTTTCGTTCACTGAGGTAGCTCTAAAGATGGACCTTTTCATTCGTAATATTTTCGAAAATTCGACCAATTGCAATGAATTAACCCACTTATGTATGTGTGCCGTCATTATCAGGAAACAAAGAAGACTAATTGTCTGACTGAAATTTAAAAGTTATATTTTAATAAATGATTTTAATGTTCGAGGACAAAATTAATGCGAATGCCATATTTCTACTTCAGGCTGTGAATAAGACATTGCTAAGGATCGATGCCTTTTTGATTTGTATTTTAAGCAGGAAATAATTCAGAAATAATATTTGATGACAATTTAAACAAAAAGCCTTATATTTTCAATTGCCTTTGAAAAGTAACTCGCATTTTGCTAGAAAGTAGGAAATTGCAAAAAACCATTATTACCATAAAATGATAATATGAAATTCATCTGGACACATACTCGTATGCAATACTCATTAAACCACACAGGTAAAAAAAAATTTTTTTTAAGAAAGGAGCCTACTAGTAGGAATTTGCAATAAAAAAAATCAGCCAATCATTGCTCAAAAAAAAATTTAACTTGTCTTAGAATTAACTATCTAATACTTATAAACTTTTTTAGAGAAACTTATATTTAACCCTAAGTTTAAAATATTTTAAAATCGGTAGTTTAATTTTCTGGACTATTCAAATGTATTTCATTATTTACAACGAGCTCAAAATTTCTGTCCGAGCTCCGTCTGTCTTTTTCCTACTCTTTTTCTTCAAATTTTTTCTTTGTCTGGTCTTTTATTTCGTACTAAAAATGATGGGGGAAATCATTCATTTCTTTGAAAGAGAGAAATGACATGTGCTCATCCCAAGACTGATGCAAGTCGTTTGGAGGCAAACACAATCTCGCGTTTCCGTGGAAACCGAAATGTTTACCGAGACATCGAAAGTTTACAAACTAAAACATTTCAGAAACTATTTTATGCATTAGAAATGAAACTTATACAGTCATAGGCAGGAAATTTTAGCCATTCAACTGATGAATGAAATTCAATACCTGTAGAGTCAAAGAAAAAAAGGAGGACTTACATTAAAATTTGCTTTTTGTGCGGTAGATAGAACCGCATAAAAAAACCGCACACAAAAAATATTCGAAATTTCATAAGCACTTACATAAAGCAAACAAATCTGTCGACATGCTACAGAATTTTTTTTTATGTGGTGGAGAGGAACCGTAAAAAAAAAAGTCACACTTAGAAACTATGCAATTATTTACGAAATACGAGGGAAAATGCCTCCAAACAAAATAATTAGTTAACTACCACACGAAAATATTTCTCATTGTATTTATGGAAAAGTTTTTCAATCCACATATACATTATTTTCATGAATCTAGTGCCACACTGAAGGCCATCGAGGGTTGATGTATGTTAAACATAGATTGGTTTAAACTCCTCCCATTGGCGAGGTAATTTGAAGAGTGAATGTCAGCTCAGGTGTCATTCTCGTCACTCAATCGTGGTGAGTCACCAATATCCCTCGTGTTTTACAATGGGACGTTAATGAACACTCACCCGAATATTTTGTAATCCATCTTATCTTTTTTCAACTCATACTATTAGTTCACTCTCTCTCTCGCTATATATATAGTTCAAATTTTTAATCATTAATAAAATACTTTATGTTCATCCATTCATAATCAAATACATGTTTTAAAATTTGTAGTGGAGGACACTTGATGTTAATACAGTTTTTCAAATATTAATTCATTAATTAGATTAAAAATGAATAAATAATGAACAAAAATAGTAGTCAAACAGCATATATAGAAAGGAAAATCATTCGTTGTGTCCCTGTAGCACAATGGATAGAGTGTTGGACTTTTAATGCAAAGGAAGGTTGTGGGTTCGAATCTCACCTGGGATGGCCTAATTTCTGAGAATGTGATTTCATTTTTACTATACTCGTTAATTAGAACAATTAAATTTAATTAATGAATAAAGGTAACAACCAATAGTCCAACACCTATATAGAATGGAAAATCGCTTTCTCTTTTGTCATTTAATATTGTGATTTATGTATATACAGTCGGACCTTTATGTAACGAAGTCGCTAAATCCCGGAAAAAAGTTCGTTATGTAGAGGTTCATCTTTTAATACACTCTATAAACCACATAAAACGAATTTTAAATTCATAAACACTATGTATTAAAAAAAAGTAATTATTTATACCTTTTAAAAATTAATATAAGTTTTTTTATACATCTTACATCAAAAGATAAGAAAAAAGAATGCACAGTATTTTCAATACTAAAAATAATTTTCTACCAAAATTAATGAATTTTAAGGACATTTTATAATTTAAAGCATACAAGTAATATTAAACAAACTGTTTGCGCACTAGTTCTCTGTTCACTATTTAAAATCTCTCTAAAGATTACCCACACATTAAATGCCTAAGACTAAGATAAAAAAAAGAATTCTATTAGAGCGTTCTCCATACGCTCTTGCTCTTACTCTTTTTTTTACACACACTAGCGCCCTATCGCGACAAATATTCACTTGTCGTGGGTGTCACAAAATTATTTGTTCAACACTGAACATCCACCCCGGGTTAAAATGACATTCAACAATTTTCAAACAAAATACAATACAGAAAATACTAATACTCAATAAAATTAATATTGCTCAATACACAAAGGTAAAGTACACAATTTGAATTGAAAAAATACACAAATTTGAAATTTTCACATACTTTATTCACTTGAAAAAGGTAAAATATAAAGTTTAGTTATTGGACGTTCAAAAATTCCATTTTTAGTTTTTAGTATATATATATAACACGACTCGAATTTTATTATCTTTACCATGATACACTTGAAGAATTCTACGAAGAAGCCAATTGCATACAGTTAAATTATCTTCTTTCAGATTTGCCATATCATGCATTTTTACATTATTCTTTTCAAAATACCATTTATTTCGATTCTGAAGTGTACTCAAATAATTATTTGACCAACGTTTCCAAATCTGTTGCACAATTTTTGTTTGTTTTTGCCACACTTTTAACCTTTTATGAGACACTTCAGTTTCGACCAACTTGGAATTGAACAGGAGTCAAATATCCCACTCAACACGTTCTTCACACAAATTACTCATGTTTTCTCTCTTTTTTTTTTCTTGTATTGCATGCCAACAAATTGGTAGCTTTGTCTGAAAATATAGGCTTCGATCTTTCTCGTCTACTAAGAAATCGCTTTAAAGCTGCAATTAAAGCTTTACTAGATAATCTACCTGTTACTCGGTGACACGCCTTTGTCACCATGCACACATAGACTTTATTTAAGACTCATTTTCTTTAATTAGGATGTTTAATCCAGAAAGTCCACAAAAATTTATTTCCATACTTTGAGAAATTCTTTTGGCTAGCAATTGACCCATAATTTGTGAACAAGTAACGCTTTTTGCCTAAAAAACACGTAAGTAAATACAAAATCAAGACGTTCATAAAAAAGATATCACTAAGAAGTTATCTTAAAAATGTTGAATAATAAGGAAAATATTGTTTACATACAAAAATGTACAAAAAAAAATCTCCAAATCTAATTAAGTAGTAGTTTAGAAAGATGCTTAACTTTTTCCTCACTCTTTATATTAATTTAGTACACAAGTAAAGAAACCAAAATTATTTTACTATATAATATCAAACTCTACAAATAGCATTACTGAATTAATTCTAAAAGTACATATGTAAACACTAAATACGTATATAAATTCCATAGTAGACAGTTTCTTAGCAAATTATGAAAACCACTTTTAAATGAATATATTAAGGATAACATATATGTATATACAACGTTAATAAAAAAAATATAATAATAAGGATACATTCTATGTATTATCCAAGTCAATCCACAAGGATTAATCACTTTATCTCCTGTACTCCTCTTGAAGAGTGTTCCTTGAGGGGGAGTCAAATGTCCATTTGCTCTTGTTTTTAATTCGTGGTGCAGAAGGAGACAAATTTACAGGAAATTCTGTAAAGACATGTGCCTTTTCCACCTTTTACATGATCCGGGTGGAATGGCTTATTCGGTTTCGAAAGGCGGAGGCTGTCAAATATACACTTGAAATCGCTTTTCAGGAAAATGAAACCCTACTGTGATGACCAGATTGAAGAAGTCGAAAATTTAGTGAATCGCTTTTTTTGACAACAAACACACCCTACTGAAGTCGAGGCATTATTAAAAAACTGCAGAATAAGCTGCAGGCCCGATCAAATTCTAATATAGCTCTTTTTAATATTTAATAATGGGAATGCAATCACTCACTTAACTAAAATATACAATCAATGCCTCATTAAAAATACTTTCCCACACTGTGGAAACAAACGTAATCTTGCTGGACAAACCCTAATCAGAACAGCAAGAGATTCATGCAAAGTTACAAACCCATTAGCTGAATTAACGCCTCTGCTAAGATTTATGAAAAGAATTATATTTTAACTAGAATAAATCTCACTGCAAAGCTCATAGATTGCATTCCCCGGAACAATGCGGTTTCCGGGAGGGCCATTCAACGCGCTGCATCAATTGATGCGTGTTACAAACATAATTAATGAAGGATTCACCCACAAATTTTACACGGGTGGTGTCTTTTTAGATGTTAAAGGGCATTCGATAAAATGTGGCATGATGGCCTCACGTACAAGGATTAATTAAACTACAGTTCCTGACTACTTAATTAAAATCATACATAATTTCTTACACAATAGAACATTTAGAGTTAATGTAAACAATTCATCCTCTAACTCGGAACTTGTATTTCTTGCGTTCCTCACCTTACTTGTACAACATTTACACTCGCGACTTTTTCAACACTCCGCCGTCAGTACTTTGTTCGCAGATGATTACACCGTTCTATCGCAAGGGAGTCCAGCTTAAATACACTTTTAAAGCTATACAAATTTCCTCGACAAACTAGAAATTTGGGTTTCACATTGGAGAATTGCGATTAATGTTTACAAATTATAAGCAATAATTTTCAGAAATGGGAGGTCATTGACCCTCTTTTTTCCATCTCACGATTTTTTGATGACAACATCCAGTGGGTTTCGGTGGTGAAATATCTGGGCCTACACATTTTTAACCGCTTTACTTTTAAAACACATCGGCTATCACGCAGACAAATTCTGGGGTAGAATTCATTTAGCTATCTTCCTTGCTGGGAGAAAGGTCTCCTCTATCCCTAGAAAAATAAAGTAATTTTTACAAGCAGATTTTGCGCCCAGTTGTCAGTTATGCTTCTCCGTCTGGGGCAGCATCCGCGAACCGCATGAAAAAATTCAACTAATTCAAAACAAAATACTCCGCGTCATGACGAATGCGCCTTGGTACGTTTGAAATGACGTGATTCTAACGACCTACATATGGAGCCGATTTCTAACTACATCGCCAAACTTTCTATAAACGCATTTAAATCGATAGATTTTCATGACAATCAATTATTAAAGCACAACATTGTTTACGTATCCTCATCCTAAAAATTAAATATACATACTCTTCAACGAAGTGGAGAAACCCGCTTCGCCCCATAACAGAACATGAACTCTCTTTTCACGATCTAAACAATACAAGCAGCTTAATTGAACAGCATCTTCTCTTCTTGGGTTCTTTTAGGTGAACTTTGTCACCGTCTTGAATAATTGCCTTCGACCGTCCCGTTTTCCTTCCTGCGTTTCCTCTCTTCGCCCGCCGGCGTTCTGCTTCGTTAGAACGCTTGTGCTTCCGGGGTACGTCACCTTTCCCCGTTTTCGTGGGGAGTTTTCTTGATAAGACGCCTTCGGCGCCGTGACCATCTATTTAAGTTAAGTAAGGGCATTCAGTATTTTTTCTCTCCTTTTTAGTTCTCAATACTCAAGGGCCCCGGTCATTTTTGATAATGGATCTATTTCACTCTAAACGTTTCACCAGCCGGCTTCCACCGATGGGGAAAGGGAGAATCTCCCCTTGCAAATTTTCTCCCCATTTCTACCCGTCCCGCAACGCGGGGCTCACGATTTTTCCTCGCCAACACAAATCATTGTGAATAATCATTTTCGGTTTGGCTAGCCGTTTAAAAATACTATCTTGAAGTTTTGGAAGTCTATATGTCACTCATTCTAAACTTCCAGTCTAACCATTTTCTTACATTGTTGGTCGCCTTTTCATAACACCAAATTGTTGGATAAATAGCAGTTTCCAGTAGGTTTTCTACCCTCTGAACTGCGGATATTTATGTCGATGATGTTGCACAAATATAGCGTTGCTTGAGGCTTTTAAATTCGGCTTCAACCACACTTTCTGTTTTACTTCAATTCCATCATGATCTAAATTCACTGACTCTTAACTAAGTATCACTAGATTA
>BMAU01004013.1:0-62993 GCA_019973935.1 Trichonephila clavipes | reverse complement strand
GCGAAATTAGGAATTTCATCAAATCTCTAAGGGAGATGATTAACTGACGGGGATGTTAAAATAACGTCTCTTCAAGGTCATTTCCCTGATGAAAGTAAATGATTGTATCAAATTCCTGAACTGTTTCAGTGAAATGATGAAATGAATTAGTCAGGATTTGCAATGATAAAATGCTTTCCAGGAAGGAGGGGAATCGAGTCCTTGTACTTCCTAACCATACATGTAGTACTATCGATCCCCAAATATCAACCCCATATCTTTAAAAAAATGGCACCATAGGATTAACATAGGGATTGATATTTTAGTGCGTAAGCAACTGAGAGGAAAGATGTTATACGTCAAAAAATACCAGCCTAATTTTCTAATTATTTGTTAACACTTTTGAACTCTTGACAATATTATTTCATCATTTCACTGAAATAGAGCTCAGGTAAGGGATTCATTCAAATCCCTTACCTTTATCAGAGAAATGACCTTGAAGAGGCATTGTTTTCACATCTACCGTCACTCTCCCTTAGGGATTTCATGAGTTTCCTAATTTCATCATTTTCCTGCATATACATACAAAACTGTAAAACCATCTCTTCCCTTAGAATCAGTTGTAGTCTGGTAAAACACAAATCTCCTTTCTTATTTATATTTTCTGACTTTCCCTATTTTTCGACAATCGTGTGGTCCGCGGATCATTGTAAATTTGGTTCTCGAGAGCGTTAAAGGTCGAACACTCTAAAACATAATATTTACATTAATAAGTTCAATCGACACAAATAATTTCCATTTGATAGGGTGTAAGGCGCTCATTTTTGGCGAAATTGCGCCAATTATTTCGACCTCAACTCCGTTGCACTTGCTCATTTGCATTAGGCTAAGCAATGAAAGAAACGAAATGTTTCCCTGTCACGACTAGTCGCATCCTACGTCTGATATTACAGACAGTGTTACATCCCTATGTTTTTATTCTCCTTCCAAAACAATCTCACTCAACAAACCAACGTTCAAAACTCGCTTAGAAAATGACATAGCGATTAGGAAAAAGCGAACTGAACACACTGGTTACTCTTTTTTTAAAAATTTTTTGGAAGCCATTTAAATCGATAAAAAGATTACTGGTTAAGAAAGCACAAATAAAAGACATTTTTAATGAAAGTTATTGGTTTTTTATATTGCATGGTAAAGATATGGAATTATTTATGAATCAAACAAATTCTATCCTGTCGGATTTAGACGTAATGGAAAGTTTTATATGCAAGCTTTTTTACCACAATTCATCAGTTAAAAAAATACTGACAGTAGGTAAGCTGAAAATGTACCAAATGTTCATTTTTCTCAGAATTCAACCAAAAAAAAAAAATGTCACATTTTCATTGTATTTTTTAAATAAGCTTTATTATTTTAAATAGGAAATATTATTAAAAAAACATTTTAAATAATTTTTTCTCCCCGTTGGTGTGGTAGTTAGGAGAGAGTGCAGCATTCGTTCTAGGATAACTTTTAAATTACATGAAAATAATAGTGTCGATACTTAAATTCACTCTTTTTCCTACATAAATGCCTACCAAGAAAGCTACACTAAAGGCTTCAAATAAAAATAAAGTACAATTACTTTTTAAAAAAATTAAATTTCATTTACATAGCCTCTTTTAACGGACTACTATCGCTAACTATACAACTAATTTAAATTAAAAGGATACAGGCGAAGCATAACAAATGATAGAGAAACAAGAATGCCCTAAAGCCGTACAAGAAAAGCAATGGCGCATGGGCGAAACTGGGAAAGTTTTTAACCACGAAAAAAAAACTACATTAATAATTATTTCACAAATCACTAATTTTCTAACATTATAGATATTCGAGTAATTAGCCATCAAGAATGACCATTATTATGTGAAGTGCGAATTGGATGCTTATCTACGAGATGAATTTTCTGATGATTTCCAGAATCTTTCAGTGGTGTAGCTTCGGGTGCCGAGGGGGCCATGGTCCCAGGCAGCATACTAAAAGGGCACCGTGATATTTAAATTCAAAAAATATTTCAAATTCCAAATCGTGCCCACGTGACGAAACTGACGGGAATGAGTGAAAGCTTTAATACACGCACAGATGCAGGAGTTTATTAGTCGCGCTGTGCAATCGCATTCGCTTTTATGTTACTTAGGCTTCTGGTAACCGGTACTGTGTGGAGTCAATGATGCTCAGAATTATTTGCAGAGGGACTAAATATCCATCAATGAGATCCAAAAAAGGCGTGCTTTACAGACCGTATTAGAAGCAAATCATGGAAGACGCTTTAATATATGCTAAAAGTTAATGTGAAGAGCTTAAGATTTCTTTTGAACGCTCAAGACGAATCAGGAGGAAGAATATATTTGGCAACGTAAGTAAAGATGTTCAGTTATCGTACGAAGATGACTTGAGGCAAACAATGTTTTCATCAATAAACAGAGTAACTGCTTAAAATCAAGAAAGATTCCAACAGTTGGAGAATCTAGCGCAAAAAATATGCTTTTTTAAGGCCTGAAGTGAAAATGAGCATGTAAGAACTTAGATCAAGGTTGGGTTTATTAAAATATATTACCGAGTCCATACTTGACAATAGCTTATCAAACATTATCATAATGTTGAGAATTTTTTAACATCTGCCATCAGTAATGCCAGTTGCGAGAGAAACTTCTCTGAGCTAAAATTAATCAAAAATTATCTCAGATCGACAATCTCCAAGAAATAGGCAAACAAATTTTGCTATTCTGGCAATTGAACATGACACATACATATTGATATTGACAATTGTATAAAAGATTTTGCTATGAAAAAACACGAAAGGTGCATTTTTAATCAATAAATAATTTAAAGCTGCTTTTTTTTACTTTTACTAATTTTCTTGAAAAGTAATTAAAGTAGTGGACGGCAAATTTCCGGTCGGCCCCAGGCGGCGAAAGCCCACGCTACGCCACTGGATTCGTTTAGCTATTCGTAATATGTAAGAGTAATTATCTTACCTTCTCATGGATGCTGTTGCTTCATCGTCTGTTGTTGGCACACAAAAACGCAGCCAAAAGTGTAATAAACTCCACTGAAAAAACACGTCATTACAGGAGTTTTACCTCTGCTTATCAACGAATACTCATTCTTTTTCAACAAATAAAAAAAGGAACTCGTCACCGGCCTCCTCTAGTCAGGATAGAACTAGATGAAGATGAGAAAAAGGGAAAAATTTTCTTTAATAACTATTCTCTTTGTATATTTTAAATATAGTAAATTTAAAAGTAATAATTTTATACAAGCAACGAAATGTTATAACATATGCACCACAATGATTTACAAGTTACTGATATTAAGAATTGAAAGAAGAAAAGAGAAAAACTAGATATTGTGTAGGACATTACCAATGATACTTGTTTTAGCCAGCATATGTGCGAAATTGGGCATTCATTTTCCTATTCACAAGTTAGTACCATTCATGATTTCACACATTAACTTCAAGTTTTATTAAGGAATTTTTCAACACACATACGCACTTATATTAACGATTGCCAATGTAAGATGTTTTAAATTTAATATGTATTTCATTTAACTTCAAGATTTCTTTCTAAAATGAATGCTTAATTTTACCAATTTTAGTTTCTTTAAAAATAAGTTCTTATTCATCCTAATTAATGTTAATATTATGATATTAATTACATTGTGATTTTTTTAGTGCAAAACTTTTTAACATTTTGATGAATGTGCTCTAAAGATTTTCATTCATAGCAATTATTACACTTCTTCTAAAACATATCATAAAATTCTTTTCGAATGGCCAGCGACCTGATAAAGATCAGTGGAGAAAAACTTCACACACAAATGGCATTATAGTACTCATAAGGAGCTGACAACTCAATAGCAAACTTCTTGACTACACTTAAAATTAAATTCTACAGGAATTTTTTGATGAAAGGATAAAAAAGAAACCACATACACCAATTTCAGAGCCTCATTCAACGAAAGTGAAAGACGAATATGATCAGACTTCACGAGAAGCATTCACATTATTTATTAACACGATTTCAACTAATAATTAAAAATTAACAAATTACGAAATATTGATTTTGGAGACAACACAGCAACGAATTTTTGATTTTGATTTTGTACTGAATTCATCAGTAAATTGTCTTTAAAACGATGTACACGACTTAGAATTTTGTTATGCGTTATATTTTCTGTAAGGGTACACATTTTTAAAAAAAACATAAAAATTTCCAAAAGTGTCCACAATTTTGGTCATCACTGTATATACGAAAGGTCGTTCGTACTTTATGGAAACGATTTTGTTATTGCTTTTCTCGTTTGGATTTTGAGATTAAACTTTGATAATATTATTAATTGTCTGCTATTGTTTTCTTTTTACTAGAATGTAAAAAATAAAAGATTTATTTCAAAAATAGCTTCTAAAATTGATATATGGCTGGAAGGATACGTAACGCGCTTTCCGAGGAGAAATATTCATATCAACAAATTAAAAAGCGGTGTAAAAATCTTGGTTATTGTATTTCAATAAAAGGTATTTATAATGTATTGTTTGAAAGGGAAAAAACGTCTAGCCGAAGGTAAAAAATGAAAACATGACAACAAAAGTTCATTCTAAGACTGTTCAAACGCAGGCAACTATCATGAAAGTGAAACATCTGATCCAAAAAGAAAATCCACCAACACAAAGATTCATTGCATCGAAACTGGGAATGTCTTCCTGCACTATAATTAAAATCATTCATAAAGTTAAAAAAGATGTTGAAACCTAAAGTTCGCCTCCTTTTTTAAAACATATCACTCAAAGGAAAGCAAATTGTAGAAAATTACATCAAAATAACTCCTAGCTGTTGAAAAACGGGAATTTGTAGAAACGCTCAATGTGAGGCATGGATATATAAGGATAGAAGATCAAATTTTTCTTTTGTTCAACTTACGGGAATGACCGCACGATATGGCTTCGTCAGTGTACAGTTAAGTTCCCAAAGGGATTCATGATAATTGCAGGATTTTCTATCAACAGCAAATTAAAATTCAAAAAAGTCTCGAGTAAAGCCAAAATTAATGCACTCCACTGTTATTAGTAGAATATTTTAGAGTCAATTTTTGAAGAAGACATTCCAACCTGGTATGGAAAAGACATTGATAAAGTTGAGCTTTACATAGACAAAGCCTCTAATCCCCCTTCTAAGTCGTCACCTGCCGCTTAGTTAGTAAGGAAAGAATCATGATCAGGAATAAAATGTATCCCATTTGATTAAATATGGGTAAAATTACCCTACGTTACTCCGATGGAATTTTGTGCTTTTGGTTTATTAAAACGAGCCTCTGGAAAACGGCATCCTAGAGCACTGAACGAACTTTGGAAAGCAGTTCAAGAGAAATAGAGTAACTTTTGCATGACAGTGCTGAGAAAACGGTTACTATTATAAAAAAAATTCGGCCTTGAGCTAGCAGAAAGAATCATGGCAATCAGATTGAAGCAAATCGCCACAAAAAATACAGTATTTATTGATAAAAATTATCTATCAGAATCGTTTCCATAAAGTGCGAGCGACCTATTGTATCTGCATATAAATATATTTGATATAGAGAGAAGAAACGTGTTAACTCTATAAATTAAATTGAAAATCATTGTACAATTTAAAAATGTTTTACTATAACAATTAATAGCTAACCACAATTAATACTTAAGGACATTAGTTGATGGAAACAAATACAGCACATATATAGAAAAAATATTTTTGGGAATCAAAATACGAATATATCTAGAACGTTCCATGCAAAGCACAAGAAAAATTAACACCAAGATTACAAGAATTTCAGAATAAACCACTGAGTACATTCAAATTCCGAATGATAAATTATGACATACATTCTGTTCAGTGTACGTATGTAAATGTAGAGCGCCCTCTAGCGCTCAGGGTGTCTTACTATTCTGTGTAACCTTTGACTCCATCGAGAAAGGAGTCAGAACGAGAGTGTTGAGCAATACAGTAAATAAATAACAGTCCACTTAAATCAGAGATTTTCCTTGAGTTTTTTACTTGTGACCCAACGCATTCTAAAAATTCTATCTCCAGCGAAATTCCTTTGAGTGATTAATGAGTGAACATGGATTGATGAGAAGAATGCACATGGAAAAAAATGAGTAGCGGGAAACACAAAAACAGTATTCGAGTACAAGTTTAAAATCACACAAGAGATAATATAAAAAGTTTTCCAGTTCTCGGAAACATATCTCTACACATGAAAATTCTCTGAGATGAATTTCATCTGTGCTTTGCTTACCGATACAGCCAATTCGATCCAAGTCATTCAACAACGTTGATGATTTTCTCTCTTTCAGCTATCACAGTCTTGGCTTTGCATTGAAGATTTTCACCTCTCACCTGTTAGCTAGTGATATCCACTACAGTGAACTAGGTGACTAGGTCTTATATAGATGTGTGTATTCGATTTAATTCTCCACTTCAGCTGGGATAGGACCAAAACGCTGAACTGTTCAAAAATAAATAAATTTATTAATTAAAAAGCCACGATTAAATATACTAGTGAATTTCATGAAATAATTTACATACTTGCATCATATTCTAAATTATTTATAACTAAGCTGTAATTTTATCTATATAGTAATTGTACAGATTTTATTAAACATTCATATAAAATATAAAACCCAGAGGCTGAGTGGTAGCGTAGAGCGCTTCTATTGATGCTGGGTAAGATCAACTCAGCCTTTCATCCCTGTAGTGGGTCGATAAATGAGAACCAAGAGCTTGCTTGGGAGCTAAACACTTGGCATTTCACGTCAGACTGACCATCTGACCGGAACATCTTCTCATGCACCTCAGCACCAAAAGTCACGAAAACTGAGTTGGACACAGTTGACCTTGGCTTTGATAGGCTGTTGCGCCACTGAGTTAAGTTAACTGATACACACTTAAAACAACCTAATTTTGTTAGCATCTTCGAGAACAAATTCTAATATAGATAAAAAACTACAAATTCAGAAATCACATTAAGAACATACTGACCTTTAAATAATTATTTAGAATAGGGTATATGTGTTTCAAGTTACTAATTTTTATTTTATACCTAGCTGATTGAACCTATAAAAAGTTTTTTAAGAATAAAACTTAAGTTTGTAACTTTTTTTTAGTCTTATTTTTATTATATTTTTCAATTCCCAGAGACATGCATAAAAAATGTGATATTTGTGTGAAAATTCCATAATAATCCTATAAGTAACATATTCTTTCGTTTGTTGGAAAAGTTAAAAGTAGGACGCATAATTTTTTTTATCGGATAGTGGCACTCTCCTTAAAAAAAGGTTGACCATTCCTATAGTCTAGAGCTTTTTTTCCTAATATATTTTTAAAAGAATTTTATAATTTTCATGTAACTTTTTTACTGCAATTTTTCCTTTTTAAAAAAAAGTTCTGATGAGAGAGATACACAAAATTATTTAAGAGCAACTTCGGATTTTTCTTTTTAAAAGCCATGACTCTTTTCTGAAAGAAAAACCGTTCAGCGAAGAACCGAAGTGACCATCTAATAAAATGAAAATGAAATATTAAATAACTTCATAGCATAAAAAGAGAAAATAATAGTTCCGCCGGGCTTAATCACATCAAAATTAAATTAAAAAGGGGATAAAGAACGTTGAATCGAAAGAAGGTCAAAAAGAGCGGAAGCACCGAACACAGTCTTGCTCTTTATGGATCGACA
Source organism: Trichonephila clavipes (assembly GCA_019973935.1). Lineage (NCBI taxonomy): Eukaryota > Metazoa > Arthropoda > Arachnida > Araneae > Nephilidae > Trichonephila > Trichonephila clavipes. Next base: position 55,262 of record BMAU01004013.1, on the reverse strand, counting down.
TCGATAACAAGAGTAAAATTTTAAAAAAAAAGATTTAAAAAATAAAATAATGCGGTAAAATTACCGCACTATTTTGCGTGCAAAACAAGCAAAATAGAAGGGGTAGTTAATGAAGGCTAAGATTTAGCTCATAGGAGTTAAAAAAGTGGTGAAGCATGCAGGGACGTACCAGCTCCACGGCCACAATGCGGGCCTCTTCCACTTCTCGACTAAAACTTAATAAGATCATATATAATTCGAATAATTTCAAAGTTCAAATATTATTTCCGGTTGTATTCGCCGAATAATTCGGATTTTCGAACAATATGTCAACTGGCCACATATGTTGACCGTCGTTGATACACAGGTACCACCTACCATCATACACCATCATTATTCATTCAGTCAGTCAAAAAGTGGTAGTCGGTCGAACTGGTTTGTGAAATTGTAAATCATGCACATGGATTTGTTTCGGGTTATTGTTTGTGCGAGTATATGACAACGTATCCTATGGACTGTCTACTTTAAAGGGTCATAGGTGGAGCCCACATTTGCGTAGGAACCCAGAGCCTCAAGAAATCTTCAGACGTTCCGGGAAGCATGTGAAATGTGATATATATAGTATCCGACATTTGTAAAAGTGACGGTTTCTGGAATAATTAAAGTAATAAATAGCTTTTACAAAGCAATTAGTGCTGTAATAATTGAATTTTAACTTTTCTGATCAAGGATTCTACGAATCAATTTCGTCTGAAAATGCGAAAAATAAAATAAAGCATAAAATCTAATAAACGCTAAGTGGCCGCAGTAGCCTGGTCATCAAGTTAATTGACTTGTGACTGGCATGTCATGGGTTCGAGACTAGTACTGCTGAAGACCCGCTGTGTAGGGGATCGATGTACGTTGAATCTGTCGAAGCTTAAACGTCCTCCCGTTGATGTGGTGGTCGAAATTAGAAGTAGGAGCCAGCTCAGGTGTAGTCTTCGTCCCTTAACCATGGTTCAGAATGACGAGTTCTGTAGCACAAAGCTCTCGGGTAGCTGAATACTGCGATGTTAATATTCACTCCTTCACTAACAAACGTCAAATTTAAAGATGAAAATTTAGAATATTATATTTTATTGTGAAAAAAATAATGATTTTATTAACTACATGTTTTAATCTTTTGTCAAATAATTGTCCTGAAAGAATTATTAATACCTTTAAAAATTATTTGTTTTTAATAAATCTATATTGATAAATTAATTGGTAAAAAAAATTAACAATTTTTCTATTTTTGTATTATATTCAAAAAAAAATTACAGAAATACATTGAATAATGTTTATAAATTCTATTTTATAGGTATATACAGTTAAATTAAATGCACTGTTGTACCATACAATCAAAAAAAAAAAAAAAATTAACTATGTCAATTTTATAAAATCCAGCAAACAACGATTTTATACTTTTTTATATTTTATGCAGTATTTCTTTTCCATAGTTTGCATTCACCGCTCAAATAATAATAAAAAAAAATTGTTATTACTTATTTAAAAGCCCATTCATTATATCTCGCTTGTATATTCACGATGTATCCAATGCTTACTATAATAACTAATAAAACTTAATTTTGTTTCAGTATTTTATCAACATTTTTAAAATTCAAATAATATAAAAACTGGAAGACAGCTTTTTACCCCTAAATTGTATATCTAGTACAACAAGGAGAATAACCACGAATCAGGATATACAGAGTGTTTTTTTTTCCAGGTATAGAAGTTTAAGTTGGCATTACTTTCCAAAATGGCGACCGATTTAACAGCTGTCAAGTGATTTATTCTCAGTTTGGTTTGGCAATTCATCATGAATAGACTCACGCCTGAACAACGCTTTCAAATTGTGCAATTTTATTTCGAAAATAATGGTCGATTTTCATAAGCAAATTTTGTTCAGCGATAAAGCGCACTTCTGGCTGAATGGCTACAACAACAAACAAAACTGCCGCATTTGGAGTGAAGCTAATCCACAAGTTTATGTCGAAACACTGTTACATCCAGAAAAACTGACTGTTTGGTGTGCTTTATGGGCTGGTGGAATCATTGGTCCGTACTTCTTCAAGAACGATGAAGGCCACAACGTTACAGTCAATGGTGATCGGTATAGAGCCATGATTACTAACTTTTTCATTCCTGAATTGAACAATCATGATGTCCAGGAGCTGTGGTTCCAACAAGACGGTGCAAAATGTCACACAGATTGTGCCACAATCGATTTATTGAAAGACACGTTTGGTGACTGCCTAATTTCACGTTTTGGACCTGTGAATTGGCCTCCAAGATCTTGTGATTTAACACCGCTAGACTATTTTTTGTGGGGCTATGTAAAGTCATTGGTGTATGCGGATAAGCCACAAACGCTTGACCATTTGGAAGACAACATTCGCCGTGTTATTGCCGATATACGGTCACAAATGTTGGAAAAAGTCATCGAAAATTGGACGTCCAGATTGGACTACATCCGAGCCAGCCGTGGCAGTCCTATGCCAGAAATCATATTTAAAATATATTGCCACAAGATTATCTTTCGAATAAAAAATTCAGGTCAATCGAATAATACATCGTTGTTTTATTGCAATTTAAAGTTCTATACCTCTCAAAAAACACTCTTTATATTATAAACGTGAAAGTTTGTGAGGATGTTTGGTAGTCTTTCACGTAAAAACAACTAAATGGATTTTAATGAAAATTTATACCCCTATAACGGAGCCATAATCCTACATATATATATGTAAGGATAATTAAATTAGAATAAAAATTAAATTCCCTATCTAGCACTTAACTCATATTTTTCACTTGATCTTCAAGTATCAAACTAATCACCCAGTTATTTCTTCCGAACATATGGCCTAGCCAATAAACATGTCTAATTCCATATCTCTAGATTTAATAGCCCTATATGTCAGCATTAACTTTCAAGTACACCGCGATACTTATCCCATCAGTGTTTTAAAAGCTCCCCCCCACTTAAAACACACTGTGGCGTGTTTTTTCTTCCCTGCTTTTAGCATCAGAAGAGATGCACTAATTCTAAAATAAAGCCCTTTTTTAAAACTAAGACTGATTCTAACTCAAAACATATCATATATCCTAATATATATTATAAACGCGAAAGTTTGTGAGGATGTTTGGAAGTCTTTCACGCAAAAACAACTGAATGGATTTTAATGAAACTTTACAGTAATATAGCTTATACATCAGAATAACACATAGGCTATAATGTATAGATTAGGCTATAATTTATAAAGATATTGTGTGAAGTGTCCAAAACATAACGATATTTGTCAAGTAAATAGAAAAGAATTCTGCCATTTGCAAGCAATTCCGGCGTGCCCTGCCAAAAAAGCCCACGACAGCATTTTTGAAAAAACACTTTTTGTTTTGTCTACGCAAGACGCTGGCGTCTAATTTGTTCCAGTGATCAGTGTAATCTCTATTTTTTTAATTCAGAATAAACCTAAGTTTTGAAGGGAGAAGTTGTTTTAAATCCCTCCTTCTTTGCTACTATTCATTTTTTTCGTGTGTGAACCATAAGAAATTGATCCTTATATCAAAATAAATACTTTTATCGCTTCTGGTACTTAAAGTAAATAAGTTTAACTTTCACACCACATCATTTGGACAAATTTGTATAATTTGTTTGTGGTTAGTAGTTAATTATAATGCTATAATTTTAATTGAATAGGCAGATATTGCATTTTTTAAGTATAAAAATAATAATAAGTACTGTATTGTATTTTTTGGAGTGAATGAACATTAACGTCGCACTGTTCAGCTACACGAGGGCTTTTAGCGACGGACCACGTAACTTTGAATCATGGTCGAGTGACGTGGACGACACCAGAGCTGGTACCACCTTCTCCTAACTACCACACCACACCAACTTAGCAGGAATATTCTACCAAGACTTAGCAGGAATATTCTTTAAAATCCACTCTTCCAAAATATATGGCAACGCGGGTTCTATGAAGAGCATTTTAGGGGTGAAGGCCAATAGTTTTGTAGCAGAAATTGCGTTTTCAACTGACGGCGTTTTCAGCGGATTGCAAAGATTATCATTTTTGTCCCGAAAAAATTGTTAATGTCTAAATTTAAGTGTCTTATGTTTTCTGTATGTTAATGAAGACATTAGAAAACGATTTGACTATTTATTTTAAGTGAACGTTGTATATAATTAATTTTACAGTGGAATATCTTTAATTAATTAGCTCTAACGGTTAAAATTTCCCAAAGTTGAGTATTTTCTTTATGTATATCCCTTATTTTTCAATGTAGAGATCCCCGCAAAAAATACTGCATAAAAAACTCCAGTGAATCATAATGCGGTAGATAAAGGGTTAACGTGTATCGCTCCCCTACACGGCGGGTCTTTCAAAGTTCTAATAAAGCTCGAACTAAGAAAGTAGCTAGACATTTGCCAACTTGACGCTATGGTCAACATTTCGCTATGTTTTTTATTGAATCTTCATTATAATTTAATAACGGCGTTGCTTGAGAATATTACAATTTTAACATAAAATAAATAGAACAGAAAGTAATATTAATGTATTACTCTTTCAGATATAAATTATTTACACTATTTTAAGCGTTCATTACACAAAACTTTTAACATTTTGTTACTTTTGTTGAGCAGATATCACCTTAGGGAGGGATATATATATATACTCATGTCCATAAATTAAGGATAATTCAGAATTCCACAGATATTGAGCTGTAAAAAAAAATTTCACCTGTAGAATTATTACACACATCTGGAAGAAGAATATGCAAATTACAGGAAACCACCAGAGGACGCGGATGGTATGTCAAAATGAAGAGAGTGTAAGAGAGGGTTATATAAGGAATGATGGCAAAGAAATAAAATTGTTTACAAGCGCTTTAAAAGCCTTTCAGTCCAATTACCGCATATTTATGTCCCAAAGGAAGCATTTGGATGACTTTTTACGGGGTAGAATTATTGAACGACTGGAATGGGGACGAACTCAGCTGGAAGTATCCGAGGAACTTGGAATCGCACAGAATGTCATCTCCAGGCTTTGGCAACGATTCCAAGATGATGGTAATGTGAGTAGATGTTACTGCACAGGTCGCCCCCGAGTTATAACATCGAATGAGGACCGGTATTTGGCAGTTACTGCCAAAAGAAATAGACGGAGCACAGCATCAGACCTGTCTCGTAAGCTCTCTTCAGCTGCCGGTACGACAGTTTCAAGGCAGACCATGTACAGACGTTTAGGCCACATTGGTCTATATGCTCATAGGCCTGTCAGATGTGTTCCACTTACCGCAACTCACTGTCGCCTGCATTTAAACTGGAGTAGAGAGCGTGCATTGTGTACACCACAATAGTGGTCTTGTGTGATGTTTTCCGACGAGTCCAGGTTTAGTTTGCAGTCTGATTCTCGCCGGACTTTCAGATCAGTCAGTAGGGTAAACCCCTTTTAAAAATCGATTTTAAGTTTTTGATATTTCTAGAATCTCCAAATCAAGACCTTTCCAATGATATAACATACAAAAGCCATTATATGAATTAGAAGTATTTTAAAATGACTTTTAAAAAATAATCAGCTGATTTACCGCGCCCTTTTTGACAAATAGAAATGTATACATTGCCTTTTTAAAACTGGGGAAAAGTTGCAAAGCCTCGATTAATTTTTATTTTCTAATACCCAAATTAACTTTAGATAATTGTATAACTGCAACTGTTAAGATTTGCTAAAAACCTTTGGGGGCAATTTCAGATTTTCATGTGGGTTTTAGTAAATGTTATACTTAAAATGTAGGCATTTTTTACTAAAATTTAGATCTTTTCTTTAGTTAAAATTCATTTTTAATTAGTTAATTAATGATTACTAAATCTTCGCGTGTTTAAGTAAAGTGTTAAAAGACACAAAATTAGGATATATAATTGTGACCAGGTGAGAAATATTTATGTAATGAATCGTAAGTTTATAACTGCATAATGCATAATGAAGATAATACGTGATGAAAAAAAAAATAGGATAACACTTTTACAAGGTAAGATTTTTTATAAAAATTGTTTTCTAAATGTTTTTTTTTAAATTGTATAAATGTGCTCTGTTTCTTAAACGCAATTGTGTATACTGAAGTGACATTTTTGAAATATTTTTAAGCAGATATCATAACAAAAAAATGACAATTTTCAATAATTTCATAATAATCATATTTGCTCTCTCAACTAAAAGTTTGTTTTTGAAAAAACTAGATAATATATTTAAAAAATTTCGCTTTAGTTTAAATATAAATGTATAATTATAATACATATAGTCAAAGTCTTGAGTTTATATGTTTAACAGTTTCTGAGATAAAGGTATGAGATGATACATCAAATGTGATGTTTGTGGCCTTTGCGAGAAGCTTGTTACATACATAAAAATACATAAATTTCATGTTCAAAAACATAAAAATAGTTTTATCTTGGCTGTTTTAGAAAACATTTGTCCAGTTTAAAGTAATTTTTGAAGTTTAAAACTTAGAAAAGGTCTTCAACAACAAAACCTATTGATAACTTTACAAAATCCCAGCGAAAACTTTCAAAATGTATATATATATATATATATATATATATATATATATATATATATAATCAGGTATTTTTAAATACCATCTCAAATTCATACAAAAATCATATTGATACATTTTCACATTATATTTATGTTGCTTTATGTTCAAATTTCATAATAGGACTAATACATGTTGTGATTCATTATTTTTGTGATTAAGTAGCACTTTATAGTGAAAATGCAATTTTCTCAAAATTGATGTTTTAAAAACTGTATTCATGTTTTTCTCTCAGATTGTAATGTATGAATGTAATGAATTTTTTCCCCTCATGTTACTGATATGTAACTATATATATTCATATGAGTTTTTTGGGGATTTTCCCAAAATATTTGACTGGAGTCCATACATCGTGAAAAAAAATGTCAATTTTTTAAAAAATTCATAGTGATATTTTTTATGTTACACGTTTTTGAGAGAAAACTATACAATATATTTTAAATATTTCACTTAATTGCAAATATTAATGTTTATTTATTCTTCAGACAAGTTTTTAAGCTTTAATAATTCAAAAGGTTTTCAATAATAGGTAACTAACAACTCAGATGTGTAATGCTTTTTGTCGTTGCGAGAAGCTTGTTACATGCATAAAAATAGTCGTTGCGAGAAGCTTGTGACATGCATAAAAATAATCGTTGCGAGAAGCTTGTGACATGCATAAAAATAGTCGTTGCGAGAAGCTTGTGACATGCTAAAAATAGTCGTTGCGAGAAGCTTGTTACATGCATAAAAATAGTCGTTGCGAGAAGCTTGTTACATGCATAAAAATACACCAATTTCATATTTAAAAACATAAAAACAGTTTTATTTTTGACTTTTTTAGAAATCTTTTGTACAGTTTTGAATTTTGAAACTTTTAGAAATTGTGTTTGCATGGTAACATACAAATCCATAACTAAATTTTTCTAACGTCGTAAAATCACATATTCCCAAATCATGACTTTTACATATTGATACATGTTTACTATATATTTATGATGTTATAAGGTCAAATTTGATATTTATAATGCATCGAAGTTAAAACTTCTTTACAGTTTGTTACATAATTTGTTAAAATTGAAGCAAAATGCTAAAAAAGATCCCGCTGAACAAAAACTGAAAATTATTATATATACATTTTCTGAATATTTTAAGGATTTTTTGTTTCCTATTTTATGCTTAAAAATTAAGAAGATACTAATGTTTAATTAAATAGGGCAAATACATGTTGTAATTCATTATTTTTGTGATTAAGTGCCTTTTTACACTTAAAATGCAATTATCTCAAAATGACTGTTTTCAAACTGCGTGTACCTTTTTCAAAGAATCTAAAAAATGAATATACTTGCAATTTTTACTGCACATAAATAATATGTAACTATATATAATAGAGCTACTTTCTTGGAGATTTTCCCAAAATATTTTGCTCAGAAGCAGTTATCGTAAAAAAATGACAATTTTCAAAATTTCAAAGCGATACTTTTACGATGAATTTTTTTGAAAAAATAAACAATATATTTGAAACATTTTACCATTATTTAAATAAAAAAGCCTAATTATTATACACAGCCAAAATATGAAGTTTTTATATTTAACAATTTCTGAGAAACAGGTTCCTAAAATGACTCAATTTAACATTGTCGGTATAGGGGATACTGACTACCTTAATATGGAGCGTGCCAGGTACCCGTTACCATCAAGAGAACACCATTGAATGACACCGTTACGGTGGTGCAGGATGGCTCGTTTGGGGAGGAATTATTCTTGGTTGCAGAGCTGACCTGCATGTTTAGAGTGTAACGATGGTAGGTCACATCTATAGGGATGTCATTCTGGAACAACATGTACGTTTGTTTCGGGGCGCCATGGGTGCTGAATTTCTGTTTATGGATAACAACGCCCGTCCTCACCGTGCAAACATTGTAGACGGATGCCTTCAATCAGAGGATATCACCCGTATGAATTGGCCAGCATACTCACCGGACTTGAGTCCAATAGAGCATGTGTGGGATATGCTTGTGCGACGAATTGCAGCCCAACCCCCTCCCACCTGTCTACCGGAACTTAGGAGGGCATTGCTTGATGAGTGGTATAATATTCCCCAAGATCAGATTGATAAGTTGATACTCAGCTTGCCTAGGCGTTGTAAAATATGTATTGCATCGTCCGGGAGACATACTCCGTATTAACCATCATACTAACCATGTTATACTGTTTTTGCAAATAGGTTTTTTTTTTAAATTTGCTCCAGGGAGTAAAAATCGCAATTTTTATTAATTATGCTAAACATATGGCATCTTTTTTGCTCTTTACCTTTTGTTTAATAAATAAACTTTACAATTAAGTCAAATTTGTTTTACTTCTGTCTCTTTCTTTGCCTGAACTTCATTATTGTTCATTCATGGACATGAGTGTATGTATGTGTGTAACCAGGTTTAAGCAGTGATTTTTTTTATTTCACAAATCTCCTGAACAATAATCACTACAAATTCCAAGATAACTACATTTCTCTATCGCAATCCATCCAGATGAATATTAAGACAAATAAAAGAAACTGCTTACGGCTCCATTTGACCACCCCTCTGCTTACTCATCTCCAGTAGCGGACACAAGAACTTTTCAGGGGGAGGGTCGAAATTCCAATATTCTCGTATCATGATCCAATACGCCGCCCAGCGTATTCTTTTGATTTTGTGGATTTTTGGGAAAAAAAAAAACAGTAAAAAATTTATTATTGAATGAATAATTAGCATTAAATAATTTATTAAAAACCATTACTACATTACATTTTACGTACTATATACATAGGAGTATAATCAATCAATCGGGAAAAAAATCAAGAGCTTTAGAGGGTTCCGGACCCGAGGACCCCCATGAGTGCGCCACTGGTCATCTCTCATTCTTTTTTCCTTTTAAATTTTGATTGTATTTCTTTTTTTTTTAATAAAAAGTGTCTGAACAGAAAGGAAGACTCGCCACAGAGAAGAGGTTCAGGAACTTAATTGATTTAAAAGATGAAATGTTTTAAAGATTGAATCAAAAGATATTTGTTTGAAGAGGATTCACATTTTACTCATTAAATTTGAACTAAGTTGAATGGTTGCAGGCAAAACCCAAATCAATTTATGTGGAACAATAATGTGTTTATCATGGAAAGAGTAAAATTTTTTACAAAATCAATAAGAAAATATTAATTTCTTGTGATTTACGTAAAAAAATCAGAATAATTCATAATACTAAAATTATTTTTTGAAACGACATTCCATGCTTGGTAAATTCTCTTCTCCTTTGAAGTATTGATAATTTTTAAATCTTTATTTAATACTATCTTTTTCGAAACATAAGAAAAAAATTATTTTTAATCGTGTATAAATAACATAAATGCTGGAAAAAAGAATTTCATAACAACAACAAAAAAAAATGAAAAAGTCTATCTAATATACACTGGCCTCAAAAAGTTAAGGTACAACATGTTTTTCGAAGCTCACCATAAAAAAAATGGCAGTAACAATAAAATGCATAGTTTACATGAATGATAATAACGAACTTTAAAAACATTAATGCTAAAACGATTGCTACTACTTTTATTTTATAGAAAAGAACGTATATTTATGAGTGAGAGAAAAATATGCAAATATCAAGCTTTCGTACTTTTGTGTGTAAGTTGTGTTGATTTTCAACAGTTGTTGGCAGTTTCGGTGACAATAGTCAATAGAGTTTAGAAAATGTCTCAGAGACGTCCTTTACCCGATTCGTTAAGGTGGCGGGCAGTTGGATGAATGGAAATGGGATTGTCGCAGGCTGATGCTGCTAGACGTCTCAATGTGTCTCGTAGAGTTATTCAGCGACTTTGGGATCAATACCAATCCGAAGATTCTGTGTCCAGAAGACCTGTTCCAGGCCGACCACGAGCTACAACACCTGCAGAAGACCGTTTTCTAGCTCTTTCGGCATGAAGGAGAAGAACCACTACTGTGCCGCAGCTCGTTGCAGACCACTTTCAAGCATCAGGAAGAAGAATCTCCGCTACTACGGTGCGAAATCGTCTTCACAATGCAGGTCTGTATGCAAGAAGACCAGTTGTGTGCGTTCCCCTCAACAGACGACAGCGAAAGAACCGCTTATGCTGGGCAAGAGAACATGTTTCTTGGACGCAGCAACAGTGGGCTTCTGTGCTGTTCACAGACGAGTCCAGATTTACAATGGAGAGTGATTCAGGGCGTCTACTGATCTGGAGGGAACAGCGCACTAGATACCATCAATCCAACACTGTTGAAAGATACAGTTATAGAGGTGGTGGAATCCTGGTTTGGGCAGGGATCTCGCTCGGTGGCCACACTGACCTGCATGTGTTCCATGGAGGAACCGTAACTGGTCTTAGATATCGGGATGAGATCCTTGATCCATATGTCCTCCCATATGCTGCTGCTATTGGTAACGACTTCATTCTGATGGATGATAATGCACGACCTCACCGAGCTCGGATTGTTGAGGAGTATCTGGAGGACCACGGTTTGGAACGAATGGAATGGCCAGCTCGATCTCCAGACCTGAATCCGATAGAACATCTTTGGGACTATCTTGGCAGAGAGATTGCTGCTTTAAATCTTCCTCCAAGGTCGTTACATGAGCTGAAACAAGGCTTACTCTGTGTCTGGTCTTCGCTTCCTATTCCGGTGTCCGACAACTTAATAAACAGCATGGGAAATCGATGCCGCCAATGCATTCAAGTTAGGGGTGGACACATTCCTTATTAGAACCCATTTTTGTATTGTTTTTATGCCATTTTACCACATAACACTGTGATGTGCTGTTTTCTCCAAGAATGGACTTTTCCGCAGAGATTGCTTTTTTTGTTATAAATCGTTTTTGCAATACACTTATACAAATTTCTATGACGCATTCAATAAAAAACTATTTAATGCACATATCCTCCAAATTTTTTGTTTCTACATTCATTCATTTGCAAATTAGACACAAAAACCCGGTTGTACCTTAACTTTTTGAGGCTAGTGTATATTATAAATGTAAAAATTTGTGAGGATGTTTGTGGGTCTTTCACGCTAAAACAACTGAATGGATTTTAATGAAGCTTTACAATAATATAGCTTGTACATCAGAATAACACATAGGCTATAATTTATAGCATGGGCAAAAATTTATAAAAATTTGTAAAAAGTGTCCAAAATATAACGATATTTGTCAAGTAGGAAAAAATTCTGGCATCTGCAAGCAAATCTGGCTTGAGCTGCAAAAAAGCCCACCACAGCATATATCTATCTTTTGTTTGTGAAAAACTCTTTTTGTCTTGGCTACGCAAAGGGCTCGCTTCTAATTAATTCCTGTGATCAGAATAATGCCTATTTTTTTATTTCAGAATAAAACTAAGTTTTGAAGGGAGAGGTTGTTATAAATCTCTCTTTATTTTAATGTTTTTTTATGAATTTATTTTGCACATTTGGCAGTAGGAAATTGATCTTTTTTCAAAATAAATGCTTTTATCGGTTCTGGTACTTAAAGTAAATAAACTTTCTCTTTCATACTGCATCATTTGGACAAATTTTCAAAACTTTTTGGGGTTAGTATTTAATTATAACCCTATAATTTTAATTGAATAGGCAGATATTGCGTTTTTAAGTATAAAAATAAGTATAACTACTGTACTGTATTTTTTGGAGTGTGTGAGTGAGTGAATATTAACATCGCACTGTTCAGCTACACGAGGGCTTTTGGCAACATTTCACGTCATTTTGAACCATGGTCAAGTGACGTGGACGACACCTGAGCTGGCAACCCCTTCTCCTAACTACCACACCACACCACACCAACTTAGAAGGAATATTCTACCAATACTTAGCAGGAATATTCTTTGAAATCCACTCTTTCAAGATATATGGCAGTACGGGTTCTATGATGAGTATTTTAGCCGGGAAGCCGAATAGTTTTCTAGCAGATATTGCGTTTTCAGTTGACGGCGTTTTCAGCGGATTGCAAAGATTTTTATTTTTGTCCGAAAAAATAGTTTATGTCAAAATTTAAGTGTCTTATGTTTTTGTATGTTAGTGAAGACCTTGAAAAATGATTTGACTACTTATTTTAAGTGAACGGTGTATATAATTAATTTTACGGCGGAATATCTTTAACTAATTTATTAGCTCTAACGGATTAAATTTTCCAGATAGGAGTATTTTGTTTATGTATTTCCCTTAATTTGTAAATGTAGTGATCCAAAAAAAATATTCTATGAAAAAAAAAACAGTAAATCATAATGCGTTTGGAAAAAGTATTAAAGTGCATTTCTCCCCTACACGGCGGGTCTTACAAAGCTCTAACAAAGCTCGAGCTACGAAAGTAGCTAGGCATTTGCCAACTTGACTCTATCGTTAACATTTCGCTATGTTGTTCATTGAATCGCCATTATAATTTAAGAAACGGCGTTGCTTGTGAATATTACAATTTTAACATAAAATAAATACAACAGAAAGTAATATTAATGTATTACACTTTCAGATATAAATTATTTACACTACTTTAAGCGTTCATTACCGAAAACCTTTAACAATATGTTACTTTTCCTGAGCAGAGATCAGCTTAGGGAGGTATTTTGAAAAATCGACTTTCAAGAGTGTTACGAGGAATTATAAATAAAAAAAATCTATTTTATCAGTTATTAGATCTGCATACTTAAAATTTAACAAATGTGTTTTTTTCTTTCTTTTTTTTTTGTTTAGCTGAGATATGCAAAACGCTTTTTTTGTTTAATTTGCAATTCACGTAAAATTAACTCATTAAAAACTTCTTTTTCCTTCAGTCTGTGTTTAATTTTTCAGTTCACCCATGCGAAGAACGGGTATACCAGCTAGTGTTTATATATTTTAGTCTTAAGAGTTTATTTATAAAATATAAGAATATATTTCTATTTTATTTATTATTATGACAAAAAAGTTGCTATAATTATAAAATTAAAGTTGAAGCTTCGAAACTGAAAAACAAAAACTGAGATTATCAATTTAATTGTTTTCATTAAAGTTTAAAGTTAATGGGTGTTTATACTTTTTCATTTTAATTCTTAAACATAAAGAAAAAAGAAATTTATACATAAGCATATAACAAGAAGGAGCATTTTACTTTTGCTACCCATTTTATGTCTAAAGTTCTAGAGAAGTTCTGGAGAAAGGCCCCTAATTAATAGAAGCTCTGCCAACAAAATCGATTTAGAAAACACAAGATCTATTATAGGTGACCGCGGTAGCGTAGTGGTCAAGGAAACGAACTCGTGGCCATTGTGTCATGAATACGTCGTGCAGAGGGCCCGATTACCGTTAAATATGTCAAGGCTCAAACGTCCTCCCGTTGGTGTGGTGCAGAAGCTAGGAGAAGAGGATTCTAGGTCGGGTGTCGTCCTCGTCACTTACCCATGGTTTAAAATTACTAGGTTCGTCACCATAAGCCCTTGAATATAGCTGAATAGTGTGACGTTAATATTCACTCACATTCTCACTATATCCGATATAGAAAAAGCTTTTTTACAAATAGGGGTAAGGGAGAAAGATAGTATATATTGTTGTGTCTTGGTCTGTTAATTATTGTCTTTCGTGTTTAAGTTGACACCATCGGATAATATATACACACACATTTATTAATCTCGAGAACGGCAAGACCCTCCTGTGTTCATAGCCTCGGAGTAACTGCTCGAAACTGAACCAGTAGGGTTGCCAGATACAATATAAAATATTTACAAAGAAATGCTACAGAGCCAGTCACCACAGTACCCCCCTCCCAGTGTCCAAACTGGTACAGGAGGTCTTACAACAATCAGGTTGACACGTATCTTTGTGGAAAATGCACTCGGCGACCGGAGCAGGTGGTTTGGGTAGCAGTAACCTCTTTTGATTTAGGAATAAAAGAAGGTTGGTTAGACTCTAGTGTGTCAGACAACATGAATGCTGGCTTGACTCTATCGATGGAGACACAAATTTCTTTTCCTTGTCGCTGCAGAGTGATGAGTTTTTCAGAATGTTTTTAACTACAGCGAAAGGTTCATCGTAGGGAGGTTGTAAGGGTTTTCTGATGGCATCATGTCGTAAAAATACGCGAGTACATTGGGAGAGTTCTGGGTGTACAAAAACAGTTTTACGTCCATGTGAAGATGTAGGAACGGGTTTGAGATTATGCATGGTTTCACAATAATGCTGACGTCTGCGCCTGAATCAACTAAATAACGTTGATTGGTATGCTTGTCAAACACAACTAGGCGACATTTTTTAGCGAGAGCATTTACATGACTACAAGACGCCGCTGTAGTCATGCTTCCTAGTTTTCCGACTGAGAGCTAGGTCTATCACGAGATTGGCGATGTAAGAAGTCGCACGGTGGGATACAGTCATGGGCGTTCTCACGAAAACGGTTGTGATAAAAACAAATAGCCTCACGGTTTGTTGTTCTATTCCTATTTCGCGAGCGCGAGGATGACTTCCGACGAAAGAATTGTCTATATCGGGGCCGCGACATACGAGATATTTGAAGTTTTAATTCTGCAATTTATTTGACTAATTCTTGAATTTCAGCGGATGTGTTGGGTTCAGATGCAGACGTGGTGGAATAAACCACGGTGGGCAAAGCAACGTCTGCTGTCTTGCCTGCGATCTCGGCTAATTTATCTAAAGTTTCCGAGGAAACTGAAAGTACAGCTTGAATTTGGGATGGGGGATGTTGTAACCATAGATTTTTTAGAAATTCATCTTGCAATTGACCACCGGACAGTTCTTTCATCTTTCGTAGCAAGTGGCTAGGTTTATCATCGCCTAATTGTAATTCGGTTAAAAGTTTTTTTTATTTTTTGGTGTTCCGAATCCGCGAATTCTCTAGTTAAGTGATCGGATAGCGTTATGTATTTATTTGCAGCCGGAGGTGAAAGAATAATATCGGAAACATGAGAAAGTGTTTCTGGATCCAACTTAGAAACGAGCGCTGCATATTTTGTTTCATCTTGAGTAATTTGACTCAAAACGAAAGCACTGTCACATTGCCGAATCCAAAGCGCCACATTATTTCACCAAAACACTGGAAGGCGTAACGCGATTCTTCCAATATTAGAAGAATCTTCCCCCGTAAGTGACGTCATGTTTGTAAACACAACAGCGAGCGAGAGGGGTCAGGGAGAAAGAACGGGATAAAAAAAATGAACCGAAACCACTTGACTACGAAGGAATGCTCGCGAATTGAGAGGTAATATATCATACAGAAATGAAACATAAATGCACATTACATGTAAATAATACGACATACATTAAATGAGAAAGGTATAAGAAGCTGAAATACATTATCGCGAAAGAAATAGATAGCTAAAGAATATTTAGAATGATTATATAGAGGAGTTTAGCACAAAGAAACAAGGCGTGACTAAAAACGCACTTACTTGTGTTTTCTTTGCCATCCGAAACTTTTAGGGATGAATTAATGCGTAGAAGGTGCTCACGTCGGCTTCAGTCACCATTATTGTTGTGTCTTTGTCTGTTAATTATTAGTGTCTTTCGTGTTTAAGTTTACACCATCGGATAATATATACAGACACATTTATTAATCTCGAGAATGACAAGACCCTCCTGTGCTCATAGCCTCGGAGTAACTGCTCGAAACTGAACCAGTAGAGTTGCCAGATACAATATAAAATATTTACAAAGAAATGCTACAGAGCCAGCCACCACATATATATAGTTACCACATTAAAACCTATCGCCCCAGTGTCATGTAGATTTTGGAGTGACATCTAATCCTTTTTTATTAGTAGCAATATTAAATCCTCATTTAGATCAGGGGTAGACAACCTTTTAGCTGTGGTGTGCCAAACCAATCTACCCATATGATCCAGTGTGCCATGCACAATAAAAAAAAACCATTTGAAGTAATTCGATTTTTACAGCAATTTTTACAAAGTTATTGAATAGAGATCAAAAATACAGATTTAGAGTTTTATTACATGTTAATTAAGCACTTTTAAGGATAGCAATTGACATACAAATAAACAATATAAATTATAACTATTCCTTCATCATATATAGAAAATAAAAATTGTACTCATAAATATATGTCTTTTAAAAATATTTCTTAAAATAAGGAGTAAAAAAAATATGAATATTATTTAAAATAAACAAAATAATTAAAATTGTGCATGGTATTATACATTTTTAAAGAATTTATAAAAAATAAGAAATAAACAACATAAATTATAAGTGTTCATGCAATATAGTTAAATAAAAAATTAAATTTTTAAAGCGGACCTTGTCCCATAATAGCTCTACTTAATTTGTGTGTGACTTTCAATTTGATATACAATTCTGAATGTTCAGTTCTCAAATAACTTCTTTGCAGACTCAAAATATTTTTCATATGAGAAAACATTTGTTCACATATAGATCTAGAACCATAAACGAAAAGCAGAGCACGTGCTATTTCTTTCAAACAATTAAATCGCTCCGGAAATTACATCCAGCAATTTAAAATAGCTGTCAATTTATTGTTGGAGTTACCTTCCGAATTTTTCCATAATTCCGTACATTTTGCTTTTCATAATTCTAAAGATGTTAGTTCAATAAATTCGATTTTTAAAATTATTAACTTCCATTCACTCAAGAACTGATAACAGCACAAAAATCGAAAACAAAAAAAAATATTAAAAAAAAAATGTATTCTAATATCTATTTCTACTAGAGCTTGATACGCAGCAAAAATATAAAATAAAATAATTATGACTTCTATAACACAACACCAAAAATAATGCAGTTGTTATAAATATCTATTTGAAAGGGCATTTGGTTACGAAATGTGGTGTACACTTCCTGTACTTAATTATCTCACGAGCGGTTTTTCACAGAATTGATTTTCTATCCTAGCTATCGATGTTGATGGAATAACTATTTAAAATATTTCAACTGCAAAATGTTTCCTAAGCAGAGTTGTTGTTCACCCGGATACATTTGTTGTTTCTTTTACAGTCGTTGTTCAAGCTAATTTCTTTTTTATTCATTATGCAGCAATGAGTGGTGCTTCATTTTACAAGTATAACGCAATCTTTTTGACGTGTTGCACATTTAACACTAATAAAGAGAGACATGTAAACAGAAGATGTTTTCTTTTACATAAAGCACACAAATACTTGCAAACTGTTTTATCAGAATATTTTTATGGCACAGAGTTAAACGCGAGAAATACCTTTTAAATTAAAATAGGATCGACATAGAGAGGAGCGATTTAAGTTTATGTGCACCATCTGGCTCGCGTGCCATTGGTTGCCGATCCTGATTTAGATAATGCTCCAGAAATTCTTGACAAAGCAGCTGAAATTATATTTTGAGAAAATCATTCTATTAACTCATTTAAGGTTTCGCTACGTTCGGAACCGAGGTTTTAAAAAGGCGCATAAATGGATAATTTTCATGATATTTAGTGTCACTTAGATTACAATACCTGTATAAAACTGTTTTAAGGACATTTTGACAAAAAAAAATTATTTAAATACACTATTTCGGCAAAAAAATAATTTAGAATAACCTTTTTCAAAATGTTTTCTTTTTCTGAAAAATGCTTCTATTATAATAATATTTTGCCTGTATATAGCTCAGACCTCTGTACAGAGATTAACTATGATTTTTGAAAAATTCACATTATTTTGAGAGTTACAACCAATTCAAATAATTATCGGCGTTTTTTTCTTAAAATTTCTCCCCTCTGTTGTCGTAAAACATGGATAAACCCACTTCTAAGCTATATATTTCAAAAATCCTAGTTGAGCCTCTGTACAGAGGTCTGAGCTATATATAGGAGAAATATTATTATAATAGAAGCATTTTTCACAAATGAGAATATTTTGAAAATGGGTCATTCTATGTTCATTTTTTTGTCAAAATATTGTACTTAAATAATTTTTTATTGTAATACTATTTGTTATGGCTCACTCCGTCAAAAATTCAGGATTCAATCACAACACTGTTTTTAGTGGACTGGTGTATATTTATTTCTCGCAACTTCTTACATTCATATCAGAATTGCTGGGCATGCGCAGTTCAGGCAGCGCTGTTGCGCTTGCGCAAACATTCCTCCCGACATTGCAATGTTACAACATTGAATAAGTTTCATGGCTTTTTACAATATTGTTATTGGTAGAACCCCCTCAGTATAGAGGGCGCTGCTTGTAAAAACATGCTTTGTTGACACCAGAGATCTTGTGTACGTGACCGAGTGCAGACGCACTCCATATTCCATTAAACTTATTATTTAATCTTACACTTGTCTTCGATGATTTATTGAATTTAATTGAGTCTAACGATTGAGATGATACGAAAGTTGATTGATATAAAAGCATTCTACCACTGATTAACTGAACCACCGATGATAGTAACATTGGTGCAACGGCCTGAAATTAATGAAAATTGATGAAATTGATGAAAGAATCATTTTTGATAGCCTCGACCAAGAAGTTGAAATATCATCGTCGACAGTGAATTCAGGTAAGCCGAATTTTTATTGAAACTAAATTATACCTGAATAGAAGATTAAAATGTCAGAAGATCTCTCAAAATTTAAAAAGAAGCGTACTGCGGTACGTTCTTCGTTGATAAAATTGATAAGTAAAATTGAAGGAAAGATCAACAATGAAAATGAACCTGTTGATCAATTTGAAGCTTTTATAGAGCAATTAAATGATAAAGAAAGTAACTTAAGTTTATTTACACTAATTGAAGATCGTTTGTCTGTTGACACTATTACTGAAGATATGGAAGCTTCGGAAGAAATTAAAGAGAAGATTATATTTTGGAAAACGAAGCTTTCTTCTAAAATTAGGAGAATAAATTCTGACTCTATCCAGGTTGATACAGTTTCTCGAAATATCCAAGTTATTGATTCCAATAGTTTTGAATGTATGAACATAAATTTACCTAAATTGCATATAAATAAGTATTCTGGAAATTATTCTGAATGGTTAGATTTTTATAATTTATTTGAAAGCTCTATTCATAATAACAATAGACTAAGCAAAGTTGATAAATTTAATTATTTAAAATCATATTTATGTGGTAATGCGCTGAGTTGTTAAATACGACACTAATTCAAAATGTACAGCTTTAGTGACAAAACACACAAAAATTGAAACATAGGTCTTATACAAACTACTTTTACGCTGTTTGTTGCTCTTGATCCAAAACGGTCCAATAAAGTCAATACCACTGCAATCAAAAGGAAAATTTTCCCCTTACTCTTTCTTTAGGCAAATTGCCCATTATTTGTTCACAAGTTATAGGTTTCACTTTAAAACAAACAAGACAATCATGTACTAATAAGTGTACAACTTTGCTTCCACCGTTTTTTTCCAAAATTCGAGGCTTTATTGTAAAAAAACTGATTATACATTTATGATTCAAAGTATTGTCCATCACTGGCCACTACTTTCTCCCATCTTTCGGGTAGCGTACGAATCCCGCGTTGAAAAAACTGGTCATCTTTTGAAGTGATCCACGAATCGATCCAATTTTTTACTTCTTCATAAGACCGGAAGTGCTGGTCAGCCAGGCCGTGTGCCGTTGATCGAAACAAGTGATAATCCGAGAGAGCAAGGTCGGGAGAATACAGCGGGTGGGGTAGGACCTCCCATTTCAACGTTTCCAAGTATGTCTTGACCACTTTCGCAACATGGGGTCGAGCATTGTCATGCTGTAAAATCACTTTATCATGTCTCTCGTTGTATTGCGGCCGTTTGTCTTTCAATGCTCGGCTCAAACGCATTAATTGTGTTCGATAACGATCGCTTGTGATTGTTTCAGTCGGTTTTAACAACTCATAATACACTACGCCGAGCCACCAAATACTGAGCATGACCTTGGAACCGTGAATATTCGGTTTGGCCGTCGACGTGGAAGCATGGCCGGGATATCCCCATGATTTTTTGCGCTTGGGATTATCGTAACAAACCCATTTTTCGTCCCCAGTCACAATGCGATGCAGATATCCCTTCCGTCTTTGCCGTCATTCCCCTGACTTTTGCGCGTGTTGAAATGGCTTTTTGCGTCACTCCCAATGATCCTGCCAATTCTTGTTGCGTTTGACACGAGTCTTGATCAAGTAATGCCTCCAATTCTGCATCTTCGAAAACCTTCTCTCTTCCATCACCATGCTAGTCTTCGCCGTCAAAATCACCGTTCTTGAAGCGTTGAAACCACTCTCGGCACGTTCTTTCACTAATAGCGGCCTCACCAAAGGTATTTGAGAGCATTTGATGAGCCTCATCCGCAGATTTCTTCATATTAAAGTAGAAAATTAAAACCTCCCGCAAATGACGAGAATTTGGCTCGTAAGCTGACATGTTTAATCGAGAATAACTTTATGATGCAGACACAAATCGACTAATATTTTGATGGCGTTATGTTTATAAATACCTAAGCTTATTGTATGACATCTACGATCTCTTTATTTCGACTTCCACTTACCGCTACAGTCATCTATTGTAAAACGGCGGAAGCAAAGTTGTACACCTTTTATTTTCCTACACACATTACGTCCTCTAAGAGGCCAAAATATCTGTCTTACTTGATATAGTGAGCCTGTGGACCTAGATGGAAGTATTTTAAGTGAAAATATTCTACAATTAAATTCGTTAATTTATGGTTACAAGGTAATATTATAGGAAATTTGCATTCAAAGTTCAAATCACTATTACAAGGTCTACCACCAACTATCAAAACACCATCTTGATCTAAAAAAAAAGGGATTTAAACTTTTTATAAGACTTTCGGCAGACACTCTATTATTTTCTTTCAAACTCTTTATATCCCTTTTGAACTCCTGTTTGCACAATCCTGATTAAGGTGATATCTGCTCGGTTTATTTCCTGGACATCTAAAGGTCCTCTCCTTTTTTATCCTCGGCAATTTGCTATAAACCTAAAAAGAAAACTTAACATTCGAATTATTTTAGTGTACTTATTACTTATATTTAACTGGTCAGTAAAAAATGTTGACTTTTTTAGATTTAAATTAACACACACAGTGCTTTGCGTTACCTTAAAATTCACAGTTAAATTCATCACTATCAGTCACTGATGAAAGGATATTCCTTTCCGGAAAATCTTTCGACGTTAAAAGCGTAGGTCCATTCCACCACACAGAGTTGTTGTGAAGACTGCACGGGTCGTGACCTGTTGATACGAGGTCAGCTGGGTTCTGTTCAGAAGAAACATAATGCCACTGCTCTGCGTTAGTCAGCTGTTGGCTTGTTGCAACTCGATTTGCCCCGAAGGTTTTAAGTATAAGTTAGGCTTCTTCTGGATCCACTCCAAGACAATAGTAGAGTCACTCCACAGGTACACGGGGGGGGTTCATTTGTAAGGCAGTCTCAACTCTTTTCATCAGCTTTGTAAGAAGAACGGTGGCACACAGTTCGAGTCGTGGCATTGTGACACTCTTCACAGGTGCTACTCTGCTTTTACTTGTTACAAGCTTCACTGTTACTGCGTCATCTGGCGATTGAGAACAGCAATATATCACTGCTCCGTAACATTTCTCTGTAGCATCAGCAAAACCGTGAAGTTCCACCCTTGTCGCTTGAGGATGCACAATACATCTACCATCTACTACTGTTGAAGTCCTCAAGGAAACGATGCCACTCTTAGGATTTTTCAGAAGGCAACTCGTCGATCCAATCGATTTTAAGACCCCAAAGACTTTGCATGAAGATCTTGGCTCTTGCGACTGCTGGACCTAATAGTCCTAATGGATCAGACAGTCCAGGTATTGTCGAAAGGACACATCTCTTGGTGTATAGGAATCCTTTAACTCCACTGTGATTTTGAAAATAAAACAATCCTCTTGTGATTTCCAGGACACACCTAACGTCTTGGTTTCAATTCTCGAACTCATGATCTTCGATGATGTTTGAAGCCAGTTCTAGATGACTACTACCCCACTGGTGCAATTCCATTCCTCCCCTTTTTCAAAATGCCGGAAAGTTGATTCTTCAAGGCCTTGGCTTCCATTAAAGACGCAGCGCCGCAAAGAACGTCGTCCATATAAAAGTTCTCTAACAGAACAGGTGCAGCCAAAGGAAAGTTCTTCTCTTCATCTCTCGATAACTGCAGTAAAATTCTCGTTGCTAAAAAGGGTGCACTTACAGAGCCATACGTGACTGTTTTCATCTCAAAGGTTTTCCCCGGATCCTCTGGACTTTCTTTCCACAAAGTTTTAAGCAACGGCTGTTGGCTCTCATGGATGAGTATCATTCGGTACATCATCTTCACATCTGCCGTAAAGGCGTAAGGATGCTCTCTAAATTTAATCATAATTATAAACGGGACCAATTTGAACCAGTTCTTCGTTGTATTGTATGGAACTCAACGATAATCCATTACTTGTAGGATTGGTAGCATTAAAAACTACCCTCAGTTTCGTTGTGCTCTTTTCTGGTGTAAGGATGCCATGGTGTGGCATATAATAAGCAATCTCCGAGTTGTCATTCTCTGCGACAAACTCTTTCACGTGCCCTAATTGTTCACATTCATGTATAAAGTTTCTATACAACTTTAAATATTGAGGATCTCTGATTAATCGAGTCCACAGCTTATTCAATCGCTTTTGAGTGATGTCCCTCGACTCACCTAAACAATTTGGTTCGTTTTTAAGAGGCATTTTAACCACATACCGACTCTCATGATCTCTAGAATGCGTTTTTAGGAAGTGATCCACACAGAAAAATTGATTCTTCAGTTTTAGTTCTCTCTACCTTAACGTTTCCGAACTCCCAAAACATTTTTAAAGTCTGGTTTAAATCTCCTTTAATTAATCCACAATGAACCCGTGCTTTAGTATCTGCAAAACTATTGATCCGTGAAGCTACGAACCTAAACACAGTATTTTGGAAAATAAGATTGGAATTTTCAGAACGAATTTGCCCACTACTCAATAATTCATAAAATATTTTACACCCAATAAACAATCAATGGGACCTGGCACATAAAAGGAATCAGCTGCTAAATTTATATATTCAGGAATTAATCCTTTCACATTTCGATTTTTAACTGGATTTAAATCTGTAATTTTATCTACAACTAACATTTTTATTCTCTTTTTATAAATACCATCGGAATTCGAGATTTCCGTAGTTATGCAATTTTTAACACATACAGAGGAGTCATTTAAACACGTGACCAGAATATTTACTTTTTCTTTTCTTAATCCTAATTTTTCTACGAATATTTTCGTAATTAGATTTGTCATACAACCGACATCAAGCGGACCTCTTACTTTCATTTTCTCACCATATGAACCTTTTACAAAAAATTTTTACGGAACTCAGGAACACACTAGTTCTTCCCTTTTTTGATTAATTGCAAACACGGCGTTACTATCTTTCTCCGAAACCTCTTCAAGAGGGGAAGTAGGATTTAATACTCACGCATCCGCATTTAACCTGGACTCGGTTGGTGGATGGAAATCATTCGACTTACTATGGCTTGTTTGAAAATTCGTATTTTGTTTTGGGAAATGTAACGAGACATGGTGCCTCTTAGCGCATAATTTACAAGGTTTGGCTTTGCACTTCGACGCCGTACAACCTAATCTTAAACACAAAAGCATAGTCGCTGTTTTTTAACCATCTCTATTCTATGTATCATTTACGAAAAGTTGTTTTAATTTTTGCACAAAAAGGAATAGCATGATTTTCCCAGCAATATGAACATTTTGTTTCATTGGCATCGGACAAAAAAACACTAGTTACACTATTTAACCCCTTTCTGTTGACGCCACTCTTAAAGAATTTATTTTGTCGGAAACCCGTATTTATTTCATTTCTACTTAAAACTTTAGAAGACATAAACAAATACAATTCACGACCAAGCTTATCTGGCTTGAACCAATTTTCGCTCATTTTAATATTAACCCTCCGACTGGATGACCCGCTAATTGAATTTCACTTCGAAAACGATCTACTTTTCCAAGCTAGCTTATCCGAAAATGTTCCGATAAATTTCGCGAACTGCTTCAAAAACGAATGGCAATTTAATGCCTTCCCCCTGTTAAAACCGCAGGAGATTCCAATTGGTTTTGCAGGGGATGATTTTATGGCTTTTCGGTCTCTGTGTTCTTCGAAACGGGAGGTTTCTCATTCACAGCTGTGGCCTAGGGCGAGGATTGTGAAATGGACATTTTCTACACTTCACGGCCAACAGAGAGTTCACCCAATTTATTGCAAATATATATTTCATATATTTGGAAAACTTGCTCAATTTCTGATCTAAAAACCAATTAGGTTTTAAGAAATTTTAATTTTCTGAGTTTTGATTTTAAATTCGGTTTCATTTCAAAGCATTTTTGCATTCCTAGATTGAATTAATTAAAAATATTTTTTAACACAATCCAATATTTCGTGTGAAACGGCAATTAACTACAATTTTAGTTTCTAAAATCATTTCTGTTTGCTCATGTTTTTGAGTTTTCACACATTTACTTAATTAAGATTGATTTAAAGGCCAATATTTTTTTGACACATAGTTTATATAATTTAAAAGCTCTTTACTTTGTTTTCATTATTTTTTTTTCCTTTTGAAAAATGCCATGACCAAAATGTACGCAGGCTACTGCGATAAATAATATTTGAAAGGAATGGAAAACGACTGAAAATGGTAAATCTAAAATTCAGCTTTTTCAGGTAATATTACAATTAGACTACAGAATACAAATGTTGCAGAATGAACTAAATATTTCCCTGATGTACCACAAACTACATTATAATAAATCTATTGTAGTACTACAATGCAGTATTTTAAAATCATGCAACAAAAACTTAAACTTGCTTAACTGCCACGATGGGGAACTGAGAAAAAAATAGATATTGTTTACAAACTTGGTGATTTCTGGATTACGTTTGTATAACTACTAATTTCTATATAAATATTTTGCATTTAAAACTCTTGTGAATATATAAGGTTCTGATAAAAGTGAATAATTGATCAAATTAACAGTTGTTATCAATGTTGTGTCTTAGAATATTTTGAATTAAAAAAGATATTTCAGTCATATTTATTTCAAGTAGAGCATAAGTTGGATAGTAACAGATTGAAAAATTAAAGCTTTACAGGCAATGGAATTTTTTTATGCCTTTACAAATTTTAAATATGTTTTTCTCAGATTTTTAATTTTGAAGATGAGAGTGTTTTCTAATCCCTAAGGCGTTTTTCCTGTTCAAGATAGAGTTTTGAAATATCTTGTAAATGTTCCCTTACATATGTTCTATAAAAGCTCATATGGATTTAGGTCTGAGAGCTCTAGTTATTTTTTAAAAATATCTTAATGTTAATATTTAAAAAAGTTAGGTTTTTTCCAGGTTTAGCCATAAAAATAATTATTAAAATTCAACAAAGAGATATATTTTAAATTTTATACATTTTGTTTCCAATAATCTAAGAAATATTAATCACTTACAATAATTAAATATTTTTAATAATTTAACATTTTAGAAAAGTTTTAAAATTTCAAAACTGTTCAATGCTTTAAAATTGTGAAATAATGGCTTGTCAAACTAACCTATTATTTTCAGAATCAATATAATAGTATAATTTGAATATAAAACAAAAAATTAATTTTACTGTGACAAACTGTTTACGACTTCTACTCATATTGTAAAAAGAATGAAAGATAAATATATAACATAGTGGCAGTAAAAAACACATTCATATTTGGAACTGTTTAGCGTATCGGATTAACTCAAGTGCACACGTCAAGGGTTTATATTGCATTCTAAGTCAACACGGTGGCTACTGACGAGCGACTACGTAATTTTGAACCGCGGTTAAGTGACGAGGACGATACCTGAGCTGATAACTCCCCTTCCAAACTTCCACATCACACCAACGTGAGGACTTTTGACCTCGACGTGTTTAACGTGCATCAGCTCCTCTTCAACGCTAAACTTTTTGTGGTACCAGGGCTCGAACACTAGACACGATTTCATAACCATGACCATCAGGATACCGTGGCCGCAAAAGAAAATAGCAAGTTTGAAAGAAATGTAATGGAGAAGTATATTTGAAGAAATAACTTCAAAACTTAACGAAAAACCAAAATATCAAAATTTATTTTAGGAAAAATAGTGAATATAACTTCGTACACCTAAAACCACTTTACGCAGTGTATTTTGAAAGTGAACGTTTCCCCTTTTAGAGAAACTTACTACAATTATGTCAAATTCCTTTCGTTTTGTGCTCTAAGGGGATCCCCGAAACAACGTAATTTTTTTGATACACAAAATTACTGATGGTTGAATCTAATACAATTCGCTACAAAATGAATGAAAACCCTTTTTTACCATATAAATTGTGTTTGAATAGGAGATGGTTAGTTAATAAGAACATTTAAAACGTGTCGGCAATCTATGGACCTGTGGGCACGTGGTACAATTCTTAGTGGCACTCAACATTACTCTACAAATTTGTCAATTCTTGAGTGGATGGAAGTTGATAATAGACCTTATTTGACAAAAATCTTTTTTGAGAGTTATGGACATTTATGGAACTACAAAATAATCTGAAAGATAATTCTAAGGATAAATTTACAGCTATTTTGTAAATAATTGAGTGTTTTTGCTAGGGGATTTAATTGTTGAAAAAAGAAAATTGCATGTACTCTGCTTTCCACTTATGATTCGGCATATCAAAGTAAAAAATCTTTCCTAATATGAAAAATATTTCGACTCCGCAAAGAAATTGTTTAACAAAACTGAATGCTCAGAATCGTGTCATGCATTATACCCCTGGTTTTGCGATATGAAAGAAGAGTCGTGAAAGAGTTAATTCGCATTACAATTTTTATTTAACTTTAATGAAGGGAATCATTTATATTTCACTTTGTCTATTTCTTATTTAAGTAAATATGTTGGAAACATACATTTTTAATTTTTTTTATCTTTGTTGAAGATATAGTAACATTTTATATTGTTTATTTTTATGTTAATAAATGTATTTTATTGATCCATAATTAATATAAAATATAAAACTGTAAATTTAAATTATTTACCTCTATTCTTTAAATCTGCAAATATTACCGTAAGAATCGAATGATTTCAAAAATTTCCCTACTATGTGGCACGCTGAATGATACTGACAGATTGGTTTGGCACGTCTTAGCTACACAGTTGCCGCCCCTGATTTAAAATTTTAAGTAAGATAACCATAATATTTTTAAAATTTTATAAATATACAAAAATAGAGTATTTTGTCAATACATGTTTTAAAAGGAGTAAAGTTTACGAGAACGAAATATAAAATTGCGTTAAAATTATTGGTACTCTATCAACCGTACTTCTTATATATATATATAAGAAGTACGTCGATAGAGTACCGTAGTTACTGCCAACTCGTGACAATGAATTGGAAACTAAGTTCACAATTCATAGTTATTAAAATATATAAAATTTTACATGA
The DNA here is from genome assembly GCA_019973935.1 of Trichonephila clavipes. Classification (NCBI taxonomy): domain Eukaryota; kingdom Metazoa; phylum Arthropoda; class Arachnida; order Araneae; family Nephilidae; genus Trichonephila; species Trichonephila clavipes. The sequence goes on along the minus strand of BMAU01004013.1, from coordinate 27,223 downwards.
CTTATTTTTTTATTTGTTATTTTTTTATTCCTTATTGAAAGCAACAAATGGGAGTTCATTACCTGCCAAAACTGCAGAGGCCTGGTTGTTTACTCCACAAGCTCCTACCTTATGCTTACTCTGCCCTACTAAGTAAAAATGCCGTCTTCTGCTCGTCAAGATCATGGAATTGCAGATATTGTTTTCCATATATTTTAAATATTAGTTTTCTAACTTCTACATCAGCCTTTTAATAGTCTACACTCCTGCAAAGAAGTCTGAATTCAAAACTATATAAAAACATATTATTCCCAACAATGTCATTTATACCTTTATTTTTTATAATCTATGAATGCGTTAAACTATTAATTTGTTATCGCGACTATTTAATATTAAATGCGAAAAAAAAAAAAGTAAGTTTCAAACTGAAACTTAAATTGAATTTTTTAAAAATTGTCATCGATATTCTCATAAATTTTACATATTGACATTTTAGCATATCACACATCTATCTTCCATGCAAAAATCTATTATAAGTTCATCAAATGTTTCAGCATATTTTACTCATAACATGCAGTTTTCAACCACATTGTGAGGCCGCGGTAGCCTAATGGTCAAAGTAACGGACTCGTAGCTGACGTGTCATGAGTTCGACCCCAGCACCACTGAAGATCCGCCGTGTAAGGGAGCGATGCTCAAGCGTCATCCTCGTCACTTGACCATGGTTTAAAATTACGAGGTCCGTCGCCAAGTGAGTGAATATTAACGTCGCTCTGTTCAGCTACACGAAGGCTTTTAGTGATGGACCTCGTAATTTTGAAAAATGGTCAAATGACGAGGGCGACACCTGAGCTGGCACCCCCTCTCCTAACTACCACACCACACCAACGAGAGGACATTTCAGCTCTCGATAGATTTAACGTGCATCGCTGCCCTACACGGCGGGTCTCTTGTGGCACTGGGCTCGAACTCGAGACATGCCAACCATGATTCGATACCTTGACCACCTGATACCCCGGCCACAGGACCGTCGCCAAAAGCCGTCAAGAAGTTGAGTAGAGAAGAGAGAGAGTGCGACTTTAATATCCCTCACTTAATTAAATTATATGAAATTTAAGGAATACTTGAAAAATATTAGAAGTCGAATATATATATATATATATATATATATATATATATATATATATATATATATATTAAAAAATTAATCATATGATAATTTTAAATATCCAAAGAATTATTAGTATTTATGGTAAATATATGTTTTTCAACTGAGTGTGAGACACGCATAAATATCTTTTTCGAAATTCCAATGCAGAATTTTAGTGGAGCTAATACAAAATTCCTAGTTTTGCATGGTTAAGATTATAAAAATGTCCAAATTTTTTTTTTATAAACTTTTCTTCAGTCAACCACTAATGGAAAATGAATGGTGAGGGATTATGCATAAATATATATTTTTTAACTTCAATTTAAAAGGATCTTTATATTTATTTATATGCGCAAATGTTAACTCTAAATTTGTCCAGATGCTTTTAAATACTCTTTTTATTTGAAGATTCAAGTTAAAAAATATAAACTTGAAATTAAAATTCTCTTTGAATGAAATTAATGTTCAGACATTCAAAATTCAAATATAATTTGTTATCTGAACAATACAAAACAAGGGATTCTATGTAAGATGCCCTGAATATCTGGCTTTAAAATTATGTGAAAAACTAAAAGATTTTTAAATAGGGTTTTTTTTAACAATACATATAAATTTTTTGCAAATAATGTAATACAGAAGCTTAAAAATTATTCATGTTTAGAAGTGTCCGAAATTTTAAAAGATTTTAAATTTTGAACATTTTTTTTTTTTTATATTTTGACACAACAAAATAATCATTTTTAAAAGAAATCCCTGAAATTATTGATTAAAGTAAGAAAAATGAAACAGTAAATTATCCTCAATGTTTTAATATATCATTTGAATTTAAATACCACAGATATTTTTTTAAAACTTAGACATACATTATAAAAACTTAATTCCATTTGAGAAGTTTAAGGTAAAAAAAAAAATGAGAATTCTCAAATCGTTGACTCGCTATTTGTGTAAACTTTAGGTTGAAGATTTTAGAATTGCCACAGGAACCGGTCTCCCCCGTCGTGACCATAAAAGTTTCCCCTCAATGCCCATTGTGTCTCCCCGACCGTCTCTAATTATCTTTCAAGATCGTAAACCTTTAAAGGGGGAAAAGAATTCGGAAAAATACCACCTTACCGGTTTTGAACACATTACTTGAAGGGGAAAAAATTTGTTTGGTTCATTTTTGGTGAGTCCCCGGCCTTAGGAAAAATTCAGTGTGGTCCGTTTTCGAAGCCTCTCTAGTAGGGTGGAAAAAGCCGTGCTGTCCAATTAGAGGGTTAATATAACTGGTCAGTTGTTGATCAAGATAATGAATTATCTGATCGGCAACAATTAACTGGCATAACTTATCAAACTCATCGGCGTTTCTTAATTTACAATAATAATCAAACATTGCTTCAATACTAGAAGCAAACTGAACATAATTCTCATTCGGTAGTTTTGGGGACCTTCGAAACTGATTAAACAATACTCGAGGTGTTGGTTGAAATTGTTTCAGCACTAACTGCTTGATTTTTTCATACTCACCCACTTCCTCTAGTTTAACATAAATCATTAAATTTCCCATCTTTTCCCCGAACATGTTCAATACAATTTCTGCGTTAAATTTATCCTCCACATTTTTTGTTTTAAAAGTTTTTCTAACGATTGAAAAAATAAATTATAGGATTCTGTAATAGAAGGGACATGAATTTTTAGAGTTTTGATACTTTTAATTAAATTTTCAATATCAGATGGGACAGATTCGAAATGTTTACTTTTATCTTGCGCAGGGAACAATTCACATCTACACTGGTGTGCAAAAATTAAGGACGAGACGGTTTTTTCAATATAACTTTGTACAAAAGCTTTCCAAATCAACACATTTAATACCGTAAGATCCTCAATACGTAAGGTCATGTGTAATGTAAGCAACACTTACTAAAAGAGAAATCAGAGGGATAAAAAGAAGCTTTATTTAAAAAGTAGCATGGAGCGCAATGCGACTGAAGGCCGAAACATCCCTGTGATGGGTGTCCAGCAAAAAACATCCGGTCTTTAGTAGGGGATATAATCTCCCCTGACTTCTAGGCAGGTTTCACAGCGTCTGCCCATGCTGAGAATGAGGGTGTCAATGAGTTGTTGAGGCATTGCTGCCCATTCGTCTTGCAGCGCCAATCGAAGCTCCCGAATCGTTACTGGTGGTAAGGTACGAGCTGCCAAGCGTCTGCCTAGAAAAATCCCATACATGCTCGATGGGATTGAGATCCGGAGATCATGCCGGCCAATCCATACGTTCAATATCCTCACTCTCTAAGAGCTGTTCGGCAGCTACTGTGCGATGACATGGTGCATTGTCGTCCATGAAAAGGAACTGCAGACCCATAGCGCCTCTAAAAAGACGCACATATGGAAGAAGAATCTCGTTACAATAACGGGTCCCGTTGACTGAACCTGCGTCGAAGATGTGAAGGTCTGTACGACTACCAAGCATGATGCCTCCCAAAAGAGAACACCGCGACCTCCATACCTGTCCCTTTCAATGATGTTCGAGGGATGATTGCGGATTCCCCGCTCTCTCCAGATGAGAATCGCTACTCAAACTGAATCTGCTCTCATCTGTAAAGAGTACTCGCGTCCCCATTCATTGTCTCTCCAATTCCGGTGTTCCCGGCACCACAGAGAACGCCTTCTCCGATGGGCAGGCGTGAAAGGTACACACCGTACAGGGCGTCGTGCAAACAGACCACCACCGTGCAGTCTTCTGGCCACGGTAAAACGCGATATCGGTCGTCCAGTCGCCTGTGTTGTGTGTCTAGCGATTTCTCCCGCTGTCTACCGCCTGTTTCTTCTGGCCTGTAAGACAATGTACCGGTCATCTGAGGGTGTGGTTTCTCGTGGACGACCACTACTGAACCCCCGGATAGCTGTTCCTGTAGTTTTGAAATTGTCTCCAAAGTCGTGAAACGATGCTGTGAGCAATTCCAAACTCTGCACCCACACTTGTCACACTGCGGCCTTCCTCCAACTTCCCAATGATTCGACCTTGGGTAAAAGCATCCAGATGTCGTCTAACAGATTGATTATTCGACATTTCTCGCTGAGGCAGCAACTCGGTGTGATTTTAACTGCTATACGGCGTGCAATCTCTTTGCCAGAAATACTGATCTCACATCGACAACATGCTTTATACTACTCAGACACTCCCCCATTACGTCTACCTTCATATCTGCGCATGTGCTACCGTACATCACCTTACTTAATCTCCTGATTGGTCTTTCTGTCCGCTCTGCCTCTTCGTTCAGCTGATATGCTAATTTTTCGACTTCGTCCTTAATTTTTGCACACCAGTGTAGATATGCAGGTGTATCATTTGTTATGACTCAAGTAAAGAGCTTTGGAATCTAAAAGCTCGAAAAAATTAGTTAGACAAATAGCACAAAAATACACTCTGTGCAAAAGGTTTTCGGATCAAAAAATTGAAATAGTGTCACCATCTTAACTGAAAGATAGGGTTTGCAACTCTAAAAGTATTCCAAATTGTGAGTGTGTGTGTGATCCTACCAGTCCTTTTCATTTAACACAGTGATTCCCTAAGTGGTCTACATCGACTCTCAGGGATTTATGACAACCTGCAAGGGGTCTATGTCCGCGAAAAAATAATTTGGGTATCCATGAGGTGTAAATGGGTGTCTATGATAGTAACTCTCATTAAACCAGATCGTGAATTTAATTTTAAAACAACATCTAATCAAGAGGAAAGCAGATTTTACCTGCTTAACCGTTTTATTTACAGTTTCAAATGACATAAATGGGCTTTCGACTTTCAAAAAGTATATTGAGAGAAAATCATACGATGCATTTTGTATATGGAATGAAAATTAATTATTTTTAATTTAGTGGAATTAATTTTTTCAGAAACATCTTCTCGAAAGAAGAAAGTCTGGAGCACAAAATAGAAAAAGAAAATTGCAACGAGAGGAAACTAATCAGAAACTGGCGGGATCTCTAAATAAATTTCTCAGAAACACAATAGGATTACACGGACAAGCAATTGAACCAGTACCATCAACCTCAACATCTGGTTTGAAATTTTATAAAGGAAATTTATCTCAAAATGTAAATCCATCAGAATCAGAAGAAGACACGATTTAACTAATAGAAAACTTAGATATTGACGTTGAAAATTCGCGTGGTAATAAGGTAATATTTCACAACGAAGATATTGACTTTGAATTAAACCATCCAACTTCCTCAAATGATGTAATTTCTATAAAAAAAATAGAAATTATTTAATTACTAATGGCCCTCCCCGCTTGATAAACTAACATTTTCCGAGGGATAATTCTGGCAGAAAGTTTTCAGAATCATTCAATTATAGAACATTATACCGAATGGAGAAAAAGTATTTAGAAATTATTTAGTATTTTCAAATTCCCGAAACGCAATTTTTTCTTTCCATGTAAACTATTTAGTGAGAAACATTCATAGCTTAATAAGGATGGATAGAATTATTGGGCACATTTAACTCACATTTTGAAAAAACATGAAAGCAGTGCATCTCATCTTAAACATAGTTCAAAATGCAGCGAACTCAAAATGTCTTTGTGTAATTTATGTACCATTCATGCAGCTCAAAAAAGACTTTATGGTGCAGAAAAGGTTTATACTGGCAATCGGTTATTGAACAGCTTATTTATTTAATTCAATATTTAACCCGGCAATGCCTTGCATTTGAAGGTTCTTCGAAAGAGTTGTATCATAGTGATAATGGAAATTTTTTGAAGTTGGTCGAAGTCAGCAAAATTTTCTATGGTTAGCTTCCACAAATTTCCAACACCTAAAAAGAAAGAACATTGCCCATTACTTATGGGATGAAATTCAGAATGAAATGATAAGCATTATTTCAAAAGGCGTTAAAAAGCATTTGTTAAATATGATTAAATCGTCAAAATATTACTCCTAATTCTGGATACTACACCTGCTGTCAGGTATAACGAACATTTGAATGTTGTAATTCGATTTGTTTATAAGAACGAGAGTAGTAGTAGCAGGTCCTGGGGGAAAACAATAGAAGGGGGCGTGTCACCTGTCAATCAAACTCCCCCCCAACGGAGCCATCGTCCAATAGGAGGGTTTCCTCCCCCCTCCTTCTCTTCTCTACCTGCTAGATAAGGAGGGAGGGCAATCTCCTCCCCCCTCCTTGCACCACGTGTAACAACCCCTCTCAACCTGTTAGATAAGGAGGGAGGGCTAATCTCCCACCCAATAAATTTTTTCATATTCTAGATCTTCTTAAATTAAATTTTTCTCTCTTAACTTAATACTTTTCTAAAATGGTCAATGGTATAATTCTGTACAGTAATCTAAAATTCCAGGATAGGAGATTAGAGTCCGACGGGACTATGTGCTCCAAAAATCACCCCAACGAAGCTTCCCTCCCATCGCGCCACGTGTAACAAGAGGGTTCCTTGAGAGGAGTTGAGGGGTATACAGCTTCTTCTCTGATTAGATAAGTGTTGAGGGGTAACAGCTGCTTGCAGTTTTCTGATTAGATGTCGATATTACGTAGATGCCCCCCTTCTCATCATGTAAGATGCACGTGGAAGCCCTTTATGCGTGTCCAATCTTGTCAGAACAGGGGATGACTTGAATGTGAGTCAGTACGAGGTTGAGGGATACTCAGCTTCTGGCAGGTGGGTGTGAGCGTAAAGTGGAGTTGTACACGACTGCTTGAAATATTCTGATTGGTTGTAAATAGAACCTGCGAGCACTGTGAGTGGCTGAAACAAAGTATGACGTATAACTTCGTAATATATTCCCACACTTCGATAAAATATTTCATACTAGCTGCATGACCCGGCACATTGCACGAGCTTTCTCTTTCCCTCACGACGCCAGCAATTATATGTGTGTTTGTACGCACGCAATGTGAGTGTGATTTCTAAAATTATTTCATTAAATTTCCCTTTTTCGAAATTTGTTCCACATATTTTCGATTTAAGACAGGTTTTTTCCCCTCCCTCTAGCCCGGCATAACACGGTTTTTTTAGTGTAAAATTACTGTTTCCTCTTCCCCTCCCCTTCACAGATAAAATATAGCTTCAAATTTCGATCTATGACTTGTAAAAAACAATATTGCATTAGTTAAAAAATTATTAATGTGAAGCAATACAAAGAAAACGATTCTTTAGTTAGCTTAAAAATGTCTCTAAAATGTATTATTATCCAAAATAATAGACAATGTACTTTTTTAATTAACAAATAATTAATTTAGTAATACATTAATAAAAGTACTTTTAAAAATACACACACACACACACACACACACACATATATATATATATATATATATATATATATATATATATATATATATATATATATATATATATATGTTATAAAAAAACAGTATGGGGAAAGCGTAGATATATAACTACATGTACTGAAAAAACATTCAAAAAGAAAAAAAACTAAATGATAAAAACATTTTGATATTTTATTTTAATTTCATAGTTTTCCTTCCACTGTCATAGTTACAAATTTTGTGTAATGAACGCTTTAAATAGTCTAAGTAATTTATATCAGGAAGTGTAATACATTAATATTACTTTTTGTTGTATTTATTTTATGTTAAAATCTTGCCACCCCCTCTCCTTTCGAAATCTAGTTTTATTAAGAAATAAAAATAGCGATTACAATGATGAACGGAATAAATTAAAAGCGAAAGCGCACTGAGGTATGGCGTAGACAAAACAGTAGGGATAAAAAAGATAGATGAATGCTGTCACGGTCTTTTTTGCAAATGGCAGAATTCTTTCCTACTTTCTTGACGATTTTCGTTATATTTTGAAAACTTCTCACAATATCTTGATAAATTTTAGCCTATGTGTTATTCTGATTTATAAGCTATATTACTGTAAAGTTTCACTAAAATCCATTCAGTTGTTTTTGCGTGAAAGAGACCCACAAAGATACTCACAAACTTTCGCATTTATAATATACTAGCTGGTATACCCTTTCTTCGCACGGGTGAACTGAAAAATTAAACAACACAGATTGAAGGATAAAGAAGTTTTTAATGAGTTAATTTTACGTGAATTGCAAATTAAACAAAAAAAGTTTTTGCCTAACTCAGGTAAAAAAAAAAAGCGAGAGAAATAAAACACCTTTCTTAAATTTTGAGTATGTAGGTCTAATAGCTGATAAAAAAGGATTTTTTTATTTATAACTCCCCGTAACACTCTTGAGGGTTGATTTCTGAAAATACCTTCCTAAGCTGATCTCTGCTCAGCAAAAGTAACACATTGTTAAAAGTTTTGTGTAATGAACGCTTAAAATGGTGTAAATAATTTTTATCTGAAAGTATAATACATTAATATTACTTTCTGTAGTATTTATTTTATGTTAAAATTGTAATATTCGCAAGCAACGCCGTTTCTTAAATTATAAAGACGATCCAATGAAAAACATAGCGAAATGTTAACGATGGAAACAAGTTGGCAAATGCCTAGCTACTTTCATAACTCGAGCTTTATTAGAGCTTTGTAAGACCCACCGTATAGGGAGCGATGCACGTTAATACTTTATCCAACCGCATTATGATTTACTGCAGTTTTTTTCATGCAATATTTTTTTTGGATCGCTACATTTAAAATTAAGGGATATACATAAAGAAAATACTCCACTTTGGAAAATTTAATCCGTTAGAGCTAATAAATTAAATAAAGATATTCTACTGTAAAATTAATTATATATACCGTTCACTTAAAATAAGTAGTCAAATCATTTTCTAAGGTCTTCATTAACATACAAAAACATAAGCCACTTAAATTTTGACAAACTATTTTTTCCGCTAAAATATTCATCCTGGAACCCGTGCTGCCATATATCTTGGAAGAGTGGATTTCAAAGAACATTCCTGCTAATTATTGGTAGATTATTCCTTCTAAGTTGGTGTGGTGTGGTAGTTAGGAGAGGGGGGTGCCAGCTCAGGTGTCGTCCACGTTTCTTGACTATGGTTCAAAATTACGTGATCCGTTGCCAAAAGCCCTCGTGTAGCTGAACAGTGCAACATTAATATTCACTCACTCTCACACTCCAAGAAATACAGAACAATAGTTATTGCGTTTTTAAGTGTAAAAATAATTATATGTGCCTATTCAATTAAAATTATAGCGTTATAATTAACTACTAACCACAAATAAATTTTGAAAATTTGTCCAAATGATGCAGTGTGAAAGAGAAAGCTTATTTACTTTAAGTATCAGAACTGATAAAAGCATTTATTTGGAAAAAGATCAATTTCTTACTACCAAATGTGCATAATAAGATGTTAAAAAAAAAGTTAAAATAAAGAGAGATTTATAACAACCTCTCACTTCAAAACTTAGTTTGATTCTGAAACAAAAAAGATAGGCATTATATCAGAGGAATTAATTAGAAGCGAGCACCTTGCGTAGCCAAAACCAAAAAAGTTTTTCACAAACAAAAGATAGATATATGCAGACGTGGTTTTTTTTTTTTTGCAGCGCATGCCAGAATTGCTAGCAGAAGACAGAATTTTTTCCTACTTACTTGACAAATATCGTTATATTTTTGACACTTTCCCCAAATCTTTATAAATTATAGTCTATGCTATAAATTATAGCCTATGTGCTATTCTGATGTATAAGCTATATTACTGTAAAGTTTCATTAAAATCCATTCATTAGCTTTTGCGTGAAAGACCAACAAAGATTTTCACAAACTTTCACATTTATAATATATACACTGCTGGACAATTGCTAAGGACGGATAACACTATCATCCATAGCAACCACAAAATGAAAGGAAGCAAAATGTGGAAAATTAGAATAAGTGCGGGATATTAGTAAGAAGAAGTATGAGTATGCAATTTTTTTTTCCACGTCTGTTCAGCACGTGATAGCGTTCATAAGAGCTTTAAAGGTTTTGACGCGTGTGGACAGTTGTTGTTTCAAGTCAAAGTTTTACAGGAAATATTTAATAGACGAACTTAAAATTTTTGGCATGTCTTCCCGACATCACATAGATGATTTTATGCGTGGCCGAATTATTGGAAAGATTGAAGAAAAGCGAAAAATAACAGATGTTGCCAGGAGTTCGACATCGCTCACAGCGCGTTGTTTCACGGCTGTGAAAGTCATTTAAAACTACTGGAATGTGTAGTAGACGGCACGGGGAGGTCGTGTTAGAAGTACGACGCCTGAAGAAGACAGATATATCGTCCTGTCAGCAAAAGGAACAGGCGCACCAAAGCTCAGCAGGTGGCAAATCAGATTCTTGCTGCCTCAGGAAAGCAGATCTCCCGAAAAACTGTTGCCAGACGTTTGAGGGGAGGAGGACTATACGCACGCAGACCTGTTGTGTGTGTCCCATTGACCAGACAGCACCGTATTGCCCGTTTGCAATGGTATCGTGAGCATGACAATTGGACTGAACAGGACTGGGCATGTGTACTATTCTCAGATGAGAGTAGGTTCAGTCTGTCATCGGATTGTAGACGTCAACTGATCTGGCGCGAGAGTGGTACTGGTTATCGTCCAGAAAATATCCAGGAAAAGGACCGATATCCGACATGCAGTATCATGGTGTGGGCCGGCATCATGATCAATGGCCGCACGCGCCTACATGTGGTTGCGAATGGGACTATGACGGGCCAACGATACATTGATGAAGTTCTACTTCCTCATGTTCGTCTTTTCCGTGGTGCTGTCGGTGATAAATTGGTTTTTATGGACGACAACGCAACATGTCATCGAACACTCGCTGTTCAGGATTGTCTAGACAGCGAGGGTATTCAACGTCTCGTATGGTTAGCGCGTTCTCCAGATCTAAACCCCATTGAAAATGTGTGGGATGCTTTGGGGAGGCAAGTTGCTGGTCGAAACTATCCTCCGACAAACAAGAACACCCTCTTCCATGCACTCACAAAGGAATGGGATAAATTGCCTCAACAGCTGCTGAATAATGTTGTGCAAAGTATGGTACGACGTGTGGAATGTTGCATCACACTCCACGGTGGACATATCCCGTACTGATACCTTTCTTTAAGGTGCCTGCTGACTTTTAGATGCATTGTTCCATTTCTCCGTACGCAGATCAAATGAACATTTTTTTTTCTTTCAGATGTTTCACAGCTTTTGTACTTTCCAGAACAATAAATATTCTTTATTCTAATGTCTGAACAGTGTGGCAACTATATTTTATCCTACTAGGCCTCATGTCTCGCTTAATGTTATGTTACATAGCAATTTGTGATCCGTCCTTAGCAATTGTCCAGCAGTGTATTAGACTAGCTGGTATACCCGTTCTTGGCACGGGTGAACTGAAAAAATAAACAACACAGATTGAAGGAAAAAGAAGTTTTTAATGAGTTAATTTTATGTGAATTGCAAATTAAACAAAAAAAGCTTTTTGCATATCTCAGCTAAACAAAAAAAAAAGAAAGAACAAAAACACCTTTGTTAAATTTTAAGTATGTAGATGTAATAGCTGATAAAATTGATTTTTTTTATTTCTAATTCCTCGTAACACTCTTGAGGGTTGATTTTTCAAAATACCTCCCTAAGCTGATCTCTGCTCGGGAAAAGTAACACATTGTTAAAAGTTTTGTGTAATGAAAGCTTAAAGTAGTGTAAATAATTTATATCTGAAAGTGTAATACATTAATATTACTTTCTGTTGTCTTTATTTTATGTTAAAATTGTAATATTCGCAAGCAACGCCGTTTCTTAAATTATAATGGCGATTCAATGAAAAACATAGCGAAATGTTAACGATAGAGTCAAGTTGGCAAATGCCTAGTTACTTTCGTAGCTCGAGCTTCATTAGAGCTTTATAAGACCCGCCGTTTAGAGAGCGATGCACGTTATTACTTTTTCCAACCGCATTATGATTTACTGCAGTTTTTTTCATACAATATTTTTTTTTGGATCGCTACATTTAAAATTAAGGGATATACATAAAGAAAATACTCCACTTTGGAAAATTTAATCCGTTAGAGCTAATAAATTAAATAAAGATATTCTACTGTAAAATTAAATATATATACCGTTCACTTAAAATAAGTAGTCAAATCATTTTCTAAGGTCTTCATTAACATACAAAAACATAAGCCACTTAAATTTTGACAAACTATTTTTTCCGCTAAAATACTCATCCTGGAACCCGTGCTGCCATATTTCTTGAAAGAGTGGATTTCAAAGAATATTCCTGCTAAGTATTGGTAGAAAATTCCTTCTAAGTTGGTGTGGTGTGGTAGTTAGGAGAAGAGGGTGCCAGCTCAGGTGTCGTCCACGTCACTTTACCAGGGTTGAAAATTACGTAATCCGTTGCCAAAAGCCCTCGTGTAGCTGAACTGTGCGGCATTAATATTCACTCACTCTCACACTCCAAAAAATACAGTACAGTAGTTATTGCGTTTTAAGTATAAAAATAATTATATCTGTCTTTTCAATTAAAATTATAGTGTTAGAATTATCTGCTAATCACAAACAAATTTTGAAAATTTGTCCAAATTACGAAGTGTGAAAGAGAAAGTTTATTTACTTTAAGTATCAGAACTGATAAAAGCATTTATTTGGAAGAAATATCAATTTCTTACTACCAAATGTGCATAATAAAATCATAAAAAAAACATTAAAATAAAGAGAGATTTATCACAACCTCTCCCTTCAAAACTTAAATTTATTATGAAATAAAAATATAGGCATTATGCTGATCAGCGGAATTAATTAGAAGCGAGCACCTTGCGTAGCCAAAACAAAAAAAAATTTCTTTCACAAACAAAACATAGATATATGCAGACGTGGGCTTTTTTGCAGCGCAAGCTAGAATTGTTTGCAGATGGCTGAATTTTTTCCTACTTACTTGACTAATATCGTTATATTTTGGACACTTCATACAATATCTTTATAAATTATAGTCTATGCTATAAATTATAGCCTATGTGCTATTCTGATGTATAAGCTATATTACTGTAAAGTTTCATTAAAATCAATTCAGTTGTTTTTGCGTGAAAGACCCACAAAGATACTCAAAGACTTTCGCATTTATAATATATATTAGATTAGATTCTACTGTGACACTCTTGTGATTTGCTCTCGTAAAATTAGTTGTGATCTGCTCTCTCTCGTTTTATTTTTTTTTTTGAAAATAGTGAAGTCTGTTATCCTGATATTGGGAAGTTTTAATATGGGATCAACTATGCGAGCTACTAATGAAGTAAGTGTACATTTTTTTGTATATATATAATTACTGATACAAAAGTGAATTGTTCTTTCAATAAAAATAATAGAAATTAGTTAAGGTTGTATAATGAAAATGTTTTTGAAATGCTGAAATTTGCTTTTTCCTTAACCACGTGCTTTGTTGAAATAAAAAGTAAATTACAAAAAAATAATAATAATAATATTTTATTTCCTTATCATTTTTATTACTTTTGTAAAAGTATTTATTTCTAAATGAAACATTTAAAAGAAATATCCATTTTACGTAAGAAAGTTTTGAAAAGATTTATTTTAACTATTTTTATTACAAAATGAAATGAAACAAGAAAACTCTTCTTTTATATTAGCTTCGGGGAAAAAACAACTAATATTAAAGTTTATTATTTTTATACTATTTTGCATGCATCATATTTGTAATAAAAACTTTTATGTAATAAGACTTCAATTACAGTTTTTTTTTCATTTTTTGTGTGCTTTTATTTAAAAGAAAATAATAAATAAATAAAATATAAAATCTAGAGAAGATTGTATAATGAAAAAAAAATGTTTTTGATACATGCCGAAATTTGCTTTTCCTTAACCACGTGTTTTGTTCAAATAAAAGTAAATAACAAAATATTTTCATTTTTCACTTATCCTAAATGAACATTGACAAGCAATATCCATTTTACATAATATTTTTTTTTTTAAAAAAATCATTTGTTATTAAAATAGACTTGGTTAAAACAAAATAACAAGAAAAACATTTTTATTTATACTACCTTGGAATGAAAACAACAACAACAACCACAATATTTTAAATTTACTATTTTATATGCATCATATTTGTAATGAAAACTTTTATGGAATGATTCTTCAATGACGTTTTTTTTCGATGTTTCTTTTTTTGTAAAAAGGAGCAAATATTTCATTCTTTGTATTACTTATATTTGGATAAATAGGATTTGTGAATCTTTTTCTTTTTATTTTACCACAAATAATGTTATGTATTTTGTGTAAATTTTGTTTAAATATGAAGATATGCCTTTATCGAGGGCGATGACGAAGTAAGCGTGAATGTATTTATTATTATTTTTTTTGTTCTTTTGGTGAGTTGGATTATTATATATATAAATTTTTTTACTGTTGTTTAAGCTTCTTGGTGAATGCACTCAGGCCTCTTTAGAAGCATCACAAGAATGTAAAGATTTACTATCTCAGTTAGAAAATGGATTAGAGGTATTATATTCAATAAATTATTTTTTTCCGCTCTAAAATAGCAATTCAATTTTTTCCCGACGTTTTTGTTTTTTTTTCCTGGAAAAAAAATAATGTTAGAACATTTTGTTTTCTTAATAATTAAGGTAGATGCCGCTGCCCCGTCAAGATCGGACTTTTGGACTCCGTTAGAAACTGATGGAAACTTTAGTATTACTATTATGAATGTGTTAATTTTTGTTTCAATATTTTACATTAATTATTTTTTTATCGTTTTCATAGTTGGATTCAGCCTTCCGTATCATCGAAAGATGTCGCAGACCAAATAAGAAATTCAACAGCGAGGAAGTGATCTTTCAAGTTTTATTAGATCCCGATTGCTGGCTTAATAACGGATCAGCCACTATTGGTCAAACAAGCGATGCAATTCGAACACTCTTCGAAACATTGCTTCGGAGAGTGACTAGTAGCTTGGAGCCTACGGGCTTGATAAGAACAATAATTTTTTCGGAACACCTCGACAGACCCATCTCTACGCATTTAATGCTCGTTTCGGAAATGAGCGTTGAAAAAATAATGGCATGTGCCTCTAAAGTTTTACAACCGAAATGCGAGGTGCGTCTTTATGAAGGCTTTAATATTGAGATAATTACCATTCGTCGACCCGTAGGTTCCCGTAAACGCAACAGGAGAGTGTCAATCCTATCTATCGATCCATTAAGAAAAACATCCATACGGTGCGTCCCCGACCACGATTTGAATATTTGCTGTGCTAAAGCAATTATTCTTGCTGTTGCTGAAGTTGAAAAAGATGCAGATTTAAGGTCTTTGAGGAGAAAAGACTGTTGCCTCCTTCAAAGACGTGCAATAGCATTGCATCAGAAACCTGGTGTACCACAAGGACCTTGTGGATTTGAAGAAATTGCTTTGTTCGAGCAATACTTAAAAATACAAGTTATTGTTGTTCCCACCACGGCTTTAAATCAGGTTAAATTTTTTAAATTTTTTTTTAATTGCCTCCAATAAAATGATTTATATATATTTACGTTATTTTTTTCCCTAGGTGTGTTACAAGGAACCTGTTCGGGAGGATCGCAGTATTTATTTATGGCACCATGACAACCACTTTGATGTCATCACCTCTCCTAAAGGTTTTTATGGGTCAAATTTTTTTTTGTGAAGAATGCTTCAAACCATTTGATCACAAAGAAAATCACCAATGCACTACGATTTTGTCATGTATGTCGTAGTCCTTCGTGCCAAATTGAGTAAAGCAAACGATGCTCTGACTGTGACCGGAACTCGCGTTCTGATTTCTATTTCAAGGCGCATAAGGAAAATGGACTTTGTGATAAAGTAACTAATATCTCTAATCACAGGAACGTGGGTGACTGAAGAGGTAAAGAAAGCAAGAGAAAAGGGATAGAAAATTATAAAGGTAATTAAAGAAAAATTTTTTAAAAAAAATTTGTTTTTTAACCATGCTTTTTTATTTATAATTATATTTATATATTCTTTTTTTCAGATTTATGAAGTATACCATTTTCAGTCGTCCTCAAATGATCTCTTTCGTTCCTACATCGATTTATTTTTAAAAATTAAAAAAAGAAGCTTGAGGTTATCCGAAGGGTTGTTTAACTGAACAGCAAAAATTAGAATACATCATATCATATTCTGAAAAGGAAAATATGTCTTTAGATAAGAATTCCATCAATGTAAATTTAGGCCGGTGTATTGTGGCGAAATTAGCTTTAAACAGCTTTTGGGGAAGGTACATATATAAATCTATTATTTTGGCAAAATATTACCAAAAAAAGTAATTAAAGCTATTTTATTATTTTTATGCATTATTCATTTTCCCTTTTCCAGATGGGGTATGAATCTGAACAAAATTAAATTGACTTTTGTGTCAACTGTTCATGACTTAAATAAAATGTTGATGGACAAAACACAAAAGACGTATGTATATATATATATATATATATATATATATATATATATATATATATATTTGCGGAGAATATGCATTTTAAAAGAAAAAAAAATCCTTATATTTCATAAAATATCAGTACTCTCAATTTTGTTTTAGTTTTTCCCCTTAGATAAAAGATGTGTTTCTACCCACTCCTGAAATAGCAGCATTTCAGTGGACTCAGGTAACGAATTTGTTACACAAGACAGTTCCACTAATATTTTTATTGCTGCGTTCATGACTTGCCATATGCTCGCGTAAAACTTTACAGTGAAATTGAAAAATTAAATGAGTCAGTATTGTATTTCGATACGGACTCAATTATTTACAAAAGTGATGGAATTAATGATCCACCCCTCGGTAACTTTTTAGGAGAATTTCCTGATGAGTTAAATGGGGGAGGGACTATAACTTCTTTTGTAACTGGTAAGGAGAAAAGTTTTTTCCCTTGAGAAAAAAAAGTTTTGTATTAAAAAAATAATAATTATAACTTATGTATATTATAGGAGGACCTAAGAACTATGCGTACAAAATGTTGGATGGCTCTGAAGTATGTAAAATTAGAGGATTTACTCTCAATTTTCAGAATAGTTTAGTCTTAAACTATGAATCGGTAAAAGAGCTTGTTTCAAGTATGGATGCAACTCGATTCATGACCATTACGAATCCGAGGAAAGTAACGAGAGACAAGAAGAAAAGAAAAGTCGAAAATGAAATTGAGAGTAAAACATACAAAATGGTGTACGATGAAAGAGTCATCCAAGATGATTTTAGTACTTTACCGTATGGTTACTAGTAAATGGTGTATGTATATTTGTTGTTGTTTTTTAAGTAATACTTTTATAAAATCCTATTTATCTTAATATTTAGAAAAGAAATAAATTTTAATATAATATTTATATTAAAAAAATCTTTTACTGTATTATTATTTTTTTTAGAAAAAAAAAATTGTTGCTCCAAGTGGAGGAAAAAAAGAAAAACTACTTTGTTCGATGATGAAATGTACAAACTTTTATTTTATGTATACTTCCTTTTATTTTTCTTTTAAAATAATGTATGTATAATGTAAAATAATGTATGCATAAAAATGTATATAAATGTTTCTATAATGTTACATAAAAAAAAATTATAGAGAAAATAATACTTTAAAAAAATGTATGTGGCAGCCAAAGCCAAGCAGTCTTCGCGCGCAGGCGCAGCTAAGTGAAACAAAAACTGAAACTATGAGACTGTGAACTTTTAAGAGAGAAAAGCGAGAGAGAGAGAACGCGAGAGGTGCGCGAGCAGGCGTTACCTTCTGCATATCATTGTCAAACTTATCTGTTAAACCAGCTACCTTTTTAATTAATTTTTGTTTAATGTTAAATAAACCATAAGAAAGACAAAGGTCTTGGACCCCTTGTTGTCTCCCACAAATTATGGGGGCTCGGCCGGGATCGATAAAATTTCGATTTTGAACCAAAGTCTGGACAATGAACAAAAGCGTCCGTGAAGGAGACGCTCCGCCATTTTTTGGAAACTTCGTTCAACCTGTGTAGAGGTTTGAACTCAGCATGAATACTCCGCGTGTGTAGAGGCCGGGATCGAAAAAATTTCGATTTTGATCAGTGTGGACAGTGAAAAAAAAAAGCCGTCCTTGGAGGAGACGCGCCGCCATTTTTCGAAAACTTCGTTCCGCCTGTGTAGAGGTTGGAACCATCGACAAATATTCCGCCTGTGTAGAGGTTGGAACTAACTCAGAGTGAATAATCCGCCTGTGTAGAGGTTGGAACTCTCACATAAACACCTGCGAAGAGGTGTCAATTCGAACAATTTATCTGTTCAAGAACTATAGTTCAACTATATTACCTGCGAAGAGGTGAAATCACACACAAACACAGTGAAATCAACGTTTTTCTTCAATTATTGCATACATCGTACGTGCGAGCAACAAGGGAGCTAGAAAAAAAAGGTAGGATATTTCCATATTTTTCTAAAATGTATAAAAACGCTCTTAAAGAGTACCTCATAAGAGTTGTTGAGGATCTAGACGGTACTGTGGAGAGTACAGATACCATAATTAAACTAAAGACTAAAATTGAGAACAGTAGTACATTTGAAAGTGATCCAGATTTCGTTAAAACTTTAATTCAAAACTGTATAGATGAGAGAGTATCGCGAAACGAAAGAGAGGTAACTTTAGAAAAACAGAAAATTGAGCTCGCGAAACTTCAGTTAGCAAAATTAGAAAAAGAAGTCGAACTTCAAACGGCTAAAAATGAAGCATTAAGTTTAAATCCTGCAGCTAAAGTCGAAGAGAAACAGTTCGAAACTAACATAGAAAATATGATAAAAAGTATTCAAACTTTATCTCTTCCTGTTCCCACCAGATCTGAAAATTTTAATCTGTTCTTCCAATCATTAGAACGCGCATTTTTAACCAAGAAAATAAATGACAAATATAAATCTGAAATTTTAATAAATCTTCTGGGCGAAAGAGCTCATAACGTCTTATTGTATATTAAAGAAGAGGAATTAAATGACTATGAAAAACTAAAATCTATAGTACTCAGAGAATTCCAATTAACCCCTCGCGAGTGTTTAAACTCATTTAAAAAATGCTGTAAAATCATCAGGCGAGACATACATCCAATTTGCTGCAAGATTGACGGCAAACTTCCAATATTATTGTTCGTTAAGAAAAGTTAATTCCTTTGAATCTCTATGTGATCTTATAATTTCTGATAAATTATTTGAAACTTTAAATAAGGAAACTGCAACTCATATTGGCATTCGAGAAGCAGAAGATTGGTTTAGGCCTATTGATTTAGCTAAAGAGTGCGATATTTATATTTCATCTAGAAGCGGATCACATAAAGAAATTCCTATTACTTATGGATATACCCAAGACCCCTTTAAAAATAGATCACGAAACTTTAAACCAGAGATTAAAGAGAACTATCCCCAAAATCTTGAAAGAGAAAATAAAAATTGCTATATGTGCGGTGATTCATCTCATTACGCAAGAGATTGCCAGGAGCATTTTAAGCCTACAGAATCCCACATCCATAATAGAATAAACGTGAATACTTTGAAAGTCGAGAGCGAAAAACAAAATAGCGATGAATTCGCGAATCTTCAATATGTACACATTTTTGTGGAAAATCAGCCCGTAACAGCCTTGATTGATTCAGGTTGCCAGATCCCAGTTTTAAATTCCTCACTAATTAGAGTGAACAAGCCTTCCGAAGAAATAATAACATTAAGGGTACAGTGGAGTTTCAAAATTAATTTTTTTAATTACCAATGAATATTTTTCAAATTTGCAGGAAATGTGTAATATGTTACCAGATATCAATGTACAAAGTTTTGTCAAAATATCTTTAATGGTTTCTGAGACATTAAAATTTTTATTTTTAATTGTACCGAATAATTAACGCATTTCAAAATGCTCCATGCGCAACCAGTTTCAGTCTATGCAGTCAATATTCTCTCATAATGTTCCTTTTATACTTAAAAACAAAACTTAGTGAAGTTTTCTTCATATTTCTCTTTTTAAAAATTAAAAAAAAATATTTATGTTGAAAATTTCAGTTTTTCCTTAAAAACTAATTAAAATGTTTACATTATCTGGTTTTTATTATTTTCTCTTCACTTAAATAAAAAACATTCACTAGCATATATTTATACACCTATAGAGAATATTTGTGGAAATTTTCACTGCAATTGGGGAAAATGTGTTGCGCAGGGAACATTTTAAAGTTATTGAAACGACAAAAATTACAATTCCCTTAAATGAAGGTTTTTATGAGTATTATGATTAAAAGTCCTCAATCACATTTGATAAAAGCAATTATTGCTATAATTAAGAGATACCATATTATTTACAACTTATATACTGATTTTCTTTATGTCATTATAATAAATATACCTAATTTTCAGAAATAAACAAATTTTCAGAAGGAAATGAAAAATTTAATATTTTGATGTTATCATTAAAATATGACTGAAAATGTATTTCATAGTCAAGCAAACTTTACAATTTTATATACAACATATCTAAATGTAAAATAATGTAAATAATAAAAATATGTCTGTTTGATCACAGGATTATTACTTTTATTTATGAATAACTTACCATTGTAAGAGTACCGTGATTTCAAGCTATATATATATACAAATAAATTTTTAAAAAAACAGATACAACTAAAATTTTCCAGCCCCATAACTGAGGTCATTCTTTTCTCTATTTTTGTCATTTTTTTATATTTTTGAATTGTTTTTTTCTTTTATATTGTTCAGAAGCTTTTCGCTTTCTTTGCGATAACCTTCGGTTATCGCGTCTGTGGGCAATTTTAAAAAAATGCAGCGTCTACCATTTCAGTATTTTTTAACTTTAACGTTTCAACATAGCCAATGTTTACTTCACTGACCGCTACGGTTACTGCAAGATCAATCCTTTTCTTCGAAACAAACACATCTTTGGGGCATTTCCTCCAAATACAGCTATGCAAACTTTCATTAGCATTTTGGGTTTTGCCAGAAACACAGCGAAGAAGAATTTCATTTGAGGCAAGGCGCTGGTACACTGGCATAATTTTAGCAACTACTTCTTCTGACAGTTTAGTTTTCATACTTTTATGACTACCTGGTACTTTATTATCTGCTTTAGCTCTATTATAAAAGCACCAGGATAGCTTTCCGTGAGGGCATTTGCTGTGCATTGGCTTTGCATCAGTCAACATACAATGAAAAAGAGTTGCAAAAATTGATGCCTTCATCTTCTCAACCTCTGGAACATTATCGACAATTGCTTTCCGATGAAAGTTCTGTAACTTAGTAATTGTTGCGTCAGTCAAACTACCTTGTTTACGACCACCTAATGTCA
This sequence comes from Trichonephila clavipes, assembly GCA_019973935.1. Lineage (NCBI taxonomy): Eukaryota > Metazoa > Arthropoda > Arachnida > Araneae > Nephilidae > Trichonephila > Trichonephila clavipes. The sequence continues at coordinate 5,849 of BMAU01004013.1, read as the reverse complement.
CACCTTTCGACCGCCACTCTTTAACTTTATTCCGGAGTGCTGTTCCCAAACGTTTAGCTACGTGGTTAACACACTCTTTCTTTTTACAATGACGACATCATCTCCATACACTTTTTTTCATTTAGATGTTGATGTGTTTTTGCATCACCGTCACAAAGAACAGTAGTGTATCTCATTGCACAGTCAGATATTGACCGGTTCCACAAAATGTATGCAGCATGCATTTCCATACCTGAGGAACCATCAAATTTTTTTCTGGCATTTTTCTGAATGCCCCGATTTCCAAATCTGAAACTCGGGGGCTTGCTTCACCCATATCTTTTGCAGCCATACTACATTCATGACAATACTTTGACAAAACCTCAAAGTCAACAACAAGGCTTGTCATTATATCGATAACAATGCCGATGCCATATAGGGACGTATGGCCTCTTTTATGCCACGTTCCATCGTATGAGACAGTTATATCGATAATATTGTTCTGACCAAGATCGGGATGTGAATATAAATTTGTTTGCCTCACGTGTTCCCTTGAGATTCGTAACATTTCAACTTTCGCGTTTTCATTTTTATTGCATAAGTTTTCCAAGCATTTCGAAAATGTTTTACGATCCATGCATGGTGTACCTAAAATTGCCGAGAAAGTTTCTAAGGCTGCGTGACCCCTCCCTATAGCCAAGAATGCAGATGTAAGTTTTGTGTTGATATCAAATTTCCTGCAGGGTTTTTCTCGTTGACTGGTGAAGGCATGTCCATATGATTTTACATTTTTCGCAAACAAGTTCCATTTTGGTGGAGAAACCGTATGAATTGTGCGTTAAAATATTCAATGAGAACTGGTTACAATCACTACATGGAACATTTTGTAGCAATGAGGTCCACATTGAATTATTGATAAAATGATATTCATTTGATTCTGAATTTACATCACTGGCACTCATACCTGATGTACTAGGAACAGCTTCAGTAGAAATTTCATCACATTTATTATCCGATGATACATTATATGCAGAAGATTTTCCTTTTTCCAAATTTCTTATACAGGCAGCTCTTCGTTTGTTTAGTCGCCCTTTGGGCTTTCTATATTTTGAACTAATGCTATGCATTTTCACAAAACAAAATAAGCTGTGATAATTTCGCTCAACAGAATAGAATATATATATATATAATATTAAAATATTACCGCAATATAGAGCTTTAGTTCTGAAAAGAACTGTTTCTTATTTATATAACGAAACTCAAAAGTAAGCTGTTTTCGCAACTAAGTAAACAAATATTTGATACCTAACAGTTTGAGTTACAGTTATTTTCGCGTTGCCAAATTTTAGAAAAATATATAATTCATAAATAAAGTAAAAAAAAAATAACACATAAAGCAAATAAAAGTAACGCTCAAAATCAAAAAATACAATACAGAAGCGTAATTCTACAACCATTGCAAGCAGCTGCGTTTGACAGATGTAAACAAAGGGCGTGGTCAAACAGGTGTTCGAATTGAAAGAGCATAACTTCCATAAAAATGATCGGAATTGAAAAATTCTTTTTGCATTCAGTAGCAGTGATTACAAGCATTGATAATATGCTAAAAGTAAAAAAATCGAAAAATTGATCGATTTTCACCAATCTGAAAGTCCACTGTACCCTTAAGTTCATGTTTTGGCGAACAGCGTATGGTAGAAGTTAAACCCATAAATATTTCTCTTAATCAACTCTCTCCCGGTCTAAGTGTTCGAACGGCAATATCACCGACCTTGACCGAAGAATTTATTATATACATCCCGTGTATATGCTGAAATAAAAACTAGGCCACGCAAAGAGCGATGTTTTATTGAATGAAAGTGAATCCTCTTTAGGTGCTTATGCTTATCCTAGTGTTGTTTCTTTTTCAAATGTGATAGAAAACTCTAGTTATGATTTGTCACATGTTAAAAACTTTAATACTAGAAATGATTTGAATTCTCTAATTAAGGATTATAAATGTAATAAAATTAAGAGTACTAAGTTAAAATTGAGTATTATAAGAGAAAAATGTTCTGATATAGTATTGTGTAAGAAAGTAAATGGTGCCATGAAAACGAGTTCCGTGAACTTCAACACCCCTTCACCTATGGAGAGTAAACATCGACGGTTTGCGTTGCTCCGAAAAATCTTTGAGTCCTGGCAGTGGAAACGAAGGAAAAAGAGAAATCGTTTTGAACAGACGTCCAGAACTCTAGAGAGAAAAATATCGATGCGTTCAACCAAAGAACTCATTAAAAAAGACGTTCTTATGCCTGTGAAACACAATGTTTTCCTGTGGAACCTTCCGGATGTCGAAGAGGTGCCTTCACATGATGGAGAAACTGTCTAGTTCAGAAAAATTATGATATGTTAAATCTCTATGTATTTGTCGTATAGTCCTTGTCTGTTCCGTCTTTTTTGTATGTTTCAGATTCTCCTCTGGTCTCGATGAAAAAGGAAAAAAGGGAAGTACCGCTGCGGACAGCGTAGAGTCAGGCTGGCCGATTGTGGCAGCCAAAGCCAAGCAGTCTTCTCGCGCAGGCGCAGCTAAGTGAAACAAAAACTGAAACTATGAGAGTGTGAACTTTTAAGAGAGAAAAGCGAGAGAGAACGCGAGAGGTGCGCGAGCAGGCGTTACCTTCTGCATATATATCATTGTCACACTTATCTCTTAAACCAGCTACCTTTTTAATTAATTTTTGTTTAATGTTAAATAAACCATAAGAAAGACAAAGGTCTTGGACCCCTTGTTGTCTCCCACATGTATATATAAAAATGCATTTATGTCACATAAAAATTTATAGAGAAAATATTATTTAAAAAAAAATGTATGTATAAAATGTATGAATAAAAAAAAAAAAACTGTATATATATAATGTTACATAAAATTTATAGAGAAAATAAATATGTATATAATTGTATGTATAATGTTACACCAGTGTTTCTCAAAGTGTGGGGCGCGCCCCCCTGGGGGGCACCATGACCCTATAAGGGAGGCGCGAGCGTATCGAAAATTTAAAGATTTTTTTTTAAAAAAATAACCGGAAAAAGCAGTAAAACAAAATGCTTTCTTCCATAAAAAAAAAAAAAAATACACACAACAACACTGACATAATTTATGTTTATTATCTGGCTTTTTTCCGTCATCAAATAGCTATCTTTGATCCCAAAACCAAATTAAAGAAAAAAAAAAAAAAACATTTTTGTTTTATTTGCTGTATTTCCTCAAAGAGAGATTTTTATTACGTTTTAACATAAAATATTACTCGTTAAAAGAAAAAAACGAAACCCAGACCCTGAGAAAATTCTAAGAAGATAAACAATTCACCACTGTAATTATTATTATTGAAATACTGTACATTAGTTGTAGAAAAAGAAAAGGAAGTCATGATTCACTTTTCAGCCAGGCTGCATAGTACGTTTGCTAATTATTTGATTGACCTTCAATCTTATGGTATCGTTATTATCAATATTAGTTCCTTCCCATATTTTATGCGTTTGCTTTTCGCTTAGGGAAATTGTAAAAAAAATAGTTTTGCGATATTTGGAAAAAGAATTGATTGGTTTAACATTTTCTGTAGGATAATTGAAAAGTGTCTGATTTGCGTCCTTTATTATGGTCTTGTACTTTTTGAATCATTTTACTTCAGTTTTATTGATTTTTTTCTCAAATCATCAAAGAATTGAATAGTCCTTGAAAGAAGGTAAGTATACTTTCTATAAATTAAAATATTCACTGTGAAATTCAGATTTGTATCGTGTACAGTAAAAAATAATTTAAACAAATGATTGGGGTGACTGAGTCCCCCTGCACTACCATTAATGTTAGTATCGAGTACGCGCCTGCTCCCGGGTTAAAACATTTTGAAGTCTTCCTCGCTTAAATGTTAAAAAGTAACACAATAATTTTCATCGGAATTTTATATTCATTTTCATAATTTAACATTAATTCTAAATGCTTAATTGTGTGAGGCTTTTAAAATTACAGTTCTTTTAAACAGTTATTTACAATTATAGCATTTATCTAAAAAACATTTTATGGTTTTTTTGTATACAATGTCAGGCATGTTGGTTTTACTCTCCACAGTTCGTAAGTCATTATATCAAGAATAATGTTTTATTTTTTAAAAAATGAATTCGTGCGAAGAGTCGGTGTTTCAGCCAGTATCTGTTTGATGGGTCAGTACTGAAGAAGGTATTTTATAAATACTCTATTACTGAATTTGGCTGCGGTAGCCGGAGGTGTATAGGTATCGGATCGCGGCTTGCCTTGTCACGAGTCTGAGCCTTAGTACCACCAAAGACCCTCCGTGAAGGGCAGCGATGCACGTTAAAACTTGCTGAGTAGTTGAAACTTTCTTCCCGTTGCGTGGTGTGGTAGTTAGGAGAGAGGGGTGCCAGCTCAGGTGTCATCCAACGTCACTTCGACCATGGTTCGGCATCACGTGGTCCGCTCGTCAAAAGCCCTCGTTGCAAGCCCTCGCTCCGTTGAACAGTGACGTTAATATTCAATCAATCAATCTTATTACTAAATTAAGAACAAGTTTAACAATTATTATGGACTCACCGGGCTTGTCTGCTAGAGGAAAGTTTTTCAAAGGGAAGGTTTTAATATCGCAGAAATTGACACTTAAAGAGTTATTTTTCTATATTTAGCTGAGATCTATATTTTCCTTTGTCTTCAAGGTACATCCACTGCAGAAAATCCGGGCCTGAAAAAAGGTAGGATGTTGAAAATGGTAATAGTATAATGAAGTGCTTTTGTTTTCAGTACACGTATAATTCCCTCATCCACTCTCTTACCCCAAATTCAAAGAGCTGATTTTATTACAAAATTGCCTGTTTAATTTCTTTTCACCGGATGTGAAATCTATGAAGATTTCTTCTTCTGGAAGTTGAGGAGCCCTTCCGGAGTATCTTTGAAATAGATCCCTAATCCACCTCGTAACTTGCTACCAAGCTGTCCTCATCCAGAAAATAAGGCTACTTTTAAAATTCTTTGCCGACATAGCTTAAATGATTTTACACATGTTTTAAAAGAACAACTTTCGCCATGTTGTTCTACAGATTTGTAAAGTAAGTTTTGACATTGCCATATCGAGCTGGGGCTTTTTTTCCATTTCATTTACTTCAGTAGCGGTAAATCCAAAAGTTTAAGCCATTTCTTTGGAGGAAGATCGCCTTGATTTAATTCTTTCGTGAACCGTGCTCGTTCGTCTGTGTACTCGTTGATTCTTTTATTATGGTCGAACGTTTGCTTACGACTTAAAAAATGTATGTATGATATTGTTTTAATCTACTGCCGTAAATACATCGCATTGCCGTGAATTACAATTAACGCGGAAATTAGAAAATGTGCCATTCCTCAAGCTTAGATTCGGCAGCTGGTAGGAGTATCGAGTCGACCATAAACCGATCCGAATTGTACGAGGAAAAGCATTTTTTTACATGTTTTGCGCAGACGTCCGATAGGTTGCCCAGACTCACGCAAACGTACACCTATAATGCCAGATGTGATGCGGATACGATAGAGAGCGACATTGACCGTGCCGGACTATTTTTCTAATTGAACATTTGCAGCTTGAGAAATGAACGTGCTGAAGGAGAAACAAATCTTTGGCATCAAACACACCATTTTCGCGATCCGTTCCACTTAAACCTTAGAGAATTAGAAAATAACATAATTTCTAAGTAATACATATTTTAAGCAATTTTCCTTTAAAATATATATATAACATTAAAAAGTTACATATACACAAAATTTAATGCACTGATCGCATTAATTTGCAAACGGTTTATAATTAATGATCGTAGTAACCTTGGAAGCGTCCCTCTCTCAAAGTGCATTT